>JARHVA010006408.1:240000-717500 GCA_037957365.1 Torreya grandis
TTTTATAGGAGGGTTTCTAACCACTGGTTCTTGTTCATGACACCTAGCACATTTCTTACACCATTTTTTAGACTACCATTCATCCAACTCAATGAATTTATAGCTAAGTACATATCTTATAATTCATTTTGTATTTATAGAATAATAATAAAAAATTGATTATTGTAGAAATTAGTGGATGTAATTATTGTTATATTTATTTTCTAGTTTATTATTC
Organism: Torreya grandis; assembly: GCA_037957365.1. NCBI lineage: Eukaryota > Viridiplantae > Streptophyta > Pinopsida > Cupressales > Taxaceae > Torreya > Torreya grandis. The sequence continues at coordinate 240,218 of JARHVA010006408.1, forward strand.
CATCACTTCAATAACCTAGGATTTTACATTCCATAATCCCCTTAAAATTTAAATCATTTGGTGAACCTAACTTACTTTGAATAGTGTAAAAACCCTATCCCTATATGATATTAGGGTTTGTATCCTTATTTTTCCTTTTTCTATTTATTGTGCTAGGATTTTTAGATTTCATATATTTTGTTATAACAACTCTCTTTTCTTATGATTACTATATGCCATATCAAAATGTTATATATCTTCTTTTAATAAAAAGTTCTGTGCTTAGTGATAACGCTATCAAGCATACCCATATTCCTTCCATTCAAGCCTATACCATAGATAAAGGAGCAATTACAAACCCCTTTATTGATCCTTCACATATTGATTATTTGAAATTTAATGATAACACATCAAAACATGAGCAATACAATCAATATATTGATTATACACAAGATAAGACTCAAGACACACTCCCCCCCTTAATGATGACAATATAATAATTAATGAATTTATGATCTTACAAAGTTTTAGATATAGACTTCAAAAATATCCCCTTGATCATGCACATATTTTTCAAGCTATATTGGCAATCAAGAACACATCACTTAATCAATCCTCAAACCCACATATAATAATATTATTACACCTATTATGAGGGCAACTCTGATTATACAATAGCCTACTAAAATTAACCAACCCTTACCAATGACACCACCTCTTATGGCTAGTACACATCCCTCTTCTTCAGATGTACAATCCCCTTGGCAGAATCTCAATTATCTATAATCTAAGGTGTTACATCTTTAGCAGTGTGATACTAAAACATCTTCTATCTTGGATTCTTGTATACTCCTACATACACTTGTGGCATAATATAAAGTGGCAAATATTTTTCCCTCTATATTTGTGGAACCCAAGATTACTCTGTATGATGGTAAAGATTAACTATAGCATCATCTCCTTACTTTTCATACAACATGTGTGGAGTACATATCCAATAATTGGATACTAATTAAGTTGTTCCCTCTTACTTTAAAGGAATATACATTACAATGGTTTTATTATTTTCATAATTAGTCCATCAAAACATTCAATCCACTGGTAGATATGTTTTAACACATTTTCAATCAATATTAGTGACAAGGTTTCATATTCTCAAGTTGCACAACTCAAGAAAAATCACAATGAGCCAATAGATGAATGTGTCTTGTGATATAAAACTATATTAGTAAATTTTATTAGCCCCATGGCAAATAGATAACTTGAGGACATATTGAATAAGTTTTTATTACCAACATTATATGAAATTATATTATTCAAAAAATTTCCATATTTCATAGATCTATGCCATAAATTGAAAGAATAGGGAGTCAAACTTCTCTCCATGGGAAAATTTAAGTGCAAAACTAGATCAAATTCAACTAATAAGATTATTAATAATCCCCCATGTAAGGTGAGGCATATTGAAAACAAGAATGATCAAAATAAAATGGTTTTATACAACCTGAGAGAAAGTTACTCACATGGTTTTATTAGCTTCTGCAAGGATACCTTTAATAGATCTTCCTAAATCTCTAACACATGTTATTTAGATACTCTTGGAATGCAACATCATATCTCTCCCTCCCATCAAATAGGTTAATACAACTAGGTTTCTTCTAATGAATTATTATTCCACTACATTCTCTGATTATCATAGGAAACCAAGCCATAATAAAAATAGATTAATTAGCTTCAACACATGTTAAAAGATTTGATAGATGCTAATATAATTGATGTCGACACTCCTAAAGAGGCAACTAGAGCACAAACAACAAAATAAAAATCATTGAAAATATTTTTAGATCCATTTCCAAAGCATAAAACTAATGATACAATAGACATTTTAGGTGTGCATTATACTTATCAATCACATCCACCACCAACATCTTATCATACTCATATGATGGACATACACTCTCTCAATAATATAATTAGTGCGTATCATAGTTTAGTGCTAGTGAGACCTCTCATTAATTTATTAGAGAAGGAGATCATTGATGATAACTCATATTTATATTCACTCTTTGTATGAGCTTACATATATCATCATCCTATTCATAATGTCATGGTTGACAATGCGTCAAGCATTAACATGTGTACTATTACACTTATACAACACTTGTATTATTTAGAGTAAGATATTTCTCATATAAATATAGTTATTCATAGATTATATGGCCATGTTTAGAGCTACATCAGGGAGATATTACTTTCATTACAAATAAGTCCTACACATGTTTCCACCAAATTATTATTGGTACCTAGTGTTGGCACATTTGACATGTTATTGGGTAGGCCATAAATATAACAAATTTAATAATTCCATCCACCACACATAGATGTATTTATACATTATAATCATGTGGTTATAGTCTAGGTATTTATATATGAGTATCCCTTACTTATTTCATAACTAATTACATAGAAGACACTAGTTATATTTATAAATATAGCTTCTATTAGCACACCTTTGATATATGTGTATCCACCAATGTAGGTGAGGCCTACTACAATATAATTACCACATACACATAATCTCTCATGGATACCTATATTAGAGAGAACCCTATGTCAGAGACATGTTGAAAATTCTAGAGAGGCTCTCTCTAACCCATTGTCATATAGATCAATGTTATATCATAGAGCACCCACACTAGTCATAATTTATCATACCATATGTGTCCCTACGAACCACATAGTTCACAAACTTATTTAATCAGCTTCATAAATTCATAGCCCTAATCCATAGGTAGTTTTAGCTAAAAATTAATTAGTACATTTGATTCACAGATCTTAGATACCTCATCATACAATAGGATCAGTCACTCTTCCCTTATTTGATATAGGATGCCTTTATAGTGCGCCTCTTGTCAGACTCATTTTTTAGTATGTTCTTCATTACTTGTACATATTTTATCTTCCGTTTATTATTGTATATAGTTTAATTTTCATTTTTATTAGACATAATTTATACTTATAAAACATAAAAATAATATAACGTACTCATAAATACAAAACAATTCAAATATAAGCTTAGAAAATACAAATTTTAGATTGTATGCATACCCTATTTATATTAGTTATATTTTCTAGGTACTCAATATACTATATATGCTAGTATATTCAATTTTATCATACATAAAAGCTTAACTTGTTCTCTTTGAGTTTTTATAGATCAATATATGAATCAACTCTTCTACACAAATCTAGATTTTCTACTATCTACCCATTAGGGGCACATGCACATATACATAAATCTAGCATTGACATATTCGCTCATTGGGGGAATAATACTAAACAACATTTGGTTTTACAAATTATATATTTTTATATTCCATATGACATAATTAATATTGATTATATCTTAATAACAATTGTTCTATACTAGCCAAATTTATTATTGAATACCACTACTATAGACTCAGATTATGTGCATCATTCCTCTTAGATGGATTTGCACCACATGTTTATGCATACTTTCATTTATATATTTACTAATTTAGATATGATTTTATCTAATTTATTATACATATACTTAAGGGCATATTAATATGTCATTATTCTATGGTTGTAATCTAATTCCTTTCATTATTTGTATGCTTTGGACATGTGCCCATGTCCTTGTGTGTGCCTTCTTGATTATGTATATAGACATTTGAACATGTCCTTATATGTTTGTTCTTCATCATACTCAATGATATGTTCTCATGTCCATTTTATTATGGTCCCTTAGCCTAATTTACATGCCTCATGTGTTTTTATGTATGATTTCATGTATGTGTCATGGCCATAGAACTTATCTCTTACTTTTTGATTGCACACTCAATTTTTGATGCCATGAGGGACCTCATGCATCTCCAATTACTCATTAGGTACCTTAATGGACATCATATCCCATCCACCTAGGTAGTTTAATTAGATTATAATCATATTTGTTGTTCATTACATGACTACATTATTATATTTATTTTGAAAACCTTATGAATGTTATATTTAGCATATATCATACATTACCAACTTATGCTCAAATTATTTTAGATTTAGATGTCATGTATACACATTATATTGGTTTATCATTTAGATATAATATATTTTTAGTCAAACACATAAGATGCATATATTTTATTTTGAGGATAGTTATTGTATAGTTTCAACTTCTCTCAAAATAGGGGGCATTCACAAGGGTTTTTAATAGAGATTAGGCCATCTTAATGAACTCAAAACATAGTTTTAAGCATGTAGACATATATTTTAGAGTCCATATTTAAGAAAATAATGAAAAATAGACACTATAGATTAGTATCAATTCTGTACATACAAAACATAGTTAGTCAATATTATGGCACAATAGACACTAGAATAACACATTACTATCCAAATGACTACACTATTGTCTAGTAACCCTAAAAATAAACACTTTTAGAATTATCTAAAATGTACAAAAATTATAGTTCATATATGTATAGTCTCAACCACATATTATTATATATGTTATGCTTATGCTTAGTTATATGTAGAATTACATAGGTTTGCTTAGATTGAGGACATCATGCATGGCATGATAACTCCAATTTCAATTTAAAATATGAAAACACATATTATTATGACTTAGTATAGAATCCATATGAATAGATATTAGATTTGGGGGCATGTGCATGCTACATTTTCCCCATATATTTAGTTTGATACCAGTACTCTCAAATGGAATGGTAGATATATGTATTTCTCCATGTTAATACTCCAGACACCATTTGCAATAGGTTTTACACTATATTGTTTTTTATTCCATATATAATGGTTGGAATTATCAAATAGTCCTTGAGATACATTCCTAAGTGCCCAAGTAGCCCCTAAAACATTTTTCATTTTAGAGTTTTTGAGTGGTCCTAGAGTCATCCTACATAGTTTAAGTTACATTACACAACTTCAATTAGATTAAAAAAAATAGATGCATCTACTATACATGGTTAGGTAATGATGGAGTCATAGCTTACTTGAGTTCTTGATCCACATACATGGAGGGTTATTTAATCCATCCATCCATTCTACTTTATTCACACATTATGATCCATAGAGTAGGGATGGGTAATGATGGAGTCAAGGATATCTTGATCTCTTAAGCCACCCACACATGTGTATTGAGAAAGACATCATATCAATCCATGTTATTCACCATTTGACCACCAAATACATGCAAACATAAGATGTCTAGGTTTTAACGTTGTTTTATGTACTCAATGAGGCATATTCATTATTTTCATCTCTCTATTTCTCGCCTTTTTACCCAATTTTATCTTTGATTTTGTTTTTATAAGGATTAATCCATTCATGTTTAAATTTTAGGATACATAATGTATCACTCTTTGTAGACTCAAAACTATATTCATATACATCATCTCCTAGGTAAGTACAGGTATATTTCTTTTCCTTTATCCTTGTAATTTTACTATAGCATTTATATAATAAATGAGATAAAATATCATCATCTAAAATGTCATTTGATTATAATTAGTGTTACTTGAGACTAGTTTATCTGAGCTTAGCCTTAGACCTATCTTAGGGCCTCTTTTGATCCTCTTTCAACTTCTATGCAAGCTTAATCAATTCCCAAACATACTAAAAGCATCACTAAGCCACCCCTAGGCACCTAATCACCTTATTCACTATTTCCTACCACCTAGACATTAGAGTGGCTCTTTGGACACAAGTGCACTACACTATTAACCTAAGGATTGTGTTATTATCCTTTTATTCCTTACTCACCCAACAAATATATTTTCATTCATCAAAACACTCCCAAGTTTGGCCTAGACCTATTCCACATATTGACAAGCACCAGTACACTATATATATACCACTTTCAATCAATTATCCACTAGATTTAAATAATATTCAAATAATCATAAATAAACTCAAAAATAGTTGTGAAAATCAAGGTAATTGATATTTATTCTTTCCTACTACTATATACATCTATGTACATTAGCCTAGAGCTCAGATTACTCATATTTATAGTCTCAAGTCACATTAAAATCACTCAAAATATCACTAACACTAGAATTCAATTACACTTACACCAACCCTTAGATTAGGAGAAACACATTAGGCTTGACCCCATTTGAGCTATTGATATGTATGAAACACTCAACACATGAGGTGTTGAGGTCACTTCCCACCTACCCTGCTAATGCCACTCATTTTTACTTATGATCTTAAAATACCATAACAAACATTAAATATTAGGGCTTGGAATTAAAATTATTCAAAGTAGGGAACAAACAAAAAACCAACATCCATTCACATAGGCATATACTCTGCAAAACTAGGCAAAGGTATACCTAGAAGTTCATTATCCCTACTTACAAAAGGACACTACTATGGTGCATATGACATTAGCATGATGAAATACTATACAAAGACATACGTTATTATCGAGGAGTGATTGTGACACCTAATATTATTCATGACACCTTGCATAGTTCGTAAACCATTTTTCAACTTATCATTCATTCATCTCAGTCAATTTCTAGCTAGGTACATCTCTTGTAATTCATTTTATATCTATAAAATAATAATAAAAGTGAATTAATGTAAAAATTAGTGTTTATTATTATTTTTATATTTATTACCTAGTTTATTACTCCAACACATTATTAGCCTAGGGTTTTACATTCCATAATCCCCATAAAAATTAGATTAATATAACATAAATCATGAGATCTATACCTATTAAGTGTCCTTCTGAACTGATCTAATATTCTCAATATTGGAATTTCTAGTTCTACATCTTATGGTTCCTTTTTCTTAGTTTCATTTGAATCTTCACATAAATATTTCTCTTGTAACTCTCTTTCTATTTCATCTTTTATTTCTTTGAATTCAAATAGTTATCCTCCTTCTTCAAATTAAATCTATTCAGGTCCATCCTTTGGTTCTCCTTTTAGTTTTAGAATGCCTTTACCTCTCTAAAGATAGAATTATGGATGTAAATAATATTATTCATTTGAATGTTTCATAACATATATCCTTTCACACAAATACCATATCGAATAAAGATAAACTTTGCTAATTTTATTTTATCTAGATTAATCCTTTTATCCCCTAAAATATTCATATAAGGATTGTATCAACAAAATATAATATGTTTGAAAAATGTTTTATTACCATTCTATGTTTCATGTGGAGTTTTATCAATAAAGGATGATGTGGGAGATATATTGATCAAACAAAAAATAACAATGACTACTTTTTCCCAAAACTTTATTTCTAATTTTATGCCACTGAGCATGCTTCTTACCTTATCAATTATATGCATTTGTGTCTACCATGCAAATATTAGAGGCTAGTATAAATCTAAATCAAATGAAATTACTACCTAACCAAAATAATATACCTTAGTTTGATATTAAAAATGAGTACAAGAGGATAATTACCTTTACTTACCAAAGTTATTACTCCACCTTTTTATCATAGGGATGTGCTCCAATTGAAGGATGTGTGTGCTCAATATGTCATGCACAAAAAATTGGGTAGAATGTCTCATTATTTGATGCCTTAATGTTCTTGATTATTTTTTATGATGGATGATCATTTTATGCTTTAAAGTGATAGAGTTTCACTATGCCAACTAAGCTTGTTTAAGGTGAGAAAGGATGGTGGGATTTATAGGTCTTCTGAATGAATGACAACTATTGATCTCTATTAAATATCAATGGTGGAGGATGAGTCAAATTTTAAGGATTTGAGTCATAAATGATATTAGTTGGACTATTCAAAACGTTTCATTTATGAAACATGAAGTTGATTTGATTTGGAATAAGGGTTTACTACATAGGGATATGGAGAATGAGTTTAAAATTCATTTTGTTAGTTTGTGTGTGATTACATTGGGATTTAGTGGGGACAGAGTGATGTGAGGATTATTTAATTATTATATTTTATAAATTATGGATTCTCAAAATTCATGGAAATTCTTATTATGAGAGGATTAGTTAATTAATTATGGTTAATTAAATAATGGGATAGGAGGTGAATTTTGTGTAATTAGGTATGGTTGTGAAAGAAGGGATTAATTGGTTAGGGTGTGATGAATAGTTTTTAAGCTAGGGATGTTAGTTTTATAGAATATTGATTTCGACTTTAGGGATGATGATAGTGTGAATTACCAAGAAGATAAACATTGATACAAAGTTTCTAATATTAAGTGTCTATAGTATTCATTATTTTTCAACTCTATTATTTTATGTTGTATATGGAATTTTGTTTTCCCTTTATATTCCAAATGTATGACCATAACTATAGCCCTAGCCAATTATCTAATATCCTAATTCCTACATAATATTCCCTACATACCATAAACCTTATCATACCCTTGAAAATAATTAGTTTCCCCATTAACTTACTAACTATCCTACTTAGCCACTAGTCTACCCACTATCCCACTTGCTAGTTTAAAATTATTTTTTATTCACCTACCACCTAGCTACCCAACCACCTTAGTCTTTCCTACACCCTTATGAATCCTAAACCTCATTAAATCCCACCTAAACCTCCATTATCTCCTAAACTAATCAATAAATCTATAGAATTAGGTAAGTTCCTCCAAATTTCTATAAGTCTCTAAACTAGAGGCTTATAAATAATTTAAAATTCCCTAAATTTGTCTCCAGCATCTTGTATAAGTCATGCATGGGATATGGCCAAAACTAACCTAGAACGTAATAAGGCTCCATTATAATATTATAACCATACATTATCAAGCATCCTCACACTCTTTTCAACCCATCCAACAAGCCAAAGAAGCAATCATAGTCACTTAGAATCTCAATTCATATAATCCACATTCAATCATCTTATCATTCAAATTAGCTTAAAGATCTTGGAGATTAGTTATAAGGGATAAAAATATGGTAAGAATTCCATTTTACTTGTCTAATTATTCATTTGTCCCTTATTTTTATTTTGTTTGTGTTCTTGGGTTTTTATTACTAAATATAGTAGTTTTACAAATAACCCAAAATATGATCACACACCGAAGTCTTTACAAAACTACCTAAAAAAATTGAAACAATATTTTACACCTTTATTACTCCTCAATACATTAATCTTATTATTTATATGGTTTTCAATAAGATCCTTACTCTTATTTTATTATAAAACAACTATCTACTAAGGGTGGGGTGTGAATCATTAGATTAATTAAAATTAGTCCTTTAATACTTTTAATGCAAGTAAAAAAGTATATGTAGAGATCACACACACATAAATAGACACAACACTTAGTGTACATGGAAAACCCAATATGGGAAAAACCATAGTGAGAATAGATATTAGAATCTACTATTCTAATCCAACTTCACAATCAAAACCTCGCTAGTTACAATGTTTAAGGGCACTAGCCCTAAGGAGACACCAATCCCCTGATTTAAGATAAATAACTCTAAGGAATGAACTACTCCCTAATTGAACACAAACTTAGCTCTTTTGATGGAACCTACCAATCGGATCTATTATGGAGCTATAACTCTAGATTGCAAAATTTATTCAAAAGTGAATCTATTTCTATGTTATAGACCTATTTTTTAATTGCTCATACTCTACTCCTCTCTCTCTCTCTCTCTCTCTCTCTCTCTCTCTCTCTCTCTCTCTCTCTCTCTCTCTCTCTCTCTCTCTCTCTCTCTCTCTCTCTCTCTCTCTCTCAATTCAACTCTTTTTTACTTAGTGTATATCCTAGATGATGTATATATGCATTTGACCTAGGTCTCACATATTCTCTATGTTCACACTCGATCATTACCACATCACGCTCCTATTTATTAGACATAGTTAATCTATCTTCAAAAACAAGTTTTCCTCTTCTTGAATTCAAGAACCATTACCATAATTCTTTGTATTTTATGATATTTAGCATATATCAGGCTATATTTTTTATGCACATGCCATATTACAAAATTTTGATTGATCACATCAACATATGACATTATCTGTATTATATAATGCATCTTTCATGGATGTTCCATGACTTGACCTTTTAGATGAACATATATTTAAATACTAACCATTGATCTTTAGTTTCATGCCATTATCTAATGATCCTCATCTAATTATATAATGATTAAAATGCAACCATTATATCAAGCTCTAATAGGCTCATGTGCTCTGTTAGATTCTTATGAGCTTTCAAAATTTAATGCTTCAACTTTAAGTTACAACCATTTATCTTTGTCTTAGTCTCTCAATATTAGGACACTTGATATTCTTTCATGCCTTCTAAACACTTTACTATCAATCCCCACACTATGACACTTGACACTCTTTCATTCCTTCTTCATATTGATATCAGTGCCTATATTGGTGATACTTGGTACCCTTGCATGCCTTTTATACATTATCATTACCTATGATTATGACACTTATAATACTCATATGACTTCTACACATTACTATCATTTCTCATTATTTTTACAATTAGCACCTTTGTGTTGATGATTGACTATTTAACTTTGAAGCATACCGTAGATTTACTACTCAAGTTCTATGATCATGACACCTATCATCAATGTGTTCATTCTTAGATTATTTAACTTAATGAATTTATTTTGAATTATTATATCTTCATCATGTGATTAAGTACTCATTATTGATTAAAATTGAATAAATATTAAGTTGAAGACTTAGTAAATATTAATGTTTTTTATCATTGTTACAAGCTGGTAATCACTAGGTCAAAGGGGCTAGTTATACAATGATGAGGAAGGATTAAGTTATAACTTAAGTGACCATTTATTGCCTATATATATTCAACATAAAAATATAAATTCCTATGATCTCGGTGAATAAAACCCATAGGGTCTTACTAAAAAACCCTAGTAAAGTCTGAGAGATAAAACAACTCATTTTTGGGCTCATTTCTCTTCATCTAAACCTATAGATCATACATATGAGATGTACTTGAATAACCAATAGAAAATATTCAATAAATTTCTATATAGTTGGTCTATAAATGGTCTCTATAAAAGCATGACAACTTTATATGAAAATATTTCAACTTATACTATGCAATTATAAAACATGCTCTTCTCTCCATCAATCTTGTCTAATCCTATGACATTAATGACATACATAATGCCATAAATCTCCCTTTTTACATCAATGAAAATCATATTTTGAAAAATATCACCCTTTGTCATTGATGGCAAAATAAATTCCCTAATCTCATAATACATGCTCTGCTCCTTCTCTGCTATTGACTATACTTGCATTTCCTTCTTATGAATGTGAGTTAAGCTATTCATACCAAACCTTCTCCCCATTACGCAATGGAACAATTTCCTAAACACACCTTGGACACATTATTTGATCCTTCTTTGATAAACATAAAGCTTTTAAGAAGCGCATTTTTTCTCCGCTTTTAACATTAACGACAAAGATACTCTAACTTTCTCACTATTTGTCCAAAATTTTCTCCCCCTTTATTAGATATAGGAGTTTATCAAAGAATAATAAACCATAAACTCATTAGAAATTTGAAAAAATATGCATACATAACCTACCTTTACTCTCTTCTTCTAAGGGTTAACAATTATTGTATGGTTCTCCCATGGACTCATACCCCTATTACTAAGATCTAGTGATGTGATGTAGGAGATGTTCATCAAATTCCACCCCCAAGTTTGCACCATTCAAATTTGGCCAAGTCTATTACTTAGTTTTCCTTTATAAGAAATTTTATTTGACAAATCTTGAAAAAATACTAAGTGTTATTTCTTTAGGAAAATCCATTTTGGCTTTTGTTTTAAGCCTTTGCCTAATTATTTTAGGTTTTTTGTCCAAAGCATTTTGCCAAATTATTTTGAAATTTTTGTCTAAGGATTTTACTTAAGAGTATTTATTTGGTTTTTCTTCCAGCCAAGTGATGAATTCTTTTGGACAATTTGTCTACATAATTTTTTTGAAGGACCATTACAACTTCTCCGAAGGACTCTTTCAAGCCAAAAGTCATCCTTGTAATTTTTTTGAAGGGCAATTTTGAAGCAAAATAAACCAAAAAAAATGTATGAAAGGTAAACTTCACTTTTTCTAAGGGCACTTTCTTTTTTTTGAAGGACACTTTCATTTTTTTGAAAGGTATTATTTGTCAGGAAAAGGTCAACTTTAGTTTTTCTGAAGGATCACTTACAACTTTCTTGAAGGGTATTTTCTTTGGAAAGGTGTCATTTTCCTTTTTTTAAGGGGAACATGCATTTTAATGGACCATTTCCAAAATCTTGAAGGACCATTATAACTTCTCTAAAGGGCATTTCAACTTCTCTGAAAGGAACAATAAAAAATCCACAAGAGAGGAAGAGGAGAAGTGACTAAAACAAAACCTTAAAAGAATTCCTTCATATTTTTTGTCTAAAGGAAATGAATAGAAGGAACTCTAAAAGAATTCCTTCAAAATTTTTTTCTGAAGGAATAAATAGGAATAATTCCATAAAACTTTTTGTCTAAAGGAAATGAATAAGTGGGAAGACCAAAGAAATGAATTCTTTCAGAAAGATTGTTTGATGAATTCTTGTGGAAAAATTGTCCACACAAAAAGGTCAAGATAAAAAGTCCAAATAAAGTACCCAAAATGTGACAGCCCATAGAACATCAATTTAAAACTACAATAAATAGCCATTTCTATTCAAAACACTTGGGGAGAACATGAGAGTAGACAAATCAAGTAAAATGGATAGGTTGATCGATCGAGTCATTATTGGAGGTTGACCAAATCAAAGAGCTTCTACAAGATCAACAAATATAGGTGTCTAGAAGATAACTAGTAGTTAGAAAGAGCATTTTCTAACTACCATCATGAGTTCTAGTAGTGTAATGTGTTGGCTTCTCTATTTTAATTTTTGAACTCTCATGGATGATCTTCTATAGAAGAAGTTTCTTATGCCACTCCTAAATGTTTGATGCCACTTTCCATCATTCTCATGACTTATTTTGGACAAGTGAGACTCTTGACATGGCATGGCTCACTCATCCATCTCTTTCATGGATCTATAACTAATTTTCCTATCTATGACACATGTCATTGTACCTTTTTAGCTTCTCCTTTCTTGCTCTTCCTCAAAGTTCTATAAATTGGGCCATTCCAACCATTATAGATAACCACATTTTTGGTATGGAAAAGCCCTACTAAAATGACATTTCACTTTGCTTTTAAACATTGAATACAAAACCATTCTGAGTTGTGAATTTTTGTTTGAGTATCTAAGTGATGTATAACAAAGATGAGTGATAGCATTATCCTTACTCCATTTATCCTTCATATTTAAACAAAGGTTCTAATGTTAGCAGGCCATGTGAAGTGTTTTTAATGTATCAAACTCTCTTTCAAGTATGAAATTATATCTATGGTGTGAGATCTACCCCTTAGGTTGAATATCTTTTTGATTGTCTCAAGCATGTTACCTTCACATTGAAACACTATGCTAGTATCTTTAAATGCATGGAATTAGTCTTCGAAAAATTTGTTACATAGTAGAAGTGTGATAGTCGATGGGATAAATTATTTTTGGATCACCTTTTTAGCATAGTTTTTCTATTTTATGGAAATTATCAACTCTTTTCATGAAAAAACAATAAATTAGGTGATAGACACTTAGACAAGAATTCAAAGAGATAGCCCTTTTCAATCCTAGAGACTCATCTCTCTTATAAGTTCCCAAAAACTTGAGGTATGATTTAATGTTTCATCAAATTGAAGGAATTTCATAGAACATCTTAGGTGTACAATTTGATGACAATAGTTCTATCATGCCCAATCAGACAATTGGTCCTAATTATTTACATGCCAAGGTGAATGTTGACATTGACAAGTCCAAGGTTGTAGAATCATTTTAATCTAGAATTTGGTGAATCTAAAAGGTGAGAATATCTATTTGTAGATCAATTTGTTTTCCATAGTATACTTTATGGTCCTCACTAGATCATCTTCTAGTAGACTTTTCAATCAAGTTCCTTAACTTGATACTCCTCTTGAATAACAACACCCTAAACCATTCCTAACCATTATAGATCCTGAACAAGAAGGTTTTAAATAGGAAGAAGAGGAGGTTAAAGAATTAGTAGATCAAGAGGAAGAAGAAGTGGCTAGAAAACATCCTTTCCTAGCCTTCAACACCCAAAATACAATTAACCTTCCTACATACGATCCTATTCCTCCTAATGCTACCAAAAGTCTCCTCAATTTTAATGAAGAGGGTCCTATTATCCCATCTAAGCATATTAGGGACATTTCAAACTTTTTCAATTTCCACAATATCACCCAAGATAACGTATAGATTAGAATACTTACCATGTCTCTAAAGGGGAAGGCACTTGATTGGTATAAGACATTGAAAGGTGGTTGTATTACTAATTGGGATAGTTTTGAAGAGTTTTTGGTAAATAGGTTCAAAAATAAGAGTGACCATACTTCACTATTTCACTAGCTATATGTAATAAAGAGAGGTCCTAATGAATCCATGGGAGATTTCAATGAGATATTTCAAAGAACATGGCATAGGTTTCCACCTATTATGAGGTCTCCTCCAATATTTATATTCCCCACCTATCTTAAGGTTATTGGCACTAATGTAGTAGTAATGTCATAGTTAATGGGAGGATTTACACTACCTAAGGCATATGAGATAGCCATTGAAGATGAAAATAGTATGATACAAGCTGGGAAACTACCTATAAGAGTCTCCATAATTTTTTTTCTCATAATTCAGTTGAATCCCCAACTAATTCCAAACCTAGAATTGTTCTTGAAAAGGTGGAGAATATTATAGTTAAGGATGAGATGGTTCAATATTTAAAAGCCAAGCTCAAGCAAGCAAAAATGTATATAAATGCTTTACCCGATCATCAATACTATCCTCCACAAGGCTATAGACCACCAAACTAATACACTAACCAAGTAAGAGGACAAGGCCAACAAGGTTTCAATAGGTAGCCCAACACCTATAATCCTAATTCTATTTCATCGACAAAGGTTGTTGTTCTAGTCCACAACAATTTAATTCAAAGAGAGGAGAATATAGATCATTGGGGGAAATATCAAGGTCAATTTATGCATAGTGTGGCAAAGTTAATAAATCTTTGGTAACTCAAGAAGGATCTACTCCTTATGTTATATTAGAAGAAGCAAATCTCATGCAAAGAGATGTTCAAGGAGAAGGTAGCAGTCAAAATACTAATTTTATGAACTTCCAAGTAGAAGATGATTATGTGTTGATTAAAAATACATTAGTTGTATCCAACATGAGGAATAAAAGGAGGGATTTAGGAGATACTCTAGTAGCACAAGTGATTCGAGGTAGTGCCTCTCCAATGCCACAAAGTGCAAGTACTAATGTAGTAGATCCTACTAGTCACACTACTCCTCAAAGTTAGAATGTGAGCAAGGCTCCCAAAACTCTAGTATAATAAGTTCAAGTTATCCCATTGCCTTTAATATCACAAGAAAAGGTGAATACTTAATCTCTAAATATTATTCATTCTTTGAAGAATACCAAAACTAGCATTTCTCTTTGAGAAGTATTACATATGCCTGGCCAAAAGGAGATTTTGAAAGAACAACACTCAATCATTCATGTATCCCCTCAAGTTACAAGATATAATGGTGTACCCATTACCAACACACCTAATAATGTCTTAGAACCATCTTCAAAATCTTAAAATCCTCCACCTTTCTACCTCACACTCATTGTGGGAGACAAATTGGTTCACAACTACATTATGGACAATGGGGCTAGTGCCATAGTTATGCCTAAAGTGGTTTTTAACAAATTAGGAATGAAATATGAGCCTCATAATAAGGGTATGTTGTATCTTGATGGAACTCTAGCCAAGAGTGTGGTATTGGTTAAAGGTTTGAAAGTCTTCCTACATGATTGTCCAAGTTTCCCCATCCTATAAGACATTGTGGTGGTTGATCTTCTAGCTCATTTTGATATTTGATTGTCAAGAGACTTCACATCTAAGATTTGATTGTACCTTGTAGATAATTAGTCTTTTCTAGCCTTTAGAAAAATATATGGAGCTAAAGTGACTATAAGAACATATCCCTTGGCAAGGTTCCACATTGAACTATATGTGGAGACATATTCAAATAAGAATTATACGAGTAGTGAGTAGGAAGAAGGTGACATTGGTGGTGAAACATCCTTTTCTTTTGAAGGTATTTTTGACCTATTTCTTGATGATTATGGCACTAATACTTATGATCATGATCCCTATGCATTCATGGAAGAAACTAAATTAGAAGTATATTGTATACATGAGAAGAGCACTCCTATACCATCACTCACTAATGAAGATCATGAACTTGAAGGGATATGGGAAATGTTTTTTATGGTTCTAAAAGCAAGGTAGGGGTAGGATATAGTGTCATGTTGGTTTCTCCTTCAAATAACAATTATTATTCTTCATATAGATTTCATTTTAGTTATACCTATAATGCAGCTAAATATGAAGTCTTGGTTCATGGCCTCCAATGGGCAAAGAGAAAGGGAATAAATATTTTGAAAGTATATGGAGATATTGAATTGATTATACATCAAGTGAGAAACCAAGCTACATCCAAGAACCCTATGCTTAAGTCTTATAATCATAGGGTGTGGGATCTAATTGAGGACTTTGATGCTTTCAATATCTAACCTATACTAAGAGACTCAAATAAACATGATAATAGGTTGGCTATGATATGGTCACACTTTGATATAGTGGCTAATGTAAGTAGAGAGAAGGACCAACCTCACATCAAAGTCATTATGAGACCTTCTATTCTAGATAATGAAGTGTCTTGGATAGTATTTGAGAGTGATAAACACATTATACACTTCACTCAAAATGAAGTAGAATTTTATTCAAAGAATCAAAAGAAGCTTCATAATCAATATGAAAAACAAGTTATCTAGCTAAAGACAAATAGTATACCAAAGGGTTTAGTTAGTTTGGAGAGTGTGTTCAATGAAGATGATGAAAGAAGGAAAGAAAGGGTAAACATGTCTACAAAGGGAGAGAAATATGAAAGAGTCTTGATATTTAAGGACAAACTTCTAAAAATTGGTAAGATTTTTTCTCTTTTCAAAAGACACGCCTTCATTGAATTGTGTAAAGAATTTCATGGTATATTTACTTGGGAATACAAGGATTTGAAAGGGTTTGATCCAGATCTATCTCATCATACCATTGAGTTAGAACCTAGAGCTAAACTAGTTAGGCAAAAATAGAGGCCTATCAATACCAGGATAAAGAAACTCATGAAGAGAGACCTTACCAAATTGATTGAGTCTAGGATCATCTTTCTTATCAAGAATTCAACTTGAGTAGCTAACCTTGTACCTATTTGAAAGAAGAGTGGAGAGATCAGACTTTGTGTGAACTTTAAGGATCTGAATAGAGTTTCACTCAAACACCATTATCCACTACCTTCCATGGAGTATATTTTTAAAGTGGTTTTAGGTTATCAACACTTTTCACTACTTGATGGATATTTAGGTTATAACCAAATATTGGTGAATGAGGAAGATCAGTTCAAGACAACATTCACCACAAAATGGGGAACATTTGCATATATAAATATGTATTTTGGTTTGTCTAATGTTGGTGCTACCTTTAAAAGTTAAATGGACATGGATTTTAAAGGTTTGATCAATGATTTTTTGATTGTATACCTTGATGATATGACTATTTCTTCCAAAGATGCTAATGACCACATGAAACATCTAAGGCAAGTATTTGAGAAGTTTAGAGAGTTTGGATTTTCTCTTAATCTAAAGAAATGTATTGTTTTGTTCATGAAGGAAAATTACTAGGTCACATTGTGTCAAAGGAAAGCCCATCTATTGATCCTAAAAGGATTGAAGCCATTCTAGGCTTGTCTTTTCCTCTACATAAGAAAGGTTTGTAAAGTTTATTTGACAAGATCAACTTTGTAATAAGGTTTATTCTAGAATTTTCTAATTTAGTGAAGATTATTACAACCATGCTCAAGAATAAGCAAGATTTTGCTTGGATAAAGGAAGGTAAGAATAGTTTTGAGGTAATAAAACAAGAAATCAACCAATCTCATACTCTCTTGAACCCAAAATTTACCAAGGATTTCATACTCTACACTTTTTCTAACCTTGACACAATCTCAGCTATGCTTATACAAAATAATGATGAGAAAATTGAATAACCCATTGCATTATTTAGTCAAAGATTAGAGGATTATGAGGCCATGTACAAAATTGTTGAGAAGAAGGCTTTAGCTATGATAAAAGGATTGAAAATGTTCAAGCACTTGGTTTCAAAAAATATAATACATGTCATGGTCTCTCATCTTAGCACCAAAGAGTTTCGCTTAAGAAAAGACCTCAATGAGAAGAGAGCTAGGTGGATGACAAAGGTAATGGAATATGATGTTGATATCAAGGTAAAAAACTTGGTAAGAGGAAAGGGAATATGTGAACATCTAGCTTAAAATATTCAAGGGCCAAGGGAAGAATATTTGGTCAATCAAGCTCATCCTCAACCATTTGGTCGCATACCAATTCAAAGTTAGACACAAGACGTCATTGGTTTCTTCCAAAATGGTGATTATATTAATGGTTTTAATAAGTCACAAAGAAGGTATTTTATATTTCAAACCATTCCTTATTATCTTGTAGATGGTATTCTCTTTCAAAAGGATGTGAATGGTGTGTTACTAAGGTGTGTTGACAATGATTACTTTGGCATATTACTAGAAAAGTTTCACAATGGTGTAGATGGAGGTCATTTTTCCCCAAAAAAAATAACTACAAAGATAATGAGGCAGGGTATTATTGGCCTAGACTTTTCAATGATTTCTACTCTTAGGTTAGGTGGTGTCTTTAATGTGCCTTCTTTGTAGTAAAAGATAAACTTGTAGCCCTTCCATTGAATCATGTCTAAGTGGACCAACCTTTCATGAAATGGGGCCTTGATTTCATTGATATGATGAACCCTCCAACAAGTTTTGGACAAAAATGGATATTGACTACTACTAACTACTTCATAAGGTGGGTATAAGCTATTACATTGAAGGAGGCAAATGAAAATGCAATTTTGGAGTTTTATGATAGTATAATAACAAGATTTGAGGTCCCTATACTATTATTTCTGATAATGCACTTGATTTCATGAGTGTTAAAACTTTTGAGTGGGCAAACATGAATGGAGTTTACTTAAGTACCTCATCCAACTATTACTCTCAAGGTAATGGATTGGATAAGTCTACTAACAAGAACCTCATCAAGATCATCAAGAGGACATTGGAGAATGATCAAAGAGCATGGCACAACAAGTTGAATATAGCCTTATGGGCTGATAGGATCAATCCTAAGAGATCAATTGGTAACTCTCCCTTTACTCTCTTTTATGGGAGAGAAGGTAATCTATCCATCTCTCAAGAGCACCCTATTCTAGAACGTGTACATTAGTTAGAACTACTAGAAAATACTCCAATTAAAGTCAGATTGATAGAACTAATGTAATTACAAGAAATAAAGGACAATGAACATAAGACCATGGAACACCACCAAGTAATCATGAAGAAGTCTTTTGATAAAAGATAAAGTACAAGAGTATTCAATGAAGGTGACTTGGTCTTGAAATGGGATGAGGATAGAGCAAAACTAGGTAAACATAAAAAATTTGATGCTTTATGGAGTGGCCCTTACATCAACAAAAAGTGCAAGCAAAACAACTCCTTTTAGCTAATCAATGTGATTAGATAAGAATTTCCTATCCCTATAAATGGGATACATCTAAATTTCTACTATTAGTCCTTATAGGTCTATCTTATAAATAGTAGTCTAGGTGTGTTTTTAGTCTTTTTTTGTTTTAGTTGTTGTATTCCCTAAGTGTCTTATTTGAAACATGCATGTTTCCCTTATTTTGATTTGTGTTCCCTAAGTGCTTAGTAGCACAAGTGTGTCTTTGCTTGTGTGTGTCTTGTGTAATGTCATTATCTTGCAATCAATCCAAGGTCTATTCATGACAATTTGAGTGCTCATTTTACATGATTCCATGCCTAATGGAAGGATTTAGGAAACTAATTTTAGGCATAATAGACATTCCATACCCAAGAATTTCCAAGAATGTTGGTCAAATTCTACCCCTAAGTTTGCACCTTTAAATTTTGGCCAAGTCTAGTACTTAGTTTTCCTTCGAACGAAATGTTCTTTGATAAATCCCACAAAAATAGTAAGTGTTATTTCTTTAGGAAAGTCCATTTTGGCCTTTGTTCTATGCCTTTGCCTAATTCTTTCATGTTTTTTGTTTGAAGCATTTTGCCAAATTCTTTTAGAATTTTTGTCTGAGGCTTTTCCTTAAGATTATTTATTTGGGTTTTATTCCATCCAAGTGAAGAATTATTTCAGACAATTTGTCCACACAATTTTTCTAAAGGACCATTACAACTTCTTCAAAGGACTCTTTCAACCCAAAAGGGACCCTTGTAATTTTTTTGAAGGGCACTTTCATTTTTATAAAGGGCACTTTTCAAGCAAAATGGAACAAAACAAAGTTTGAAAGCTACATTTCACTTTTTTGAAGGGCACTTTTATTTTTTATAAAGGACACTTTCATTTTTTTGAAGGGTATCTTTTGTTGAGAAAAGATCCACTTCATTTTTTTTGAAGGATCACTTGCAACTTTCCCAAAGGGTATTTTCTCTAGAAAGTGGTCACTTTCATTTTTTTGAAGGGGCACCTGCATTTTGAAGGAACATTTCCAAAAGCCTAAAGAACCATTACAAATTATCCAAAGGGAATTTCAACTTCTCTGAAGGGACAAATCAAAAATCTGTAAGAAAGGAAGAGGATAAGTGACTAAAAAGAAACCTTCAAAGTATTCCTTTAGAATTTTTGTTTGAAGGAAATGAATAGAAATAACTTCAAAAGAATTCCTTCAAAATTTTTGTCTGAAGGAAATAGACAGGAAGATTTTTTTTGGAATTTTTGTTTGAAGGAAATGAACTAATAGGAAGACCAAAGAAATGAATTCTTTCAAAAGGATTTTTTGATGAATTATTGTGGGAAAAATGTCTGCAAGAAAAGGTCAAGAAAAAAATTCCAAAGGAAATACCTGAAATGTGATGAACTATAGAATGTCAATTTTGAACTATAAGAAATAGCCATTGCTATACAAAAGACTTGGTGAGAACACGAGAGTAGAAAAAACAAGTAAAATGGATAGGTTGACTGATCAAGTCATTGTTGGAGGCTAATCAAATCAAAGTGATTTTATGAGATCAACAAATATAGATGTCCAAAGGATAACTAGCTGTTACAAATATCATTTTCTAATTATCATCATGATTTCTAGTAGTGCAATGTGTTAGCTTCTCTATTTTTACTTTCAAACTCTCATGGATGATCTTTGATAGAATTAATTTTTTTTAACACTCTTGAAGGTTTGATGCCACTTTCCATCATTCTCATGATTTGTTTTGGATAAATAAGACTATTGACATTTCATGGCTCGTTCATCCATCTCTCTCATGGATCTATAACTAATTTTCCTATTTATGACACATGTCCTTGTGCCTCTTCAGCGTCTCCTTTCTTGATCTTCCTCAAATTTCTATAAATTGGGCTATTTTGACCATTGAAAATAACCAATTTTTTTTATGGCAAATCCCTACTGAAATGACACTACACTTTTCTTTTAAACATTGAATACAAGACCAATTTTGAGTTGTGAATTTTGTTTTGAGTATGTGAGTGATATAGGAGAATTGAATGATAGAATTATCCTTACTCCCTTTATTCTTCATGTTTGAACAAAGGTTTTGATGTTAACAAGTCATGTGAAGTGTGTTGAATGTGTCAAACTCTTTTTCAAGTATGTAATTAAATATATGGTGTGCAATATGCCCCTTAGGTTGATTATCTTATTTATTGTCTCAAGTATGTTACCTTAACATTGAAACACTATGTTAGTATCTTTCAATGCATGGAATTAGTCTTAGAAAACATTGTTTTTAGATTAAGGTAAAAATAGGTTTTGAAGGGACCCCGAAACCTTGAAACAAAGGGAGAAGGATTGAACAGTTATGACCATAGGCAAAACCTAAAACCTACTTCAAAGAATTATCAAAATCAAGTTTTACATGGACCTAAAACCACCAGAAAAGAAAACCAAAAGACAAACCCCAGGTTTTACAGAGACATAGCAACTCCATAGTCAAGAGATTACAAAAAACCAAGAAACCAGCCTAGATATCACAACCATCTAAAAGAACCAAGATCTATTCTTCTAGTTCCAAAATCATCTTCACTACTTCCTTACCTTTCACAGCAGTGTCCTAAATGGTAGTAGCCGTTGACGTGGCTCCCTCTTGCATTGCTTTCTTTCTGGAACTCTGTCTAGTTCTCTTGCTAGGCCCCTCCAAGGATTTGATTTCCTCATTTGCTCTTTTTCCAATGTTTATAGCAGTAGAACATATGCTAGATGTAACCTCCTCCATCTTCATTATGCTTTCCTTAATGAGTTCCCTTAGTTTGTTCTCATAGTATTTGAGTTTGATGGGAATATCTCTCATCTGCTTTTCCATGTTATTGATTTTGTTCTGAACTACCTCCTAGTTAGCTTCCATTATTTCCATTTTCCTATTGAGTTCCATTATCTCCTTATACATCCATAAATTAAATTGAAGGATAGCATCTGCTTTGCAATTGGCCAATCTCATAGGTGTGTGCCTTTTATTATTCTGCCTTTTATCACTCCAATCTTCTATGTTCTTTTTAGGACTATTTCCAGCTTCTTCGATGTGATCCTCCCTTTCCCTTCATTTTTGATCCTTAGTTTTAGTAGGGCTTTCATTTTGGTTACTAACATTCTTAGCTTGAGCTCCCAATTCTGTTACTTGGTTGGCGACCTGAGCTAAATTTTCCCTCTCATTTATCGAAATAGGGTCCTTAAAAGGATCATCTAGAACTTTATCAATTTCCTCAAACACTTGCTGGTTTTCCTCAGAATCATTGTTACTATTTTAAGATTTTTCCTCTATAGTGGGATATTTAGTGGGATAAATTCTTGGTGGATCACCTCTTTATCATATTTTTTTTTGTTTTATACAAATTCTTGACTCTTTTCATGCACGAGTAGTAGATTAGGTAATAGACACTTAGAGAAGAACTCAGGGAGCTAGCCATTTTCAATCCTAGAGACTCATCTCTCTTACAAGTTCCCAAAAACTTGAGGGATGATTCAATGTTACATCAAATTAAAAGAATTTCATAGAACATCTTAGGGTGCATAATTTGATGACAATAGGAGACACTACTCCTAATTTCTCTCTTAGATACTCAAATTATTCTTTGGAAAGAGGTTTGGTGAATATGTATTTAATTTAATCCTAGGTTGGTACATATTCTATTATGACATCTTAATCTACAACATTTTCTTATAAGAAGTGATACTTGATTGATATGTGCTTAGTTCTTTAATATATCACTAGATTCTTTTATATATTAATAATACTTGAATCATCACAAAGAATAGAGATAAGTGATTTGTATTTTATCTTTATGTCTTTAAGTATTTACTTTATCCACAATAATTGAGTGGAAGATGCCACTAATGAAACATTCTTTGCTTCTGTTGTAGAAAGAGTAACTTACTCTTGATTTTTGCTCAACCATGAAACAATTTTTTTTCTAAGGAAAAATGCACCACCACTAGTGTTTCTTATATCATCCACACTTCCTACCCAATCAACATATATATATGATTTCAAAGTGAAATATTCATCTTTAGGATACCATATTACATAGTCAAGTATACTCTTGATAAATTAAAGATTTTTTTCATTACATTAATGTGTGACTATTTGGGAGAAGCTTAGAATCTTACAACCATGCACACTAATTGCATGATATCTAGTCTAAATATAGTTAGGTATAACAAGCTACCTATAATTGACTATAAAATGTATAATTTTAATCAAGGGACTCATCGTTTTTGCTTAATTTACAACCAGTTATCATGGGAGTACCTATTAGTTTGTTGTATTCCATTCCAAACTTCTTGAGCACTTCCTTAGCATACTTGGTTTGAGATATAAATATCCCTTCATCAGTTTGTGATATATTGAAACCAAGGAAGAAATACATTTCTCAAAGCATAGACATATAAAAATCATTTTTTATTTGAGTATCAAATTCTTTGCACATTTTGTTGTTGCTACCACCAAAAATGATATCTACATATACTAACCTTAAGATTTAAAGTATAAATTGTTGTCTACACATCCTTTATTGAATCATTATTGTTTAAATTACTATTTCAATCTCAAATACCTTGTTATATGTTCTTATTTTAGACTATATAGAGATTTCTTCAATATATAAACATAATCTTCTTCTTCTGGCAGTTGAAGACCTTCAAGTTGTTCTATGTAGACTTCATCTTCTATGTTCCCATTCAAGAAAGAAAACTTAACATCCACTTAATGGACATTGAATTTATTATAAAAAAATAATTATAGAAACATTCTTATAGATTATAATCTACCAACTAAAGAAAATGTTTCGTCAAAATCTATGCCTTCAACTTGTGCATATCCTTTGCACACCAATCTAGACTTATTTCTTATGACAGTTCCATCCTCACTGAGTTTATTTTAAAATACCTGATTTACACCTATTACATTATTATTTTAAGGTCTTGGAACTAATTCCCATTTTTGTTCTTTTCAATTTGGCTTAGTTCTTCTTCCCTAGATTTTAGCCAATTCTCATCCTTGCTATCTTCAACATAGTTATTGAGATCATTTTCAGACATTAAAACAAAATAGTTTGGTCATTATTCATTGCAATTATTATCCTTATTTGAACTCAATTTTTATTTCCAATAATATGCTTTATAGGATTATCCTTTTGAACAAATCTTTTAGGTGGCTTTTCATTTACTTCTTTAGGCTCTTCATTAGCTACTTCCTCTTCAAAATATAATTCTTCTTCACAAATGTATATGTCAAGTTTGACATGTTTCAAACCTTCATAAACCTTGTAATTGAAACTCTCTAAAATATTCTATAGCCTTTTTTGTAACATATGTATGCTTTGATTTGGGTGGAATAACCAAGAAATATTCCTTCATCACATCTTGATTGAAATCTTCCTAACTTATCTTCTTTTCTACTGATGTAGCATTTGCTTCCAAACACTTTGAAATACTTAATAGATGTAGGTTTTATATACCATAGTTAATAGGGGGTTTTATCACTATTTACCCTTAGTTAAACTCTATCTAATATATATACTTCTATTTACATTTCTACTCTTCAGTATCCATCAAGTAACTTACCCTCTTTTAGCATTATTCTGGCCATCTCCTCGATTATTCTTTTCTTTCTTTCAAAAACTCTATTCTGCTATGGATTCCTTAATATAGATTAATGCCTTTTGATTCCATGTTTCTCATATTATTTTATGAACTCATTTGAGTTGAATTCATCACATCTATCAAATCTTAAGCATTTGATTTTTCATCTAATCTCATTTTCTACCGTGGCTCTAATGATCTTGAATCTTTCAAATGGTTGAGACTTATCTTTCAAAGTGGTTACCCATGTCATTCTTGAGTATTCATATATTATCAACATGAAGCATATTTATCCTTTGGATCCTCTTGTCTTAGTAGGACCATGAAGATCATTATGAACTAACTCTAAAGTCTTTGTAGTTGCATACTCTATTTGAAATTTGACCCTTGTTTGCTTGCCTTACTGACATTCCTTCCAAGTAGTGTTTGTAGGTTTGGTTATTTTAGGAATATGTATAATACACTTATTTGAGATCACTATTACTAGGTTATCAAAGTTGGCATGACCCATTATTATATTACATAACCAACTCTCATCAATCTTTCCTATCAGGTAGCTATTATAATTCACTTCACTTAGATTATAAATATTGATTTCCATTATTTTCCCTTCTACAACTAATTTTCTATATCTCCTTATATTATGTCCTTCTACATTAAATGTGACCTTATATATATTGTCACACATTTAGTTGACACTTAGCATATTATGTTTCAATCCTTCAAGATAAAACAAATCATATGTGGGTAGTTTTCCATCTATATTCAAGGTTCATTTACCATAGATATTTACTACAGTATTATCTCCCAAGCTAACAGATCCTTACATTTACTCAGTTTGATGAGCTTGATATTATCACTAGTCATGTGTTTTGAGGAACCACTATCTATTACCCACAATTTGAGTAATCATGGATTGTTCAACTTTTTGATCTTTCACTTTCCACAAATCCTTAGGTTTATTTTTTGACTTATTTTTCCATTTTTCAGAGACTTGTGAACCTTTGTTCACACTAGGAGGAATTATTTTATTTTAAATTTGTATTTTTGGTCTTAAAAGACTTGTTCTACATTGTTTAGTTATGTGACAAAATTTATTGTAGTTATAACATATTACATTTGTATCTAAAAAAGGTACAAATGAATTTATACTAACAAAGTTTGTTCTCATTTTAGGTATATCTCTCTGATCACTAGTGCTATGACGAAAGTGATTACATGTATAACTATAACCATTAAAAATGAGGAATACCTAGTCATAAGATTTATTTGTGTAGGATGAGGAGGTTTTATTAACTTTAGCTTCTTCAAGTCTCTCACCTTTATGCAACCATCTACATTATTTCCCTTTGTGTTTTGCATCTTCTTTGAGTTTGAAAATATTCACATCAATAGTGATTGTGTTTGTCTTTGTATCTCTTGAGGCATTCTTGTAAGCTTTTCCATTCTTTATTCTTCATTCTCCTTTTGCTTTGAAGTTGTCATATAAATTTATAGATGTACTATTTATGGTACTTTTCCCTTTTTCAAAACCAAGACCAGATTTCTCTTTTGAGGGATTTTGAGAGTTGACCAATTCATCAAGAATTTTTGAACCTCCTTTCAGCTTTAGACCTTTGTCTATTTATTCTTTATCTTTTTTAATTTTTTTTTAAATCCACTATTTATAATTATAACTTCACACATTCATTAGGTTTAGATTGTAGTTTAAATTTGACTACATTTTATATTCTTTTAGCCTCTTCAACTTGTGTCTTTAGGCCAACTACCATTTGATCATATTTTTCAAGACTGTTGGGAACTTTTTAAATCTAATTTTATTCCTACTTCTTTGAGTTTTCTTTTCTTAATTTTTTAATTTCATCTTGAGCACAAATGAGTTCACCCTCTAGATCTACTTCTCCTTCCTATTTTTGATTTGAGTCTTCAATTTATTTTTCTTGATCCATAGAAGCTGATTCTAGTGTAATTAATATGATTTCATTTCCCTTAGCCACAAAGGGATAATCATGGTCATCATATAAGCTATCACACTCATCTAATGATTCATTATCTTCTTTTATGTATAAGCCCTGCTTGCTTTTGAAGTTCTTCTTCTTTGAGTAATGAGGTTTCATCTTTTTACTATCCTCTCCTTGCTCAAAGTTATTATTTTTTTATAAGGGAATTTAGCAACAAATTGTCCTACCTCACCATAGTTAAAGAATTTCAAGGGTAATTTACCTTTATATTTTCCAAAATCTCTTCTTATTTTTTTGATAAAGTTGGCTTTTTCTTCATCAGTATTCTCAGATCCGTATGTAGGTGCTTCTACATTTACTTTTTTGCATGCTTTAAATTCAACTTCTCTCTTGAAATCATTTGTTTCTCCCAATATCATCTCATAGGATGTGATTGTTCCATTCAACTCATCTACAGTGAACTTATCTAGATCTCTTGCTACCTTTATTACAAAGATCTCACAATCATACCTAGATGGAAGATATCTTAGGACCTTTTTAACAATGACCAAATATTTCATCTCTTCTCCAATGCCTATGATTGCATTGACTTTTTCATCTACTCTGAGGAGGTAGTCTAAATTTATCTCTTCTTCATTCATTTTAAGACTTTCAAACTTACTTATGTATGTTTTTAGCTTGACCTACGTTACCTTATTATCACATTCAGATATTCTCTTCAAATTATTCTAGACATCATGCGTAGTTTGAAAATGCATTACTTTAAAAAACTTTGAGTTAGACAATCCATAAAGGATAGCATTCTTTGCCTTGGAATTACTCTCATATGATTTCTTGGTAGCCTAATTAGTAAGAGTTGTATTAGGAATTGCATATCCATTTATAATAGACATCCATACATCAAACCTTGATGAAGATAAATATGCTTCCATTTTAATGTCCCAAAATGCATAATTTGATTCATCAAAGAGAGGTAATTTATTTGAGAAAAAGCATTCTTGGCTATCCATTTGTGTTCATCATCTAAGATCTACCTATGTTGATTAATCTTCTTTTAAGGAACTATTACTCTGATACCAGTTATTGGAACACAACTATCTAGTGAGAGGGGGGGTGAATTAGTAGATTGATTAAAATTAGTCAAATACTTTTAATGCAAAATAAAAATTATATGTAGAGATCACACACACATAAATACATACAACACTCAATGTACATGGAAAACCTAATATGAGAAAAATTGTGATGAAAATAGTTGTTAAAATTTACTATTCTAATCCAGGTTTACAATCAAAACTTCACTAGTTACAATGTTTAAAGGTACTGACCCTAAGGAGACACCAATCCCCTGATTTAATAGAACAAACTCTAAGGAAGAACCTACTCCCTAATTGAGCACAAACTCATCTCTTTTTATGGAACCTACCAATCAGTTCTATTATAGAGCTATTACTCTAGATTACAAAATTGATTAAAAAATGAATCAAGTTCTATGTTATAGACCTATTCTATAACTACTCATACTTTATTCTACATCTCTATCTTCTTTTATGACACTCTCTCTCTCAATTAAAATATTTTTAACTTACATATTTTATATAATATATGATGTATATATTAATTTGATAGAGGTCTCACATCTTCTCTATGTTCACACTCAATTGTTAACACATCATGCTCATATCTTTTGGACTTAGTTAATCTATCTTTAACATCAAGTATCTTGATTTTTGAATTCATACACCATTTATATTATTATTTGTATTTTACTATATTTATCATATATCAAGCTCTATTTTTGATGCACATGCCATAGTACACAATTTTTATTGATCACAATGATTTATATCATTGTTTGTGTCATATAATGCATCTTTCCTATATGTTCCATTGTTTGACCATTGAGATGAATATATATTTAAATTCTAACCATTTATCTTTATTTTAATGCCATGATAAAAAAATCATCTTTAAATGTTTCTAACTTTAAAATGCAACCATTAGATCAAGCTCTGATAGGCTCACATGCTCTACTAGATCTTTACAAGCTTCTAAACTTTAACACTTCAAATTTAAGTTGTAAACATTGATCTTTGTCTTAGTCTCCCAAGATTAAGATAATTGGTAATCTTGCATGCCTTTTAAACACTTTACTATTAATCCCCATTCTTGTGACACTTGGAACTCTTGTGTGCCTTCTACATATTGCTATTAGTGTTGATGTTTGTGACACTTGGCATCCTTGTGTGTCTTTTGCACATTATCAATCCCCACACTTGGAATACTCACATATATTCTACATATTACTTTTAGTTACCACTATTGAGACACTTAGAACCTTTGCATTGATCATTGACTATTTGACTATGAAGCACATCATAGATCTACTATTTAAGCTCCATGATAGTGGCACATGTCATCAACATATTCATTCTCAGGTTCTTTGACTTATTGACTTTCTTATACATTATTGGATCTTCATCATGTTATTAAGCACTCAATTTTGATCAAAATAATATAAATATTAAGTCAAGGACTTAGAAAATATTAAATTTTTTGATCACTATTCTAAGATGGTAATCACTAGATCAAAGGGTCCGATTGTATAATGATAAGGAAGGATTAAGTTATAACTTAAGTGACCAGTTTTGGCCTATATCTAGTTAAAATAAATATAGAAATGCCTATGAATTCCATGATTAAAACCAATAGGGTTTTATTGAGAAACACTAGTCATGGCTGAGAGCTAAAATAAATCATTTTTAGGTTCATTTCTCTTCATCTAAATATATAACACATACATATGATATGTACTTGAAGAACCCATAATGGATCTTATATCAATTGATCTACAATATAGAAACAATCTTATATCAATTGATTAAAGCATGTAGTTGGCCATTTCCTTCAAGAAATAGTTCTTATGTTTGGACACACCATTCTACTAAGGACTATATAGAACTATGTGATGTATATGAATCCCATTTGATGTGTAAAATTGTTCAAACCTATTGTTAACATACTCCCCACCATTGTCAGTCCTTAATATTTTGATGGAATAATCTTACTACTTTTCCACAAGTGCTTTGAAGTCTTTGAAGTGATGAAAGACATTAGAATTTTTTTTGAGAAAATACATCTAGCTATACCTTGAAAAGTCATCAATGAATGTGAGTATGTATTTGGTCTTATTGAATGAAGGTTTTGGAAATGGACCTACTATGTCACTATGGACAATTTCTATCTTTTATTTAATAATCCTTGCTTTGCCCTTATCATATTTCTCTTCTGGATGCTTGCCAAGAATGTATCCATTGCATAGGCCATCTGAGAATTTGACTTTAGGAAACCCTAAAACCATGTCATGATGATTGAGTTACTCCAGGTAATGGTATTTTAAATGGCCAAACTATTCATGCCATGGTTTGCTCATTCCATCGACATGAATAAGCAGTGTAATTGAGGGTTGATCTAGGGAAAACTATGAGAAGGTATATAGCCTATAAAAATTATTATCCTTCCCATAATCCATTATGGTGTCACTTTGTAGCTCATTGATAACCAATATATTAGCTATGAACTCAACTCACTTCCTTACACTTATGTGAGTGATTTGGTACACTGACAAAAGATTGGTGGATAGTGAAGGAAAAAATAGAACATAATTGAAGGTCTTGTCACTTACTTCAATTGATCCTTTACCACTAAATTATATCAAAGTGTCATCACCCATGAGAATTGAAGGCACAAAACATGGCTATATTTCTAAAAATAGATCCTCTGAGGAGGCCATGTGATAGGAAGTATCTAAGTCAATAACCCAAGTTGAAGGTTAAGAAGCTATTACAATAAGTGCCTTACCCTTGTTTTTATCCCTTCTATTATCTTTAGACTTTTTAAAATCTTGTATGTGTTCTAAGTTGAGGATTTAAGAACACTAATGTTATTCTTTGTAGGCATCTTAGTCAATGTGTCAAGTTTCTTTTTCATGCACTAAGATTCATCATGCCCAAGTTTCTTACAAAAGTTACATTTGATTTTTCCTTATTAGGTTTCCTACTTGAATAGGAATCATTTAATGATGCTTTAGGATTGACATATAATTTATGATTCTTCATGTGCTCATGATCTGGTTTAGACTATTTCTTCTCCTATTTACCATTACTAGAAGGCATCTCCTTATCTTGATTGGCAATCAAGGACTGTGATTTTGAAGACTTTAGTGCACCCATTTAAATTGTCTTATCTTGATATTGAGTTATATTGGAAATAAAAGCATCAAATCATGGCATTTTCCAAGTGTATCCAAGTACACATTTCATAGTATGAAATGTAGAGATGAAAACTAAATAGTCATGATGCAGTTTTGCAAGCATAAATAAAATCAGTTGGTCATCTATTTTATCAATGAAAGATTATTTCAACTATAGTCTTAGTGATTTAAAATTTGTAAATAAGTATTTTAGGGTGTCATAGTCATCTACACTCAATGTGATGAACTCATTCTCTAGTTCATAACCCCTCATGATGTCCTGCACTCCAAAAATCTTATCTAAGATGGTCCAAACTTCATTGGGAGTATTTTTAGTTTTAACATGAAATAGGAGGTCAAGAGACATTAATAAGAATAAGAATCCATAGGATTTGTCACATTTTTTATACCACTTAGCCATTTTTACATCTATAGATGGCTTAGTTTTCTCACCCATAATGATATGATAGAGTCCTTTACCTCTCAAGGTGAGATATATTTTAGACTTCTAATCAAGATAGTTAAATGGTGTGAGTGGTTTAGTTGAGTTTAGATCCATTATTTTAGATTATATTGAGATAATTTATAGAATTGAGATGAAATCAAAGAATAAATTACACACAGTATAAGTACCCCCTCCAACTATCAACAAGACCCCCCCTTAAATTAAAATATAACACATGCTCAATATTAGACATCTAGCATGGTCAATATTGCTCATAGTATGATATAGTACAAGAGGGACATCAGACATAACTAATAATGCATCTAAGAAAGGTAAAAAAGGATTTAAGTGAGTTTTAAGCCATTACACCATGAATAAAATGGATGTTACAAAATGACTAAAAAAATATCACCAATGTGTGAATCTTGAAAAATATACACTTTAAGAAAAAATCACCCAAAATAGAGTTATGGATTAAAAGTTATGGCACTTATACAAGTTCTTACTTTTACACATTCCTAGACCCTTTCCAAAAATGGAGATTATTTTTCCCTGGTTTAGTCTTGGAAGAGTAATTAGACTTCCTAGACTACTTGAATACATGAAATAATGTAGTAGTGGTACCTTGTAACTTAGAGAAATAATGACCCTTCCAAAGTCTAGGTTGGTCTTGATAGAAAAATCAAACTTCCCACATTGTTTGACTTTTTCAAGTAATCGGCCTTAAAACAACAAAGTAAACAATAGCCACTAACAGTCTGAGTTGGTCTTTTACAATATGCATAAATTTTTTGAACCTAATTTGCTTGAGGTAGGTGAATTTGCAAGTAATGACCCCATATAAGTCTGAGGGTGTCTACAGTAGTGTAATCCATGTTTTGGCACCCTGCTTACTTAATTTTTAAAATTTGCAAGTAAAGCAACTCCACAAGTCTGATTTATTCTATAGGCAATTAAGTGGACTTATCGAACAAATAAACTTATAAAAGTGAATTTACTCACTGCTAAAATTCTGATTTGGTTTGCTAGATAAGTAATATCCCTTTAAAAGTCTAGATTGGTTAGCGAACTCTCTAATGCATGCAATGAGGTAGATCATCTGCAGAGTTAAACTAATGACCATCTATAGCTCTATGTAATGTAGAGGTATGATGGAATTCAAATTTAGGTAAGACAAAAACATCCAAAATACTTTAGTGATGGAAATTATGCAAGAGACCCATTTGAAATTTTGACTTGAGGAAGAAAACCCAAAAGGCATTTTTGCATAACACCATAGGAAATATGATTTTTTCCAAAATATGAAAAATGGGGCCTTGGGTTTACAGTCAATCCAAGGGTTTTGGCACCTTCTAAAACTAATGCTATCCAAGGGTTTTGGCACCTTCTAAAACTAATGCTATTAATTTTTGAGATATAAAGCTCCAATAAAAAATTTTGCATGAAATTTCCAAGGAATCCCATCAAACCCTTCTTTATGTTAGAATAGTGAATGTATACAAGATTTTAGCACAAGGATTGCTACAATACTAGAACAAATGGATCTAATACCATGTCGTATTGGCCACGTTCTTGGATCCTTGCATAGAAGATTGAGTAAATCTATACATAGAGTAATGAAATCATAGATAAATTGTAAAGGAGGAATAAGCTTGTCTTCACACAACAATATTGCAAAATATTACCTACTTGCGTAAAATCACATTAACTTAACCTTCCAAAGTGGAAAAGTGGGGTACATATAGGGAAAATTATGGAAACATGAGAAATCCTCTAATTTTATTAATTATATAATGACATTAAAATGAAATTAGTATATGTGACCCTTTTATAACTAACCTAAAGAAGCTTAACTGACATAGAATGGCCATCAGGCTATGTAGGCAAAACCCAATAGTAAAAATCACTACACTAACATAGAGGGATAGCCATTCTTTTAACTTTTCCATTATGAAGTATTTTTAAAGTGTTAACTAGTCTATGCTTTCTATGTTGAAATCCAAGTGTGAAAGTAGTGGTTTAGCTTGACAAAATATCATTTGGCTAGAAAAGCATGTTGATATAAGTTTCCCATTTCATATATTTTTGTACTATAGAATGTGAAGTGTTCTCTGTAGTGTTGCATGTTCAAATAGATCTTCAATGTGTTGAAATATAATGAAATCTTAGTTATTGGATAAGGGGATATTTGTGAAGACAAAGGACACCATGATCCTCAAAAGAAAACCAAAATGGGTTCATATTTAATACCAAGTATAGACTATAACTTATAGGCTCTAATTGGTCACAAAATAGTCACCTATAGTTTAAATATGGTGTGATAGTGCGATTAAACAAGTGAGTGAGACATTGATAGGCCTATAAGTACATTGACTTGAGGTCAAGATAATATGAAATGAATGGATTATTAGAGCATGTGTGCACGCGCGTGCACACACACACACAGACACACAGACACACACACACACACACACACACACACACACACACACACACACACACACACACACACACACACACACACACACACACACACACACACACACACACACACACACACACACACACACACACACACATGGAGTATTAGAGCATAGATATAATGCCAAAAACCAATGTTTCATCTATAGGGGGTCCCTATTCTAAAGTAAAACATAGTTAGGTATGAGTTAAGCAAGGCATGTATAAAGAATAATGTATAGGATTGGGGTAATTAATTGGATTAGAACATTTTTTTTAAGGTTATGATGGTATCGAGATACCATCATAAAACACAAATAATATAGATAAATGGATATGTAAAGTAGTCCATAGTTCATATGAGGAAATCTTGCACATAATTTTAGAGTATTTGGAGGGTCAAGTGATATAAACAAGGGATAATTTATTTTCATAGTGTCTCCATCACTTGGAGAATCTCCTAAAATAATTAATTGGTCTAATAAAATAAGGGAAGGATCCTCTATTTTGTCTCAAATAGAGGGTACTTCCCTAGAAGTGCAAACCCTATAGTCTTAGAAATTAGGGATAAAAGGGTGGAATAGGAGATAATTAGATATTTCAAGGAGGTGTGGGATGTTTAATGACACCTATGACATGATAAACCTTACAAATAATTGATAAACTCAACAAAGTGGGCTAAACCATTAAGGATATAGATAGGCCTATTAGGTAGGGTTTAAGCTTATAACCCAAATGGGAAATCAGTGTCACTTCCAACCTCATATCAACACTCAAATGGATTAGATCA
The DNA here is from genome assembly GCA_037957365.1 of Torreya grandis. Taxonomy (NCBI): domain Eukaryota; kingdom Viridiplantae; phylum Streptophyta; class Pinopsida; order Cupressales; family Taxaceae; genus Torreya; species Torreya grandis. The sequence continues at coordinate 275,509 of JARHVA010006408.1, forward strand.
TTTTTATAGAATAAGTTAAGATTTATCCAATCTTTTTGAATGTAGAGAAGTCACAATAAAATCTAATTTTGGCTTAGAAATAATTCAAGCCTATAACGAATGGAGAAAAGAGCTCAAGTGGGTAATTTGGGATGCTCACATCTCCTTTGACACCTTGCATAGAGACTCAATTGGATAGGATGAGTTGGAAAATTTCATGAAAAAATATTTTGTGGAATTAGTTTCTATGTCTAATGTAAAATATTCATGAACAATTCTTAAGGGTGAAAATGACTCAAAACCCTCACAAACCCTAGTTCTAGACCAAATGAAGGAAATGAAGATGGATAGCTATGAAAACAAACCAAAATGGCTTGGGAAATTCTTTGATCCTATAGAGGACTCTCTAAAGACCATTTTTTGTCTAATTGAAGCATTCTCTATTTATATAGATAGGGTACATAGTTTAGTTTTGAGACTATTTTATGCATTGTGTAGGCTAAAATGATTATCAAAAGGAGAATCAAATTTAAGAGAGAGATTTAGATTTATTATATCTCATTATTACCATTCCATGTTTCATTAAATCTCCTAAGTTTTCCTTTAATTGCCTTCATCTAATCTAGTCAAAACTGTCAAAGTGAGCAAGATGATGAGAAGTGTGAAAATTTCAAGTGGGATCCTATTTAATGTGTACCTATGTAATATAAGTACATGGAGGAGTTTTCCAAGTTTCATACACTCCATTGGATGGATTTTCATGGAAACCTATATCAATTTTGAGGCTAAGTGTGGGGGTGACTTAAAAAGGAGTTTCTTTGACTGTAGGTAGTAATGGATCACTTTTAGAGGAATCCCTATGATTAAGAATGCACCCAATGCATGTATAAGCATGCCTAAAACCCATACCTCTAATTTCAATCATTATATATATCCTAAATTAGTTTTAGGACATTGTAAAAAGGGTGAATAATGAAGATAATTTTCTTGTGCACAATGAGAACTCCTATGTCCCATTTCATGAGTTGTATAGTTTAGAGAACTATTTTCCCTATTGAACCTTACATGGTCTATCTAATAATTCATTTTTATTCACATGTAACTCCTCCACTTAGCATGACAAGTGTTTAAGTTACCTTTGGATTTATCTTTTCCCACTTCTCTCTCAAATGCTATAAGTAGCTACCATTTTGGCCTTTATAATTGAATTCCACTCATGTTAAAATACATAGGACTTGGAAGTTAGTCTATGTGCCTTGTTTCTTAATAAATTAAAGTATGATGGTCATATGGATGACATCATGGTCTATCACCCCCTTATATTAGGTTCATTTCATGTAAAATATACAACTCTTTTCCCCATAAGTAACTAGTTAAGTAGGTGTGAGCATTTAAATATACATTCAAGGAGATAAAACTTAAATATAGAAGCTCACTTCCACTATAGGTACACCCAAATACCTGAAAGTGTTCCCATGTTTCCCAAATCTATAAAAGACTTCAACACCCTATTTTAGGGTATAATATTTGGTGACAACAATTCTAGCATGCCTAGTGGGACTAAGGTCCAAGAGAATGGAAATATTGTTGGTGTGTCTTTCTTCTATCAGATTTTGGAAGAAAGTAAGTTAGCACAAATGGTAACTTTGAATGATAAATTCTGGTTTTAATCAGACCAAGTATATCTTATTAAATATTTTTATTAGTTTTTGAATCTCATCTAACATGTGAGGTTGATATGAATAACTGTGTCTAGTAACCTTATCATGAATCTCCTTATTAGCCTTGTTATGAACCACATTGTACTCCTCCATAGTCCTATCAAAATGGCTATCAATACTATGAGCCATGGAATACCTATAATCCTCTATTTCCCTCTCCATATAGACACCATGTGGTTGGAAAACCCTATGAGTAAGGATACCAAGAAACCTATAAAGAAATGCCTACCTATTAGTCCCAATATAAGCCCTATCAGCCATAACATGATGACTATCAACCTTGAGATTACTTGTATGAGTCTTGTCATGAGGAATCATATCTTTACATGAATTTTACACAAAGGTATTAAAAATTAATATGTTGTAGACTAGAATATAATAAAATTAAGTTGGTATTGATCCCCATCATTACCCTCCTCCTTGATTTTTCCCATCTTATATCAAGTCCTTGTTGGCATCCATACTAAAGTTACTAGTCAATAAAGAGAATATGAGAACATGGGATGGTGAGTATGATGTGATCCTTGATCATCTCATGAAATGGTTAGGAAGTACTACCCAAGGTTACATGAAAATGTTATGGACATTTGAAGAGTTAGAAGGAAGTCAATTGAAGATCATGAAAATAAATAGATTAAAGACTCTTTTACAGCTATCCATGAGGAACATGACCAAGAATTTAAGAGAGATGTATTTTAATAACACTCTATGTATGACAATGAACTAGTAGATGACCATCTCAATCATGAATTAGAGTGTACGATCAAAGGTGAATATTAAGTCACACCTCAAGAAGTTTCATCCCTACAAGAGTCTCATGGATCAAGATGAGAGTTTTTGTTCTTGAAGATGACTTGATACCCCAATTTGATTTTGGATCACCCTCAGATGCATTGGAGGATGAAGAAAATTAACTTGAGGACTTCATACATCCAAAAGAGAATATTAAATAAGTAGTGAATTTAGATGACAAGGAGGACAAAGATCATTGGTATTTGTAAATAAAGCTCTTCTAAGACCTTGAATATCTTTACCAAGTTGAGCATCAATTACTTAAGAATGTGGAGAAAGATGTTTCCATGGAGGACAATGGCCAGGATTGGGTAGACTATGCATAGTTACTTTTTGAACTTGAAAACTTGTAGCTAAAGAGAAACCCAATGTTATTGAGAGAATTATGGAAACCAAGAGTGTATACGTTGTTGAACCACCATTGGAAGTCATATTTGAGGATCCATATGAGAAATTTGAGGTTGTTTACATGTAATAAAAGTTCATTTTTATATCTAATATGTTTCTAAGTACTTGGTTCTCATTGAAAACCATGCCAATGAAGTTGAAAAATACCATGAAGAAGATAGAGGCATCAATGCCAAGGGTCAAAGGCTACACACTTCATTCATTCCTCTATGTCATGAAGCAAGATAGATTTAAAACTTCCCCTTTGATTCTAGAGAAAGTATTCATCTTAGGTTAGTTATCATTTGAGTGAGTCAATTTGTTTAGTTTGTATGCATGTTCCATAAGTGCTCATCAAGCACAAGAATATTTTTGTTTATGTTTCTTGTCTTGTGTATTGATTCTTATTTGTCTTTCCATGTGTTTTATGTGTTGTCAAAGGTAATTTACATGTAAAACCTATGTAAAAGTGATTTAATATCCCAATGGACAAGATTAGGCAATTGGTCTTGGCATAGAAATCATAACACTCTTGGTAAATCACCAAAGATGACCATTTTAACCAAAAGTCAAAATGCATCAACCCACCTATAGTAAAAACTTATATAAGGGTCTAATATTTTGTCATAAGATGTGTTATAGTCTATTTTATGTAATTTAATGCCATTTTAGCCTTGGTCATGGTTTAATTAATTCATATGTCAAGTTGAGTCATTTAAGGGTCATATAGGGGTTTTATATGAAAGTGTAATGAATTTTAAGGTGTCCAAGTGTCCTAGATTTTTTTCCAACACCAAAGATGTCAAATTTCCTATCAAGAATGTCAATCCATCTAAAAATTACATGTTATCTAATTGATAATCAAGAATATAACTAAAAAATAAAGAGTTTGGCACTCATATGGCTCATGAGAGAGATTGAAAAATGGGAAAAGGTCATGGAAAGGCTCTTTAGCTTCCTTAGACTCATTTTCACACTTAATGTACTCTAGAAGTGCCAAATTTGAGCTAATACCATTTTACTCCTTCATCTCCTTTCTAGACATATAGAAAAATTCAAAGAGGTTTTCATTGGTACATCTAGTGAATAAATTATAGGTAAAACACCTTTGGAAGGTGATATTACAGTCAGAGAGATTCATTGTGATAAAAAAATTTCAAATATTGGCTAATTGTGCTTTATGAACCATCTCTAACAAGTTGACTATGTTTTTCTTCTCACTATTTGCCATACCTTATAGGTTTTACTCTTTTTTAGATAAGTATATGAAATCCAACTATTGTAATTGACTCCATAGGACATATAAATAATCAACTCGTTTTCCATATGCATGGTTTCATGTTTTAAGTTGTTTTGATAGGTAAATCATCTTATGTTACAGGAAGGTGTCACCATGTTTGATCTCAATCAAGTTCACCATTTAAAAAATGCATATTTATCTAAAATTGATTCATATTATTGTAATATGATGCGATTCATGTATTTAATATTATTACCACATCCTTATTTCTAATCTTACCACCCAAGATCAACATCATGAAGAATACATAGTCACATATAGAAATACAATCAACTTTCTATTTGTTCCTAACTATAACCATGGTGTTTTGAGGTGTTAAAACATTAATGAGGGTGTTTGATAAGTCCATAAGATTTTATAAATATTATTAAAACGTGATCCATAAAAAGAAAACATCTCTAAATGGTACAAGATTAGAATGTGCTGACTAATGCTCCTACATAGCCCCATAGTTTTGCATTGCTCAATATTGAGGTTCATATATAGGATATAACCACATGAAATGAAGGTATTTTATCTTATTAATAGGTTTTAAAAGGTTTAAATAACTCATTTGATACATTAAAAAGGTATAGGACTAGTTGTAGACCTATAAGCATGTATGTGCCCATGTTTTCCCTTCACTGTCAGGTCTACAACATTATAAGTGTATCTATAGGCACCATTCATGAGAAAACATGTGGTAAGGAGGTTTAGGATTAGTTTGAGGTCATTTAATTTGAAAATTATCCATTTGATATCTTTTATAGGGTTTATTATGGATTATGAGTCAATGAAAAATCACACAACCATATCTCACTCTCACTATCTATGACATATTTTCATATTGATTCACAAAGGTCTATAGATAGAAAGGTGAAATTTTGAACTAGTTTATGAGCTTCACCAAGGTCTATAGACATGGATAAGCTCCATAAAACAATATATGGAGGTATGATATCAATTATGAAGCTATTTAATTATATGATATACCTCATTCCATATCCTTATAAACCCATCTGTAAATAACCACCTACATGTGGCTTAACATAAACTGAGCAAGGTTGAAATATCATTTTGGGAGTCTACTTGAATCTTTTTAAAGTTCTGTAGGCATTTAATAATTATCTAATTTTTCATGGGGAAGATATTGAGTTGTATAAGGACTTGGTGATTCATCATTCACATATAGAAGAGAGTTTAAAGACTAATTACCTTAATATATATGAATAGAGGCCTAACTTTTCTTGTGACTTTTCTGTGATGAAGTAATTTTGAAGTGATATATATTATAAAATTTCCACATTGTAATACAAGTGAAAAATTAGTGTTTTGACTTGACAAAATATCATTTGGTCAGAAGATAATGTTGAAATAAGTTACTCATTTCATATATGTTTTTGTACTGTAAAATGTGAAGTCTTCTCTACAACATTGCATGTTCAAATAGATCTTCAATGTGTTGAAATGTAATGAAAGACTAGTTATTAGATAGGGGTATATTTTTGAATACAAAGGAAACCATTATCTTAAAATTACAACCAAAATGGGTCCACATTCAATACTAGCTATAGACTATCACCTATAGGATCTAATTGGTCACAAAATAGTCACCTACAATTTGACTATTGTGTGACAGTGGGAAGAAACAAGTGAGCCAAAAATTGACACACCTACAAGTATATTTAATTTAGTTAAATATAATATGAAATGAGATCAAATATGTATAGGAATTATTATATCATAGACACAATGCCAAAATATAAAGTTTTGTCTACAGGTGTGTCTGTGTTATGAAGTAAAACACAGTTAGGTCTAAGTTGAGCAAGGCATGTATGAAGAAGCATGTAGAGGATTGGGGTAATGAATTTTGTTGGAACACATTCGTTAAGGTTGTGATGTAATTGGTACATAATCATAAAAAACAAATCATGTAGATAAATGGATATTTAAATAAATCCATAGTTCATATGAGGAAACCTTGCATATAGTCTATCTTCTTGGGGGTCTATCTTGGATCCTAGAGGAGTAAAAGGGTCAAATGATATGAAAAAGGGCCAAATTTTTGTGAATATTTTATCCATAACTTTGATAATGTCCTATAATAATTAATTGGTTTGATAAAATAAGAGAAGTACCCTCTATTTTATTTCAGATAGAGGGTAATTCCCTAGAGTGCAAACCTTATAATCTTGAAAAGTACAAATAAAAGGGTGGACTAGGAGATAAATGGAACTTAAAAATATGTATTTTATATTTAATAAAACCTATTAAAACATGATAAACCTTTCATATAATGGATAACATCAACAAAGTGGTCTATACCATCAAGGATATAGACAAGAATGTTAGGTAGGGTTTAAGCTTAGAGCCCAAATGGGAAATCAGTGTCACTTCCAACCTTAGGTAAGAAACAAAATGGATTGGATAATGTTTATATGGTCATATAATATGTGTCCAATATTTTCTAATGTAGATAATTTATAACTGAATATAGTTTTTTATTAGAACTAATTTAAGCCTATAGGAAATGGAGAAAATAACTCGAGTGGGCAATTTGGGATGCTCATATCTCCTTTGACACCTTGAATGGAGACTCAAGGGAATATGAAGAGTTTTAGAAGGTAATGAACATATTTTTTATGGAATTAGTCTCTTTATCAAATTTAAAATATTCACGAATAATCCTTAAGGGTGAAAATGACTCAAAACCCTCACAAATCCTAGTTCTAGACCCGATGAAGGAAATGAAGATGGAAAGTTATCCAAAAAAACTAGAATGGATTGGTAAATAATTTAAGACTATATAATACTCTATAGAGACCCTTTTCATCTAATTGAGGCTTTCTTTATTTGTATGGATAGGGTACAAAGTTAATTTCTTTAATTATTTTATGAAATGTGTAGGTTATAAGGACTATAAAGAGGAGAAATAAAATTTAGAAGAGAGATTGAGACTCATTATATCTCACTATTACCATTAAATTATGTATAAAATCTCCTAAGTGTTTCTATAGGTTCCTTCATCTCAACCAATCAAAATTGGCAAAGTGAACAAGATCATGCAAAGTGTGAAAACTTCAAGTGGGAGCCTATTTAATATATATCTAAGAAATATAAGGCCATGTAGGGTCTTACCAAGTGTAATATACTCCTTTTCATGTAAAAATAAGTTTAATTTTGAGGTCAAGTGTGATGGATGACTAAAAAGGAGTTTCTTTGACTACAAGTAGTGATGGCTCACTTTCAAAGGAATCCAAATGATTGGGAATGAAATCAAAGCATGGATAAAAATGTATATAACCCCTCCATCTTAGTTAAATAATGATATCTATCCATAGTTAGTTTTGGGATGTTACAAAAAGCATGAATGATGAAGACAAGTTTCTTGTGTATAATGAGAAATCCTACACCCAATTTCATGAGTTTCATAGTTTAGAGAGCCATTTGATCAAAGCTTACATGGTATGTCTCCTACTTCATTATTCTACACATGTAGCTCCTCCTCTTATCATGACAAGTGTTCAAGTGACCTTAGACTTCTTTTTTGCCACTTCTCTCTCTAATGCTATAAGTAACTACCATTTTGGCCTTTATAATTTAATTCCACTCCATATATGGTGAATAACTATTGGAATTATTTCATAATTTGTCTTTGAACATTAATGAAAATCTAATTTTGAGTTATTGAATAATTTTTTAAGTATGCAAGCTATGTATGGTGATGCAAATTGATAATTATCTATCCTTTCTTCCCTTAACCTTTCATGTTTGTGCAAGATTTCCTATTATAAGAGGTAATATGAAGTGTTGTCTAGTGTATGATCCTATATTTTAAGTGAACAATGATCCTTAGTATATGAAACTAGCCTATGTTTCACTTACCTTAGATATCTCTCATGCATCTCACCTCCATATTGAAATACTCATGTTATAATCGATAAGACTTATAAGTTAGTGTCTGTTCCTTGTTTATTAGTGCAGGAAAGTTTGATGCTCATATGGAAGACATCATAGTGTATCACCTCCTTAGATTAGGTTCATTTTATTCAACTTATAACTCTTTCCCACATAATCAACTAGTTAAGTAGTTGTGATCATTTCAAGATACATTCAGGGAGGTATCCCTTAAATCTAGAGGCTCACTTCCAATATAGGTAAAACCACATGCCTGGAAGTGTTCCCATGTTTCCTAAATCTAAAAGAGGCTTGAATACCCTCTTTTAGGGTTCAATATTTGGTGATAATAGTTCCTATCCATATAGGCTCACCCTTAAACTCTAATTAGTGATCTAATACTTCATATACATGCTCAAACAACCTTATGAAACCACTCATGCATTTGTTTACTTATCTCACCAAGACATCATACTCATACCTTTTCATAAGGTGTCTTCACTCTATCAATAGTATTGGTGTATCACCCCCTTAGATTAGGTTAATTTCATTCAACTTATGACTATTTTCCCCATAATCAACAAGTTAACTAGATGTGAGCATTTCAAGATACATTTATGGAGGTAACCATTAAATCTAGAGGATCAATTCCACTATAGGTACACCCGCATGTTTGGAAGTGTTCCCATGTTGCCCAAATCTAGAAGAGGCTTGAACACTCTCTTTTAAGATGCTAGATTTTGTCATAGTAGGTCCTACCCCTATAGTCTCCCCCTTAAAATCTCATTAGTGATCTGCTTATTCATATGCATGCTCAAACAATATCATACAACCACTCATGCATGTGTGCACTTATCTCACTAAGCCATCATACTCATACATTCTCAAAAGGTCTCTTCACTCTATGACTAGTTCCTTGATAGGACATCTTAAGTACTTGAAACTTGACTATTGAGCTTGAAACACTTCTAAAAGTATCTACACTATACTTTCATAATCACACAATGCCAAAAAACCTCTCATAATCTTGTTCTCACTTTCATCACCAAAGTTCACTATGCACACCTTCTCATAAGGACTAGACTACACTTCCTCAAGACACCTTGTACTCAATAACTAGTACTCAAACATTAATCAATGTTCACTTGACCATCATACATCTTTATGAAAATACTAGTAACTTTAAGTTGATCTATAACATGTCATCAACCTTGACATAAACCAATAGAAGATACATTAGGTTACCTTCAAATTCTTTCTTTTCACATAGATTACTTGTCATCTCAAGCACACAATCTCATACCTCAAAGGCCACTCAACATGTATATTCACAAGATGCACCTTCAAATTAATGACATCAACCTTGACATCAATGACAACACTTCTCGATAGTAACTATTTTACACATGTTTATGCACATTTATCAATATAATTTATAATCAATTAATTTTAAGAATGTATGCACAAACATGTCCTTATTCCCCCATAATTTTAAAATTGTGAATCATATTATTGTTTTAAAAACTTTATAATATCATAAATCTTAAATTAGTTTCTGATGAGGGGTTGAATTATCTAATAAATCCTTTTTTGATCCCTAATTTTGAGATGAGGGATGTATCCTTCAAGTAAGTAATATCAAAAGAAAACTTGTAGGGTATGTGAAATATATAATCATGTAGTATCATCTAAACAGTAAATTTATGGCATCATATTATTAAATATAACATTTAATTGTATATGAAAAACGTGTTAGATAGATAAAACATTGAATCACATAAGTAACATATACACAATACATAACATGTAATAATGAGTATATAAATAAAACTGGTGCATGATAAGAATCATGACACATAGTTATAATAAATGAACATACATGCAATGTTACATTATTTACATAGAATTCCACACACAAATCCATAAAGGCCACATAAAATGGAAATATGAATGTCACACAACAAAATTAAGTCTAAGGGCAACATCTAAATGACATGATGATGTCATAAAATCAAGAACATGTACATGTTTCACTTACAAGGCCAAGGGTCACACATAATAATCAATCAAGTCCTAACATATCATGTATTAAAATAAGAATTGGAAGAGTAGCATAAGTAAATTGAAGCTAGTGTACATAAACCATATGTATCAATGCCATTTTTATAAAATAGTATATTCATGTAATACAATGTAAAGTGTGAGTGAGTAACAAAACACTTGTATGATATATATATATATATATATATATATATATATATATATATATATATATATATATATATATATATCAGCATGATATCAATTTTGTGGATAGATATATATTGTTGAAATTTTCATGGATAATGAAGACATGCCCCTATATTAGTTAAGGTTTCTGGGTAAAATGGAAGCCCAACATCAAAGATCCATGTAATAGTGTATCATGTATCACACTCACATACGTCATGAAATGAAGTGTGTATTACAATTGAAATATGTTATCTACTTAACATGAAATAAATAACATATAGAAAAATGTGAACTAGAAAGATAAGAAAATGATTTTAAGGTCTAGATTTTGAATTTTTTTAAATGTTTTTTTTATATTTTTGAAATTTTTGATTTATTTTGAAATTTTTAAAAATTGGTTTTGAATTTTTTTTTAAGTATTAATAAGTGAGTCTTTGAAAGTAGATTAAAATAGAGGGATTTGAATAATCCTCAAAAATGTGATAAAGCATGGCATGGAAAAAAGGAAGTCAAGTAATATTTCTAAAATGGATGTGTAGATAAATCATAAAAATGATAAATATGTAATAGTAAACAAGTGTACTACCATAAATAATGTGCATTGAAAACATTATAATATAATGGTTTTGTATTTGTCAAGTTGGTTATGAAAATGAAAAGGGAAATTACCCAAAGTGATAATAAATCCAATGGTTAGATGAATGCTCAGATAAAAGATAAAATAAGTATACATGAAGTAAAAACTAATAATTTATGTACAAGTGAAAATAGGCAAGTAACTAACCAATAACTTGATAAAAGGAATGTTCGCATGGAGTTCATGTTGGAAATTTGGCCTCCCAAGGCCAAATTCAAACTCCTATAACAAAAAATAATTATTTTTAGGACATTATGTACTTTTATAGGCATGAAAATATCTAATGGATATGTTTTTTAGCATTTTTAACAAGATTCTCAAGCAATTCTAGTAGTTTTAGTGTCAAAAAGCCTATTTTGAGGATATTCATACAATTATTCAAGTAAAATTAACCATAAATAATATTAAAGATCTTATTTTTCCATTAAAAGTTAAAATAGATTATTTGGAGGAGGTTTCATGTCTTAAAATGAAGAAAATTGGTTTATCTCTCATATCAACCTCCTTGGCAACTCTAGATGGGTAGTTTTCAAATGCTTGATATGGATAGAGGAGAGAGAGTTAGGATATGAAACTTTGGAAAATTTTAGGTGTCCTATTAATATTCAAATAATTTTCATTTATTTTCCCAATTATGACATGATCTTTATGAACAATTACTAAGAGTAATAGCAGGTCACTATGGCATATTCATCTGAGAGGGGTCTATTCTTGCACTTGTTTATCAAGATCAAAATTAAATGGAATAAAATTATTTTGAGAGTTTTTTAAATATGTATTTTAAATATTTTAAATATTTTTTTAATGATTTGAATCATCTCTATGAGGTGCCTTCACTTGGAGAAAGAATGCCTTGATGTAGAGGTTATTTCAGTGAGTTCTACTTGAACTTATTGTTTCTTCTTCATGGTAGTGTTTCTCATAGGTCTCTAATACCTCATAATTCATGTAATTAATATTATTTTCATTTATTAATGTTTATTTTTATAATATTTGGTTATTATTCATATTTTTCAAAGCTTTTTTCTCTTTAATGAGCTTGTATGGCATGTGAATGACTCTCTCCAAGCTTGAAATTCACACTAGGTTTGAATGTAAATGAGAATAAATAATGTCAAGAAGGAAAAAATATTGAGCCATTATAATCTTGGATAATGATGTTGATAGTCCAAATACATTTTTAGACAAAAGGCTTTACAAATGCTTCAAGCACCTATAGGCTTGCTAGCTTATTAACATGCACTCATGAATTGAAATATCTACTAACACTATGTTGAAAACATGAATTTATATGTTTATACTCATATAAATCCTATGATCTCCATTTAATACTATAATAAATCATGAGCAAATTAAGGCTCCCAATCTCCTATACATAAAGCCTTGTGTATGAACTGTTGTCACCAAATCTTGCACCCTAGAGGAGGGTGTTTAAACCTCATTCAAATTTGGGGAAATGTGAATACTTATAGGTATGTGGGTTTACCTATAGTATAATTAAATCTCTATGTTTAAGGGCTAGATCCATGAATATACATTGAAATGTTTACTCCTATTTAACTAGTTTCTTATGGGAAAAGATATAGAATTTTGTATGAAATGAAAATAATTTAAGGGGGTGATATACTAAAAGGATTTACACAAGAACATCATAATTATATCATAATGAAATAAGAACTAAAAAATAGCTTCAATGTCCTAAGATATTCTAACATAAGTGCTTCAACATATAGGTGATATGCATGAGGCAACACAAGGTAAGTGAAGCAGAGGATAAATTTCACACTCTAAGAAACATTTTACACTCTAAAGGAGCCTAACACACTAAATAAAAGATATATATGATCTTTTAGAGTAGGAAATATTACATAAACATGAAAGGATAATGAGAAGCAAAGATAGGATATTATCACTTACCATCACCATACATCATTTTACACACTTAGAAAAATGTTCATGAACTGAAAATTAGACTTAAATTAATTATTTGAAGGTAAAATAAAATGTCAATTCATTAGGTATTCACCATACATGGTGTGGTATTAGTCAACAAGAGCCAAAATGGCTGCTACTTATAAAATTTGAGAGATAATAGAAGAGATTCAAGTCTAAGAGTCATAAGAACACTTGTTAAGCTAAGATAAGGAGTTACATATGTAGGGGAATGAAGTGGGAGATATACCACGAAATTTCTCATAGGAAAAATGTCCTTTAAAAGCATGAAACTCATGAAATGTGGTATAAGACTCTTCATTTGCATCCTATAAATTCTCTTCATAATTTAGTCTCCTTGAAACACACCACAAAATACTATGGACTTATGTGATGATTGAACTGAGAGGGAGGGGTTTTATACATTCTCCAACATTAATTTGAGGTGTCCCTAATCATCGTGATTTTTTTAGACATGAGTTATCACTATCTGTAGTCCAAATAAATCCTCTTCCACTCACCTTTCATGTTTGGCACCAAAGTTGCCTTTAATTTTTCTAAAACATTATATAAAAAGGAGTGTATGACACTTTTAAGGACCCTCATGGCCTTATAATCCTTAGGTAGGCCTTAAGAAGCATCCCACCTAGGGTTTTCACCTTCTTACCTACTTACTCACTATGCTAGTTTGGGTTGGCTAAGTTGAAGGTACTTACAAAGGATCTTATAATATTTTTTTATTACTTAAATGGATATGAAGGGTTATATTACATCCTAACCTATCTCCCAAACTAACTTACATCCTTTGACTCTCCCTTGAACCTACAAACATCTAAAAATAGTGAAGAAAATCCATTTTCCACCTTGTCCATACAAGTAGGGTAGAACTAATGTTGATGGGGGATCCCTGGAGAGTCCTATGTAACTTTAAATCATTTCCCAAGCCATTCTTTCCCATCTAGATGCATCTCCTTCTTTATTTTTTCAATCAGGTCCCTAGTAAGGATTTTAGAGGGTTTTTGGTGATTTCCCCTCTAAGGATTATTTATATAGGTTTGGCATCAAATTTGTGAAAAATTTACACAAATTACATGTTAAAGACATCCTTCAACATCTCCCAACTCCTCAGACTCCAATGAAAATCCTCCAAGTAGGTGTGAGCTCTCAAATTTTCCCTCTCGAGCTTTGCTCTCCATTCTATGTAGGCTTAAGTTGATTTGAGACAAAACATGGATTTTGTGACTTGAATTTCATTAAAATAGATTTAACCCACCTTATATCTTCCTACAAACCTATTCCAAGGCCTTGTAATTATCTCTTAGCACTAGAAATGAATTTGACACTCTAATTGGGCTTTAAGTCTAAAGTAAACCTAAAAGACTTGACTATATATTTGTAAGTTTGAAATATCATGTTGAGTTTTTATAAATTGTGAACTATTTATTATGATAGTTCATATCTAAAGCAACTCTCAACATCCTTTTTAAAAGTCTCACCAACCCCTAGCTCACCTTGTCACCCTCTTTTCTCAAAACCTTACAGGTTTACACCCTTGGGGAGTACCCTCTATCTGAGAAAAAATAGAGGGTACTTCCTTATTTAAATATACCAAAGAGTGATATCAAGGGATTATCCAAGTGGTGTAGATATTCTATACCAAACATAAATGTATGGTCATGTCTTTAGCTCCTCTAAATGTTCAAAATCACAAGACAAACATGTAGAGATTATTAACAATGCAGGCTTTATACATATGACTATAGGTTGCTTATATGAGACTCTCTAATTTGCCTATTTCCATGCTATGAGAGTGTGATGGGATGATAAATATAGTTTTTAATGTGTTAACCATGTTTAAAAAAATTATATGATCCATATTTTCATCCTTAACCCATGTCCTTACTCAACCAAGATTGACTAGAAGACTGATTATGTTTTACCTTAGGAAAAGTTCTACCTATAGGAGTATCTACATGATTAGAACTTGAATATATTTACCCATAAAATATTATAATTATCCAATTCCATCCCATATTTATTTTTATTCTTTCACCTCATGTTCAAGCTATGTTAGCACCCATAACACCATACTCTAGTTCACTATCAACCATAGTTGACTATAGCTACATAATTTGGAGCAAGCAAGGGTATTGTAAGTGTGTCTTAACCTTTAAAAAAAATTATTAACTCCATATTATTCATAATAGGTCTTTGAACCAACTCAAATGATAATTCTCCATGTTTGTAGGTTCTAATCTTCTGAGGTTTACCTTGTGAGTTATGGGCATCTATATATATAGGTTGTAGGTAGCCTTTTTAAGCAAAGGTACACTTGTAGGTGCATATAAGAGTTAATACCCTCCAATTTTTCTCTCTTCCAAGTTCCTTAAGTCATTATCTTTCCCCTTACTCTAATGGAGTCACTTACCATAGGTAAATGATCTTACATTTCTATCTTAGGGTGATGAGAACACTTGGAACTCAAAGTACTGTAGTAAACACTAAAGAAAAGTAGTGAATAATTGCATGATTTGGGATCCCCATATTCACCACATGTTAAAACTAAAATATTCATTAATTTGATCAAATCATCTCCCCTAGGATAGGACTTAATTATGGAATCATCTAGACTTATCTAGACTTCATGCTACACCATTATATAATGGCATCAAAAGTTCTTAGGGCTCTATTTTGGAGCTTTTAGAGAATTTATCCCTAAAATAGAGTCACCATATATGGATACAAATTTTTAGGTATGCCTTTTAATATATTACTTCAAACATCATTGGTATTATCTCTTCAACATACTAAGACCTCAAAAATGTATCAAAACATGTTTAACATCTATGTATGACATTCTTAGGTCTAATAGGACCTTATAGATCCATACACAATAGCATACAAGGTAGTGAGTGTGAATATGGGTAGTGTGCATGAAGTATGGATTTGTAACTAGTCCCAAACCTTATTAAAGGTCTTATAGATACATCCTTCCCAGTTTTAAGGAATTAAAACAAGTTTTAATACTATCATTCCAACATTCTCAATTTCTTATAGGTGTTAATATAGTTGTAGTCAAGGTAGTGAATATGGTCATGAGAAATGTGCATATGATATGACTTCATAACTAGTTTTATATTTTATGCAAGTGTTTAAATGATATTTCACAACATTTAAAGACTTAAAACAATTTTCCACACTCCATCTCAATGTGAAATTCTTCTGAGAACACTTGTAGGTGCACATTAATGGTGTATATCTATGTTAGAGATTTGTATTGACTATCTATTAACTATCATATCTCTTATTATGTGACTTTATAGTTTGTATTGATGGATTATAATCTAAAAAAGGTGTCACTTGCCTTAATATTCTTCAACACATCTTCATAACCATGCTTAGAGAACAAAACACCATGAATGTAACTAGGAGTAAGCAAAGAGCTAGTTGTGTGTAATGTTCTTGAATACAACCTTCATGATGTAAGATTTGGAGAGTGATATTGGGAATAAAGAGATTTTTATGAGATATTATATGCATATAAAATCATAACACACTAATTGGAAACCATTGTAGATAAATAAATATTTTACAAGTAGTAAAACTAGACTACAACCTCACTTTCATACTCCTCCTATAATCTAAGAGGTTTAAACTAATAAATTCACTTAAAACATGAAATAAAACATATAAAACATGATATAAATAAGTTCACACCATTTTAAAACCATCTCACCATCTATATTATATAGAAATACTAGATTAGAGGCAAAACCTATAAGATATGGGTAGCAAAACAGGATAGTCAACTTGATAATAATAGTTCATAAATTATAGGAAAGCATTATTAAAAATACAAACATGAAAATGAGTTATTAAAATTTTAATATCCATAAAAAATATCATTTTACCTATAAATACTCTTATTGGTTGTACCATGAAAAGATCTATTGACTAGTTTTGGTTGCCTAGTGGAGTGATGGATAGATAGAATGGTTTTGGTTCAATTTTGCCACTTCAAAAGTAGATAAATAATGGAAATGGATTTAAGGAAGATTAATAATCATTTAATAAGTTTATAACATGTGATACTTTCTCCCTTAGATCATACAACTTTCAAAACTCCTTCTTTCATTTATTTTCTTGATTTTTATTTAGGAACCTGCAAGTTTAAGTTAGTCCTAACATTAGTGACAAGGAATATAACATAATAGACATTGGAAATAAGTTTATAATAATTTTACACCTTGGAAAACCATACCACCTTCATGTATGATTGATATATGACCCCTAAGTGACACAAAAATATACAAATAATAAAATAGACCATGACAAAGGTCAATAGCATATTAAATCACATCAAATGAACCATGACACAACATATGAAATTATAATAGACCCATATATCAAGTTTTATACTATATGGGTTTGAATAATTTTAAATTATGGTAAAAATGGTCAACATCAACCATCACCTACATAGTTCGTATACCTAAATGGATAAGCTTCAAGTGGCCTAGTGCTTGGCAAAGATATCAACATGGTTATTAATTTATTGAGAGTTTATGAGAATGAATAAAATGAAAAAAAAAATAATAATTTATCCAAAATGAAATGAAAGTTCTCAAACTCACTTATGCCTACAATGAATATACAATCAATTAGCAAGAGCTCTAAGGTCAAGAAGTGAGACTTTGAGTCTTAAAGCTATGGTTGAGGTTTTGGTTGGTGAAACATTAATTAAAAGAGTGTCATTAATATAAAGTTAATTAAGGAAATTTCAATGAAAATAACCTTAGAAAGGATCTACATCCAATGAAATCTACAACTAAATATAAGGAAAGAAGAACATAGTCAAGCCTCTATGTGACATGAGCTTACTGAATATTGGGTCAAAGAGGTCATAGGAGAGTTATGAGATAGATATTGAGGGTATTAATATGACTTGGTTGGTTGAAAATAGATATTAATAATCTAATTAAGGTAGTGTGACTATCCCCTCATTCCTCACAAAGCACTAAAAGTCCACCTACAACCATTTCTTGGAGGTGTAGGTTGAAATAGACTTCATGAAAGAGCAATTAGGGAATTTGAAAACATTAAAACCTAAGTGGAGATTTAAGAAATTAATTTATATTTTGAGAAGATAATTGGTGTGATTACAAGGTCTCAAATGAAATAAACACATTTGATTTTCAAATGTATAATCAATATTTAAGGGTTACTTATAGTCACATAATCAAGATGTAATGTGAGGTCTACCCCAGAGATAATGAAGATACTAAAGTGTTTGAAGAGTTATTAGAACCTAATTGGTCTCTAAAATATACTCAAATACATTTAGGGATCAATGTAATGAAGAGAGGTTCCAAACACATGTAATACAATAAAAAAATCCTTAACTCTACATCTATGATCACCAAGAAGTCAACTCAGTGAAGCATACTACATGAGTGTTAATGGGAGGGGATTAGAGGTAGTTAAGGGAGTAGAGTAGATTTATTAAAGGTTATTGAATACAATTATAACTCCAACCAAGATCATGAATAATGGAAGAGTTAGTAATGATAGTGGTAAGGTCTCAAACTTTTAAATGATTGTCAAATGACTCTAAATACACTTAAAGTTCAATTAATAGTAGGTGAGTACCAAGGCTAGGCAAGATATTTAAGGAGAGGTACATAAAGAGGATAATAATCCTAATTGAAACCCTCAACTAAGTTCATGAGCTTTGGGAAGGCTATAAATAAATTAGATGAGGTGTGAATACACTATATATGGTCAAAACCCTATAGGCACCTATAGGTTGTCAATGGAGAGTTAGTTTTAGTTCCAGACCTAAGCAAGAGGAAGGGTATTATTTTGAAGGGTGTTTCATAAAAATAAAATTAAATTTCATCAATATTTAATCACCAAGATAAATTCATTGAGATTAAGTTGAAGTCAATACTCATAAAATACAATCGTATCTCTCAATACACCTATAGGTTGCAAGAAAGTCAAGTCATCCTCAAAACTAAAGGAATGCATAAAAGGGTGTTAAAAACATGTTATAACCTAATTATTAATAAACACTATTTCAAGGTTAATATAAGTATATCATTGAAGTGAATTCAAGGCCTAAACACCCTAACATTATCATGCCACTAAAATGATATACACATGTTATAGGTTGAGATATGCCAATCTTAAGCCTTAAATGAAAGGCAAAGCATGGATTGAGGGAATATTCATTCATATCAGACACACACAAAGTTATAATATGAGGTAATACTAAAAATATCATGAGGTGGTGGAACGACTAGGTTTTAGACCATAAAATATGGTTTAAGCCTAAAACCTGACAGTCACATGCAGGCTACATCCAACCTTGAAGGAAAATGATGTGTTAGGGCCTCTAAAAACATGATCATGCTTTGAGTTTGGGTAAATTTTGTGGTCAAAAGTATATTTTACTATCCATGGTCTCTTTAAGGTCATACAAATAGTGGACATATCCACTATTTTGTCTCAGACCTTGCCTACTCCTTTGATAAGAGTAGCCATGAGACTTAGAGATCCACTTGATCTCTAAAGGCACAAAAAAGTTTTAAACCTCAAGGGGGGATATTTAGGAAACATAAAAACATGAAATTTTTTTAAATTCGCCTAAAATAGGTACTCAAGTTTAGGTTTTTACTCCAAGTGCCCTTGAGGGATAGTAAAGAGAGAACAAACTTAAATTAGAAGTACCTTGATCAGTGTACTAGTTGTATGTTTAGGCATAAAAATAACTTATAAAGAACGTAAAATCATCTAAGGGTTTATATAAAGGTTTTTTAACTCATCCAAACATTAATAATGAGTCTTGACACTAAAAACTCAGGTTAGACCTCTCTTGAACCTCAAGAATGCTAGGCAAGCCACACTATGAGCAACTTAAAATGCTTATACCATCTTTCACACTTTTCATGGGAGTATTATAAAATTATTAAATTTTAATGGGTCTATCAATAATGTTTTACAAGTGCAAGGAGGTCATTTGGACATCAAATCTTTATGAATAATTGTTAAGACCCCAAATAGGTCTTAAACCCTCCTAAAACCCCAGTTGTGTCTTGTTTATAGAAAAAAACCTCAAAATAATATCAAATGACATAGTTTTATATTTAAACCTCTTTTATGTTTTTCAATAATCCAAGTATGTTTTGATCATGTACTTTTATGTTGATGTCACTTGTATGGATTGTTACAAATACCTTGTTGTTAATGATTTTTAGTGTTTTTTAGGTGTTTTGAAAAGGGGGTAACTTCCAAATCATGTGATGAGGTCATTTTGGACTTGTAATAACTAATAAATATTAAAAAAAAAACATGTTATATTCTATAAGTGGCCAAACCAGGCTCATTTTTAAAGGCAGTCCCAAATAGGTCCACAATAAGCTTAGGAAGTAAGGTGGTTTCATAGTGTGCATAATTTCATAGGGTTTCATGACCTAAAAATTGGTATGGAGGATGGAATTAGTCTAGGTAAATTTAATCACATTTTTTTTATAGTTTCAAATGTATGGGTGGTCATTTGAGCAAGATTTCACCTTATAGGCCTAGGAGGCCTAATTAGACCTAATTGGAGAAGAAAATAAATGAAAATTAGTACTTAAAATTTTATTTGGATTATTAAATTTTTTTTGGAGATTTAATTGTATATATGTCACTCAAAAATATTCTTAATATTTCAATTTGTTTTGTACAATCTTTTATATGAGGAGATTTTTAGGTTTTTAGGGTTATAAGGAAAGGGTGCTAAAGCAAGAAAAATGAGAAAAATGATGTCTTTTGGACTACATGATTGTTAAAAATTCATTTTTTAAGGTATTATGTCATTTTTATAATCCATACATAGTGTAATTTTTCATGGTCTAGTTCAAAACTCAATTTATCTCTCCTAAGCCTATTTGCTTATGAAGGAGCTAAGTAGTCAAAACACCCAAATTGATGCATGAGAGATTTTGATTAATATTTTAAAGGATAGTATTCACTTTCCATTCCAAGTTTAAGATAATAAAAATTAATATTTTATTGGAGGAATTTCTTAGAGGCAGAAAAGGTCTTAAAGACTTCTAGCAAGAGTTTCTCACCTTCCAATGCCTAGTGTGTTGAAGAAGTCAAAATTGAATTCAAAGACATTCTAATATCCCAACGAAGATTAAAATACCTCATTAATAGTTTTTAAAAGGTTTAAAATGGATAATTAATGAATTTATTATGACCTAATCTCAAGGGTCAAGTCTTATTTTTAAGGAAACCTCTTCTTCACCAAGAATGGAGGGTGTGCAAGGAAAGATATATGAAGTTGTGATGGTCAAACATTAGGAATAAATTCTCAAGATTATTTCAAAATTTCCAAGAAATAATTCCTCCAAATATATGCCATTTTATAAATGTTGATAATATATTAATCATGAAATGCTATGTTGGATCAAGAAGGACTTAGTAAAGGTCTAATTTTCCTAGTTTGGGGGTTCTTATCTCTCCCTCTCTATCCATTCTAATTCTGCTATATATTCAGGCCTCAAAGCCTTGATTTGTATCTCTCACCTAGGTGTAAGGAAACACTACCTAGTTTTATACTTGATAGACATCCTAAACTATTAATAAACTATTGAATCTTCTCCATGATTATTTTGTAGTTTGTATATGTTTTGTCTAATGTGATAAGTGGTATAAGTATTCCCTAAACATGTCCTTGCCACACCTATATGCTAATAACTTATCTTATGTAGGTTATACAAAGTGTCAAATTTTTTTTATCATGTTTCAAGTGTAATATAGTTGGAGTATCTCAAGATAAGCCTCTTATCCTTCACCTCTAAGTTGTAGTCACTCATTAGGACATTTATATGAAATATTATTACTTAGGATATTTGGAGATAATGTTTTAGTTCATTTACAGTTCACTAGTACTATTAGGAGTCCAATTTGAGTGGATGAATTTTCATATTGTTACATCACCACCCCTTAGTGTATATTTCTTTTATTCATTTCCTATCCCTTTTCACTCCAATAGTAATATGTTTTAGTAAATTAATCAAAATAGATGCACTAGGAGAGCTAGCCCCATAATCTAGAGGTCTAGTCTAGTTATAAGGTCAACCACAAACTTTAGGCCATTCCCATTTTAGTCCAAGTTTGAATTATAATTGAACACTCTCCCTCATAGGCTGCAACTTTGATTGCTAATAGATCTAGTATGCTTGATGGGACAATATTTAACCATTAGAGCACTCATTTTTAGCCTTATAATCATCTTATGTAGATTAAAGAATATTGGGAGAGGATTTGAAATTATATTTCATACTAATAGGCATAACAAGGACATCATATCAAAGGTAAGGGTAGTTCTTGTTCAAAGTTCATTACTATTCATGTGCATTGTGATGAGATATGGCTACATATGGGGCAAATTCCTATATTTCAATTATCATCAGCTCTATGATCCATCCCAGTTCAAATGTTGTACCTATCAACCCTATCTTAACCCTAACCAACCCTAAATTCACCCTTATCAATAATATGATAGCCCCTATCAAGCCTATGATCCTTTTCAATACCAAGATTACCAACCTCATTACAAGGCTCATCTATCTCTTTGGTAGCCTACTTATCAACCTAAATAAACATGATAACATCATGACGTTCCTATTTATCCTACTTATGTCCCAAAATAATCCATATCAAGTCTCAAAAAGACCTTATTGGGCTATGAAAAACACATTGTGAGAATTGACACATAGATAAGCTATAAACAAGAAATCCCTGGGCATGAGATTGAGAACATGAGAAATTCATTAAATTAGTCTAAATAAGGGTGAGCATCTTTCATAAGAGAGGGTTATTCAAGGGTCAGACGTGACATATTGGATATAAGGGGTCTAATTACAAAGATTTGGGATAGATTAGTAGTATACAATGGGAAACAAGTTCACCATTATCAATAATATGTCCCATTTTTCATTCCACATCAGTCCTCCATTGAAATATATTTTCCCTCTCAAGATTATCAAACAAATGTATGTCACATCCCTCAAATTTACTCACAAACCTTGCCAAAGTTACCTACTTCAAGGTCTATCCAATAGAGAGTTTAAAAGGAGAGAAAAATGTGTCTTAGAAGGTTGATTTCCATGATTCATAATAGGATTTAAAATGCCATTCATATTTTAATCAACATGAAGAGACATCTAATCAGATGGTGCTTGATTTTAAGGCTCACCTTGATAAACATGTTAAAATTTTGAACCAAATCCTATATTAGTCAGTAGTAGCTATAAAATCAGTGTCATTCTAGTAGGAAGTTCTTCCATTCATGCCCAAGGCTACAAAAAATAAAAAATAAGAAGTTCCTAAATCAAAGTTTATAACTTGCAAACAAATGTAATAGTAAAGTCAAGATGAAGACTAGTCAAATATAAGCCAAATTATTGAAATGGAGGATAATGATATCATTTAAAATTCCAAGACCTTCCCCTTATATAGGTCTATTCAAGATAATGTGCAACAAAAATAGGAAGTGCTAGTTGTCAAATATGGGTAGATCAATGAAGGTGATAAAGCACATACAATACCATTTGATTTATCTCATCTTCTTGTGATATTTTAAAGATATTATTTTAAATAATTTTAGATTATATTCCAAGAAAGGAAGAATAAAGAAATTAGATATATGTATGGTAGAAAAACATATTTGGTTGTTCATGCATTGAATCAGATGATTGCAGATACTCATATTTGTCTTGGGAGGAATGACCAATAGATTAATAAATTATTTAAGCAAATGGTTGGTTAGATAGATAGTTTGTTTGATTGTCTAGCAAGGTCGATCCAAGAAGCTTCCTTGCAGGCTGTCAATCCACACTTTTAAAACATCAAGTTTTGGAAGATAAATTACTTGCATAAATAATAGAAGGTACATAAATTAAATATAAGAAATGCTTAATAAAATAATATATGAAATTGACTAATTATAGAAATAAGTAGGTCAATACTAATGCTAAATAGGTCAGGTATGGTTAAAAAAATAGGTTGGGGCTCTATGAAAAAGAAAAGATAAATAAATTTGGATTTGGTTGAAGGTAAGTGGGTGAAAATAGCTTTCTATTATTTTTTCACATAGTGACCATCGGTAGTTGAGGTGACCATCAATAGTTAGGGTAACCATCGACGGTTGGGATAATAGTCAGTGGTTGGGGAAACCATTAGTGGTTAAGATAGACTATTGGTAGTCAAGATGACTATTAGTGATTACTATGGGTTGGGTGTAGGTAATAAAAGGTTTATTGATGAGGTTCCAAAATAATAATATGAGAGATTGGTTTGGATTGGGTTGATTATGAAGTACAAATAAAGTTATTAAATAATTAAAAATAGATACTTAGCTTGTCAGGGGTTGATCAGATGAATGGTTGAGGCAGAAAACTTGTTCATGGAGTTTGGAGTGATTTCAATAGATGGTACTTCGTTATTGGCCAATGGATGATAGTAATTTATCTCTTTATTGTGATGCCTAGATTGATGGATCACTAGAAGAATGACCTTTAAAGAAATTCTGGCTAAAAAATCTCTTGATAGTTATGGATCCTTATTCACCCCTACTCCTCTCTCTTTATAGGAAGGAAGGAGAGGTGTAAGAAGATGTCAAAAAGAGGTCTAACTTTTTATATAAATGTATCTCTCACATGAATGGACTTGCACATGAATTAGATGAGCTAATTATAAAAATGCAACTCAAAATGATGTGGTAGTTAGTGGTTTATATGGTGAAACCTAATCATTGATGGTCAAGGTGAATGTCAATGGTTAGGGTGACTATCAATGGTTGAGCATCTAGGTGAGGTTGGGTTAAAAGGTGGGATTAACTAGTAGGTTAAGCTAACTAGAGCTACATGGGTAAGGTTTGGTTTTTGGTTGAGAGGTCAAGGTGTGGCCCAAGGGGGTCTTGAGGTGGTCCAGGGGAGTTATGACATCCAGAACCATCATGTGTAAAATTATAGTGTTTACATTTTTCACCTTTTTTATGTAATTTCTATCAATAAGATTTAAAATAAAAATAGATTATAGTTTGAAGGTTTGGTTTCCCTGATCATGGAAGGAGGTGTTCCCCTCAAACTAGGAATTGATGAGGTAAAATAAAATTGGCTACAAGTTTGATAAGAGTGGTAAAGGCGATGATAAAATGTGGGTGATAGGTTGGGAACTAAAGCATAAAAACATGTAAAAAGTTCAATTAAGTGTGATAGCTAAGATCATGCATTGATTAGGTTAGCATAGTTGGTAAAAATTAAGGTTGGTGCTAGAAAGATAAGTGATAAGTTGACTGTGTGACCTAATTTAGGTGTGGAATTTGAGAAAACTCATAAACATAAGTCTCCTAGGCAAGGTCTATGTTTTTATGGGTATCTAAGGTAAGAAGTTCTCTTGATAAAAACACAAATTGGCCTAGTGTAGTTGTGGGTATCTGAGGTAGGAAGTGCTCCTGAGAAGACACAATTTGGCTAGGTGTGCACAAGGTAGTGCAAGTTTACAAAAATAGTTCAACATGGAATGTTTTATTGGTATGATCAAAAGGATCAAATCAAGGTTGTCATAAAATCATGTGCTAGTTAGGCTAAAAATAACTAGTGGTGAGGTTGATGTGGGTTAGTGGTCTGGTTTTTAGAACACAATTATCTACTAAGATGGGGAGTGAATCAATAGATCAACTATAACTAGTCTTTTAATCCTTATAAAGAAAATTTAAAAGCATATATAGATTAAAATATAAATTCAAAGATCACATACACACACAAATACACATGCCACTAGATTTGTACATGGAAATCCCAAAGGGAAAAACCATGGTGAGAATAGCTGCCAGAATCTACTTTTCTAATCTATCCTCATAATCATGCCTCACTTGGAAAAACCTCACTAGTTACAAGCCTCATTTGCTACAAGTTTCATTGGCAAAACCTCACTGGTTACATTTATGGACACCAATCCTAAGGAGATACCAATCCCCTAACTAAGCACTAATTTAGCTTAACCTCAGTAGTTATAATCCTTATTGGCTATAAGCCTCAATGGAAAAACCTCGCTAGTTACCTTTAAGGACATCAATCCTAGGGACACACCAATCCCCTAACTAGGAACCAACTCAACTTAACTTCATTGGTTATAATGTTTAAGGGAAACAACCCTAAGGAGACACCAATCCACTAATTGAGCACCAACTTAGCTTTTATAATACCACCAACCAATTAGATCTATGGATTATAACTCTAGTAAACAAAATAGATTCATAAATGAACCTAACTTTGTTCTCTCTAATACAAGTTAATCTATAACTACTCATTCTTTACACATAATATCTATGTGCCTTTCTTCCTCTCTACCCCTCTCTCTATGTTTGGATATGTATTTATTTAAAACACTTCATCTACTTCACCAACCACTCTGTTCTGATGTGCCTACACTAGTTCTATGTCTTTATGGTTTTCTATTTGACACACTTCATTAGCTTTTTCTCTCTACCTCTATCTGTACTCAGTTTGGATTAACATATAAAACAATGGTTCCAATTGGATCTTCCTATGTCCTAGATGTTATATATATATATAACCAATGGTTCTAAGGTTCTATATCTTCTATGTGTTCATACTTGAACTTTAACCCATCATGCTAATATTATACTCTACTTCATTATGACTTGGACTGTAAGTTTCTCATGTCTCCATTCCATGCATCACACCATAAGTATAGGTCTCTTTACTATATATAACATCTATTAGATTCAATTTTTGATGTATAGGATATTTAATGTAGGTTTTATCAATTATATTGATCAATCTCATTGTCTATGTTGAAATATAGAGCTTATATGCAAGTTCTTGCATTCTCCTACAATTAACCATTTATTTAGACATTCCTTTAAACATAAGTCACTGATCTTACCTTTGGCACCTTGATCTAATGGTATATAATCAAATGACTAAAATTTTAAACCTATCCATTTATTCACCTTATGATAGACTCATTTTATCCATATAATCTTTATACACTTCCAAAATTTAGCTTTGTCATTTTTAAAATACATCTATTTATCTCCAAATCTTATCTCCCATAAACCATTCAGTCTATAAATATGAATGACATTTACCTTAATTTTGTCATTAAACTTTGGAACTTTGACCTCATCTCACTACTTCTTATATCTTTAGATCACTTTCACTTCATTGATCTTTTCAAAATTGCTTAGTCTTTAACTCGTCACTGTGTCGATAGACATCAATCACTTTATAGAATTTGATTCCATTCTCTCCATTAGATATTTTTTACATAATCACCCATGCATCATCAAATATTTTGACAAGCTCAATATTCATGTTTAACATGCTCAGTTTCATAGGTCCTCTATTTGATAGACTCATGTGCTTGTGACACTTGGCATTAGCATGTCCACATAGAGGGACCTTTGACACTTTGACTTTGCCATGCTTTATTTGATTTCTAATATTTGATTAAGCATAAATAATTGATCTTCTAAATATCTCATTCATTAAATCTAACAATATTATGCTCATTAGGTTTCTATCTAATAAGCTTTGTGAATGTGACACTTGTCACTAGCGCATTTACTCAGAGAAGCCTTTGACAATTTGACTTTGCTTTGGTCTGTTAGATTATGTATGTGTGATAAATCATGAGCTATTGATCAATCTAGGATATAATAAAAATTCTAAGACTTAAGAAATATGAAGTCCTTTGATCATTGCTCAAGTCAATAATTTTTAGGTCAAGGGGCCAATTTTACAATGATGACAAAGGATTAAGTTATAACTTAAGCTACTAGGTCTAGGCTATAGCTAGTCACCATCAGAAGAGAAAGTTCATATTGATTTCAGGACATAAACCCTTAGGGTTTTACTAAGAAAACATATCTAATCTTAAAGAAAAAATAATTCAATTCTAAGCTCATTCCTTCTCCTTTGAGCCTATAGTCCACATATTCAAGATGCTCATGAAAAATTGATAATAGATATTCTATCTGTTTGACTTTAAAAACCTATAAATGGTCTCTTTAAAAGCATGACAACATTACACAATGCAACTTTGAAAGATGTTCTTCTCTCCATCAATCTTGCCTGATCCTTTTGACATAATTTCCAATAATATTAATAACAATCTCTCCCTTTAGCATTGATGGAAAACTAAATTCTCTAATTCAAACTTAATGTTCTAATCTTCTACTATTTATCACCTTCTCTAGCATTGCTTGCATTGGCTTCTGATAAATATGAACTAAAGTTGTTCATACCAAATTTTCTCCCCCTTAGGCAATGGCACATTTTCCTAATACTCTTCTTGGACCCTTTTTCTACTTCTTTTACATTTGCACTTTTTTCTAAAACTTTTATAGAGAGCATTTGTTCTTTTTCTCCCATAAAGAGCATTTGAATTTTTTCTCCCCCTTTGACATCAATGGAAAAGGGACTCCTTCTCACTATTTGTCTAATTTTTTCTCCCCATTTATGAGATAAAGGAGTATGTCCAAGAATATGCAACCATCAACTTATTATAATTTTGAAAAATATACATACCCAAGTTGCCTTTTCTCTTCTTCTAGGGATCAACAAGGCTTTTATGATCCTTCCTTTGGACTTATGCTCTATCACTAAAATTGAGTGATGTGATGTAAGAGCTTCCATATAGTCATACTAGCCTTCTCTCTTAGTCTCTTATTATCTTCTGATCATAAGACTTGACCAATTGTAAATCTCTTCTACTCTAAGCCTTCTTGATCATGATAAACTAAACAATCTAACTCCCCCTTACACTATGTGTGAATTCTCAATCTATTCATGTTATTTGAGTTATCTCCCCCTAACTCCATGCTCCATCTTTACTCTAAGGGACTACCTATAACACATGTTATATCATCATTTTACACATGTTATCTGGGTTTGGTGACCCAAATTCTTTACACAACCCTAGATACACAATGTCAAGGGTTTCTTACATTAGAAACCTTATGCCAACTAAATATGTAGACCACATATATACATGATATATACTCCAATAATGTCATTAAGTCACATTGAATCACACATTCTATCCGTGTATACACTACATACATAGCACTTAACTTGGTTTGATCAAGCCATAATCAAAACCTTATTGATTTATGATTTGTAGTAGACATCACTTGATTCTCCATTGAAAAGGGGTATATTAAGAATTATAGATAGAAGCACCTTACTTCACAATGTTCTAGAATAATGAAAACTATGAGTTTCCCATAACTCCTCATATTCCTTCTCCTCCTTTGTCCTCTTGTGCTTTTTGTTATTCTTCTTCTTCTTAGGCTTGAGAGAAGTAACATGCTCATCCACTATGATATTCTCCTTTAGATTAACAATACATGGAGAAAACATAGATTCATGACATACCTTTTCATCTAATGAATATTCCTTGCAACTCAAAATCTCATCACTAGGTAGAGAAAATTGATGTTATATGTTTGATACTTGCTCTTTAACAACATGATGTTCACTTGAATCTATACATACCTCATAACTATCCTTGACCAACACCATGGACTTTGCTTTGAGATTTTTCTTCTCATTCTCAACATGTGCAGTCATTGAGAGATCTTGACATTTTCCAACCTTTGTATCATTCTTCATCATGGCTTAATATTTTAGTTTTCATACATGCTTGGGTTTCTTATATGTCTTTTTGGGCTTACTTTTCTCTTTTCCAAAGACTTGTGAACCTTTTTTCACACTTGGAGGAATGCATTTATTCTTACCTTTCACTTTTAATCTTACAAATCTTGTTCTAAAATGTTTAGCTATGTGAAAAAAAACATTAAAATTATAACACTACATCTGCATCTAACAAGGGTGTAAATGAATTTTTGCTTAAAAAATTGGTTCTCCTTGTAGGCACAACTCTAAAATTACTAGCCTTATGACCAAACTAATTACAACTTTAAAAAAAACCATAAAAATATGAGGAATAATTGGTCATAGCATTAGTTTGCCTTACTAGTCTTCTTACCTTTATGTAACCATCTGCATTAGTTACCTTTGTCCTTTGCATCTTCCTTGAATTTATAGAGATGAAATCATCATTCTTATTCTTTTATTGAGGTTTCTTTTCTCTTTTAGGCTTCTTCACATTGATAGTATTTATATCTATCTTTTTATCCCTACGAGCTTTCTCTTTCTTAGCTCCTAATCCTTCTACTTTTAAATTATCATATAACTTAGTAGATGTATTGGTTATGGGACTTTTTCCCTTTTCATAACAAATACCAAATTTCCCTTTTTATGGATTTTTAGATTTGATCAATTCATCAAGAATGTTTGATCCTTATTTTAGGTTTATACCTTTGTCTATTTGTACTTTATCCATTTCAAACTCTTTTCTTAAAGCCACTATCTTTGCTTCTAGCCTCATAAATTCATCAAATTTGAATTTTATTTCAATTTTGACTACATCTTTTATTCTTTCAGCCTCTTCAAGCTGAGTCTTAACAATGACTATCATCTCATTAGATTTTTTAAGACTTTTGGATAGTTTTTCAATTTATTTATTTTCAAGCTTCTTCTACCTTTATTTCTCTTTTCTTAGCTTATTAATCTCATCTAGAGCATGGATGAGTTAATACTCAAGGTCCACTTCTCCTTCCTCTTCTTCAATCAGAGTCTTCAACTTCCTCTTGATCCATATCTATAGAATTTAATCCTAATATCATGAATAGGGACTCATTTCCCTTAGCGACAAAGGCACAGTCATGGTCATCATCTGTGATATCACTATCATCCAATGATTCATTATCTTCTCTTATACAAAATATTTGCTTTTTTTAAAGAAGTTACTCCTTTTGAAATAGTGGGGATTCATTATCTTTCCATCCTCTTCTTGCTCAGAGTTATCCTTTTTCCCATAAGGGCATTTAACAAAAAAATGTCCTAATTTACCATAATTAAAGAATTTGAAGGGTAACTTACATAATTACTTTCTATATCCTCTTTTAAATATTCTTCTTTATTAGTCTCCACATATTTGGATGTAGATGATTTTAGTTTTGCATGCCTAGATGCTTTGAATGTAACTTCTCTCTTAAAGGTGTTTATCTCTCCCATTCTCATCTCATAGGTTGTGAAGGTTCCATGAAACTCATCTAAAATGAGCTTATCTAGATCTCTTGATTCCTCTATTCTAGATATTTTAGAATCATACCTTAATGGCAAAGATCTGAAGACCTTTTTGAAAATGATTGATTATTTCATCTCTTCTCCAAGGTCTCTAATTGCATTGACTATTTCATCTACTCTAAGAAGGTAGTCTATAATTTTATCTTATTCAATCATTTTAAGACTCTTAAGCATTCCTCTATATGTTTATATCCTAGATTGATTTATATTTTCATCACCTTCATATATGATCTTCAACTTGTCCTAGATGTCTTGTGTATTCTAACAATGCATATCCTTGACAAACTTTGAGTTTGACAATCCACAAAGAATAACATTCTTTATCTTGAAATTGCTCTCATATGCCTTATTTGAATCCTAATCAATGGGAGTTATAGCAAGGCCTATATATCTATTTACCATAAACATACATACATCAAACCCTAATGAGGATAATTATGTTTCCATTATTATACTCCATAATACATAGTTAGATCCATCAAAGAGTGGTGTTTTGTTTGATGATGATCCTTCTTGACTAGAAATTATGTTCAATACTCCAAGATCTACCTGAGATGATTAAGCTTCTTTCAAAGGAACCCTAGGATTTGATACCAATTATTGGAACACACTATCTACTAAGAGTGGGGGTGAATCAGTAGATGAACTAAAACTAGTCCTTTAATCCTTTTAAAGGATATTCAAAATTATATGCAAATTAAAAGATAAATATAGAGATCACATACACACAAAAATATGCATGACACCATATTTATACGTGTAAAACCTAAAGGGAAAAACCATGGTGAGAATAGCTGCTAGAATCTACTATTCTAATCTAGCCTCATAGTTAATGCCTCACTTGGAAAAACCTCACTAGTTACAAACCTCACT
This sequence comes from Torreya grandis, assembly GCA_037957365.1. Classification (NCBI taxonomy): domain Eukaryota; kingdom Viridiplantae; phylum Streptophyta; class Pinopsida; order Cupressales; family Taxaceae; genus Torreya; species Torreya grandis. The sequence continues at coordinate 307,477 of JARHVA010006408.1, forward strand.
AGCTACAAGCCTCATTGGCAAAACTTCATTGGTTACATTTAAGGAAACCAATCCTAAGGAGACAACAATCCACTAACTAAGCACTAACTTAAATTTACTTCACTAGTTATAAGCCTCACTGATAAAAAATCACTAGTTATATTTAAGGACACAAATCCTAAGGAGACACCAATCCCCTAATTGATCACCAACTCAACTTAACCTCATTGATTACAATTTTTAAGGGATCCAAACCTATGGAGATACCAATCCTCTAATTGAGTATCAAATTAACTTTTCTAATGACACCAATAAATTATATCTATGGAGCTATAAATCTAGTATAGAAAATAGATTCATAAATGAATCTAACTCTATTCTATTTATTACAAGTCTAATTTGTAACTACTCGTTTTATGCACATTATCTTTGTGTGTCTTTCTTCATCTTTACCCCTCTCTCTATGTTTGGATATGTATCTATTTGACACACTTCATCTCCTTCACTAACCACTCTACTTTACTTTACCACCTCTGGTTATGTGTCTTTATGATTTACTATTCGTCACACTTCATTGGATTTTGCTTTCTGCCTCTATTTGTATTCAATTTAGATCAATAGAAAAAATAATGGTTCTAAATACATAGGCCTATGTCCTAGATGCCATATATATAAGAAATAGATCTAGGGTTCCATATCTTCTATGTGTTGACACTTGAACTTTAACCCATCATGTTAATCCCTAACTATAGTTCATTATGACTTAGATTGTAAGTTTCTCACATCTTGATTCCATGCATCACATTATAATTTTATGTCTCTTTACTATCTACAGCAACTGTTAGACTCAAATTTTGATGCACATGCTTTTTAATAAAGATTTAATCAGTTTGATCAATTAATCTCATTATCTATGTCAAAATATAGAGCTTATACACAAGTTCCTACATGTTCCTATAACTAACCATTTGTCTAGACATGCCTTTAAATTTTAGTCATTGATCTTGCCTTTAGTTCCATGATTTGATGGTCTATACTCAAATGACTCAACTTTAAAATTCATCCATTCTTTCACCTTCTCACAGGCTTGTACTATCCATCCAATCTTTTAATGCTTCTTAACTTTATCTTTTTCATGTTTAAAATGTGTCTGTTGATCTCCAGATCCTAGCTCCTTTATGGCATTCAATCTCTAAAGATGCATGACTTTTACCTTGACTTGGTCATTAAACTTCAACACTTTGACCTCATCTCATTGCTTCCTATATCTTTGGATCACTTTTTCTCCATTGATCTTCTTAGACTTTCTCAGTCTTTAATTCATTACTATGTTGATAGACATGGAGCACTTTATAGCATTTGAGTCCATTCACTATATTGGATCTCCTTTGTGTAATCAATCATGCATCGTCAGATCTTCTAACAAGCTCAATATTTATCTTTGGTAGGATCACTCTCATTGGTCCTCTATCTAATAGACTCATGTACTCATGACACTTATCATTATAACATTCACTTGGAGGGACCTTTGACACTTTGACTTTATCACACTCTATTGGATTTGCAATGTCTAATTAATCACAAACTGTTGATCCTCCAACTAGCTTGTTCATTAACTCTAATAGGCTTATGATCATTGGGTCTCTATCTGACAAACTCTATGAATGTGACACTTATCACTAGCATATTTATTTAAAGAAGCCTTTGATAGTTTGACTTTTATTCACTCCATTAGATCATCTACGTGTGATGAAGTGTGGGATATTGATCTAGCTAAGACATAATATAAAGTCTAAAACTTAGGAAATGTTAAGTCCTTTGATCACTACTCAATCTGATAGTTCCTAGTTTGAGGGGATGGTTTTATAATGATAACAAATGCTTAAGTTATAATTTAAGCTACCTAGTCTAAGCTATATCTAATTACCATCAAAATAGAAAGTTTTATTGATGCCATGAATTAAACCATTAGCATTTTACTGAGAAACCCTATCTATGAGAGTAAAGATAATTTAATTTTGAGCTCATTGCTTCTCTTTTGATCCTATGGACCACATATTCAATATGCTCATGAAAAACCCATAATAGATCTTCTATCTATTTGAATTTAAACATCCATAAATGGTTTTTGTAAAAGCGTGACAACTTTTCATAGTGTAACTATGAAACATGATCTTCTCTCCATCAATCTTGCCTAATATTTTTGACATACATGACATATATATTAAACTTTTGACATAAATGACAATCATATTTCCAAAATTGGTAGAGAAGGTGATCTCCATGGGTGGCAACATGGTGGGGGTGCAAAAATGTTTTATTTTTGAGGTAAAAAGCAAAATAATAATAACCTGACTAGAAATAGTCAAGGGTTTTGAAGTCAACCATCAATGGTTACCCTAACCATTAATGGTTAGGTGAAAACCCTAAAAGGGTGGAAATAAAAGTGCATCCATGAGTCATTTAAACTAATTTGTTACTCTAGATTGCTGATAGTGAGAACTTTGATGTTCTATTTGAGAGCTTAGATGATTACTGAGTGGTTAAGGTTGATTGGTTGAGGTGGATTATTGATTAAGTGGGCTAAAGAATTAAAGGGTTGACCAAGTCAAGATGCAAGGTGTAAAAGGACATGGTTGGCTAGCAAGTCCTAGGATTCCTCCTCGATGATGGTCAAGGAATGAGGTAGGGGATATTATTAATTAGTAGTCTAGATTTGATCTTTTAAATGAATTTTATTTGGCTTTGGTTGATTGGTTATTTTTTATTGTGTGGGATTTGGGTTTGACCTAGTTTTAGGGTTTACTTGGTTTTTTGGTAAAATTTGTGATTGAATTTCTAAATTGGGAGGGATAGGTTATTTAGGGAAGGTTAGGGGATATAAAGTTATATAAATTTGAGAATTCAACTATTATTTGGTAGTATTAGGTGAATGTAGGTTTTTGGGTATTCCACTGATGATCATGAATAGTAACTAATGGAGGTCATACCAACTATCAATGGTTGATTACCATTTGTTAGTAGGTTTCTTCACCATCAGTGGTCATCATAACTATTGATAATCAATAGAAGTGGAAAAGGATGAATGTTGTTAAAGTTTAAATTTTTAGCTAATATTTTGGATAAAAATGATGTCAAGGGCAATGTTTAAATGATGAAAGTTTATTTATTAAGGTGAAAATAAAGTAGGTTAAGGGCTTGGATTTGTAGATAAGCCATATGCATAGGTTTTAGGAGGGTAAGTTCATAAGATACAATAGTATAGAGGACTACATTTGTTTGCTATCAAATTTTTTAGGCATGGGAGTAGATTTAGACATGAAATTGGGTGCCTTAGATCTTTATAAAGATTCATCAAAGGATGACTACTACTAATTAGGCTCACATGGAGGAGGTGGGGCTTAGTATAATGTTGCCTTACCAACACATGCTACAAGATGTGTTGATGATAATGGTGCTCATAAAAAGATGGGATCCTACCATAAACACCTTTTGCTACCTATTGGTGAGATGACCATCCTACTAGAGGATGTTTATAGGATTACACAACTACCCATATGGGGTGAGTTGATTTATAACATTAAGAGGGAGGAGAGAGATGAGGTCATGGGGATACTATATAGAGATGACCATGATTTTACTAGGTGGCATGTTGGGGGTTTTAGTTACACTCTATTATACCAAAGGGTGAGAGATGATAGGAGGATGATGACCATGATGATGATGGAAGTCTCATGTTTTGCCATACCAGATTAAACCAATGAAAGGTTCCTATATTTGTTATTGGGAGTATTATTTGAGATGATATTAGGGTATAAAGTGTTTGATTAGGTGCCTCTTCTTTTATTCTAGATATACAAGGAGTTATGGGGATTAAAAGCTCACGAGAGGTATAATATCATTATAGAATGTATTCTCCACTACTAGGCCTATGAGTACATCCAAGTGTTGAGGTTGTTTGGGCTATCATGAGAGGGATATACCTAGATGGACTTAAAAGTTGGATTCATGTAATGGAGATATGATTTTTCCCTTTCAAGACTAGGTGGAAGGGTTCATGACATTGATTGGTTCAAAGGTACACTAGATGCCTTGGTTGTTCTTGATGTGATTTGGAGGCCATACATCAAATTTTTAGAGTGGGCTCATTATAGGAGGCATATATTATCCCTATAGATATACATGTGGATCTTTGGTTGGAGAGAGTGTGAGATAGAACTCATTCTTTTTGATAAGGTTCATTGATAGTTTATCCTAGTTTAGGGTATTATAGGTCTATTCTAGAGGCATAGGTAGGAGAATGTAGAGATTCTTCTCCTAGAGTCACAACTATTTAAAATTTTCATTGAGCATGAGGAGCTGCTAGCTAGGGCCAAGATAGATGATGCTAGTTTTGTAGATGGGTACCCTGCATGGTACCAAGTACTATATATAGTAGTAGATTTTGGTGGTGATGATGGTGGTAGGAAATCAATAGATGTCAACCCATTTGGTAGAGGTTAGAGGGAAAAGCTATATGGGGTTCCCTAGATGTACAAGTAGTGACTATAGATAGATATTAAGCATAAATAACACTAGTAGTAGTACAAGCTTTTGTGGTAGCTTCATAAGGTTAGTTGGTAGTGGTATAAGATCAGGTGGCTACAATTATAGGTAAAAGGGACCAATCTAGAGCTATGTTAGCCTTGGTTATCCTGAAGAGAGATTCCTTGAGATAAGTCAGAGGAGGATTTGTAGCACCTATAGGACCACTGCGCACTATTCCCATATAGAGGTATATAGATATAGTAAAGGGGATCCATTATTATGAGGAAATAATATTGAGATGTTGTCTTGATGATCCTTGATGGGATGAGTATAGATCTTCCATGGTAGAAGGTGTTGTCATGGAGACACCAGGTCAGCAGGATTCATCCATGGGAGGATATATAGGTACTTTGAGAGGATAGGCACCAAGAAATAGTGGTGCCCCAAGAGATAGTGGTGCCCTAAGGGCATAGTCTGATATGGGACATTACATATGTTGATGTATATGATTTTGATAATGGCCTACAAGCTGATGCAATAAGATGTATACTTATATATATATATATATATATTGATGTATACATTATCATGTTTATCTATGAGACAGAGTCATTATTTATAGATATGATCCACATTTACAATTTATGGTTGATGTATATGATGTTTGTGTTGATTATTTTCTATTATAGTTATGATCATGATGATGTGACTGTGGACTCACCTAGCGAGGCATGTTTATGATAATGCTTAGTTATGGATTTGTTGCTATCTCATGTGATTATGATGAAAATGTGATGCTTTTTTATGACTAGGATGATGTTTATGATATTTTTTATTATGGTGATTGATGATGTTGTGTATAGATGTGATGATTTATTTACATGTTTGAGATGATCATTTGTATAATATCAATATGATTAATGTATTCATGTCAAAAATTAATGAGTATATACTTCCTTATTTAGATTTAGACATGTGGTGAAAATGGTTTATTATTGTTTTTTCATGGATGTTATGATGTTTGATGGTTATGATTATCATCATTTTATTTAAAGTGAAGCACAAAAAATAAGTCAAATAAAAAAACTAGATGCGAGAAAGAAAAGATAATCAAGAGACAAATGCCTAGTCAATATATCAACCCATATGAGGGGATAAGAAGAGGGAAAAAAGCTTCTTATTTGGAAAGGACTAAAATAAACTAAAGTTAGATTGGTTTAAATAACATAATCCCTTTTAATTCTTCTTATTAACATTCATTAGTTAGTTAAAAATGTGTCTTGATCATATTATGTCAAGTGAGCTAAAAAATCCCTTGTTTATAGTATACAAAGGGGAGATGGATGAAAATGGAACCTTATTATGTGAATACCATACCTATTATGGAGGTTACCAAAGAGATAATATAAACAATTCCATGTCATATGAGGTGTAGACTGATTTATGTTGGAAATCTATTTGTGAAAGTCATTTGTGACCTCCAAAATATTTTTATTTTGAGAGATGACAAAATATTTTATTATTATTTTGTTTTTTTTTATGTATGATAATGGGTCTTTTGTTAATTATGTTGTTTCTTGGGAGGGTTGGGGAAGCTGATCAATGTGAGAAGCTTCCAATAAATTTGTATGCTTTGACAAATGCTTTACTCAGCCATCCTTCAAGAGAGTGGTCTGAGTTTATGTGTTTTGATTAATGCATTTGATATTTATCCTTAAAGGGAGTAGTCTATGAATGCTAAGAATGACCCATGATTATTTTTGGTTATGATTTAGATTTTTCATGTTTGATTTTTTTTCTTAACATAGACTTGATTACATAGGCTTAGAATTTGACCTTTATAAAGGCAAATCTAAAAGCATAAGAAGGTTGATTAGTTGTAAAGAGGTTTAGGTGATGATGATCATGGGAATCTATCTTATAAAATGGGAGGAAAGTAACATAAGAATCATTTCATGGGTAGAGACATGGTACCCATTATTTAATAGTAGGCTATGATTGTGACAGATAATCATGTGATTCAATTTTAATTGGTTTCCCATAAAATAGGGAAATGAATGTGGTGTGAAAGCAAAGGATGAGCTTAAGGTGGAAAAAAGGTGAGTTTGATCTAATTTAACAAAAGAAAGGATACATATGAAAATAATTGAGGGTTTTATGTTCTAGGTTTCCTTAGAGAGAGGACAACTGGTAAGCTCTTGATCTATACTTGTGCATTATGAAATAAGTTCCAAGCCAATTTAAAGCAAATTTTCCCCACTTTCTTTTCTCCATATTGGTGACATGTTAATTTTATTTTAGAATGAGGTCTCTGATATTGAATTATCACACTTTAAGATGTTTGTTATAATATCATTTAATGCATTATTAATAGACCTAAAGGTGAGTAAGAGTGGCTAAATTATTCTTGTCAAGTAGCTCAAGCTAGACTAAGCATTATTGATGATAATCATCTGTAGAGACAATATCTTACATGGATATGCAAAGGGAAGGAATTTAGACTTTGAGAGGAAAGAAAACCTCTATTTTGAAAACTAGAGAGATATAATAGACCCATAAGGTGAAAGGGATGTGTAAATGCCAATCTTGAGTAGATGCAATGACCATTTTAGTTAACATGTTATTGAGAGTTTTGTTAGAGGCTTCCACTTGTCCATTTTCTTGAGGATGATAGGGTGATGAGAAACTTTACTTGATTTAGAATGAATCGTAAAAACCTTGGACTTATTTTTTTTTAAATATTTACCATTGTCAGTGATTATTTTATGAGAAAAATCAAAATGATAGATAATATGATGGTTGATAAAGTCAATATTTTCCACTTTGGTCAACATAATAAGAATAGCCTCTACCCATTTAGTAAAATATTTAGTTTTGGTAATGATAAAATGATGTCATTTTGAAGAATGGGTACCAATAAGGTCTAAAATCCATTGTGAGAAGGGCCATAAATCTATGGATACATTAAGACTATAGATAGGTGCGTGATGTAAATTTGTGTGTTGTTGACACTTAAAAAACCTTTTCATATAATCACAACAATATTAATTAAGGGTAGGCCATTAATATTCAAGTCAAAGGATGTGTTTATCAATGGATTTTATCATGTGTTTTTTGGATAGCATGAGAGACTATGTGACTATGCAGGAAATAGAAGAGGAGACCATCAAATATACATTTATAAAGAATTCCCCCTAATATGGTAAAATGGTAGGTTCTCTAAATAAATTCTCTTCAATAATTTCTTGAAAGACCAAAAGTAATGGTGGGAAGATTAAGGTAGTCAAAGGTCTACTAGTACCAAACATCAAGTTGGTTTTCCTCCACATTGAATATGGTAGTGAAGTATAACTTGATGTAGGAAGGTTCAGTAAGTTGATGGATAATGATACATATATTATAATCAGATGGTGTAAATGGGATATAAGAGGTGAGGGAAGCCATGGTGTTATCAAACTTGTTCATAGATCATCGGGTAGCTTGGATATAGTAATACTTAAATCATGTTAAGAATTCATCAACTAGTTATTTGTACTATTACAAAACATGATTATTACACTAGTAAGATCCATTGATTTGATTCAATAGTAGTTGAGAGTCACCAAAGATGTTTATTATTTTGAATCCCAAAGCTAACAGAGTTTAAAGGCATATTATTAAGGCTTCATACTTAACCGTGTTGTTGGTAAATTTAAAATCTAGCTTGAAGGATAAAGTATAAAGCTCACTATGAAGGGGGGATAAGGATGATTCTAGATCTCCCACCACATTAACACTTTGATATGTCAAATAAAATTGTCACTTGATAGGTGATGTCTACGTAAGACATGGTGATGATGGAAACATCTTTAAACTTAAGAGGAGGAGATTGATTATCTATTAATGGTGAATTGGCCAATTGGTCATTAATGACTTGCCCTTTAATTAACATATATTGAAATAATTTAAGATAAAACTTAGCTAAAATTATGCACCACTTGGTAATACATTGGTTTTGGTTTGGGAATGAGTGTATATACTTTAGTGGGTTAGTATTAGTTATGACATAGGTCTTGTGGTTAAGAAGGTAATGGCTAAGTTTGGTGGCTATAAAGACTAATGCTACCAAAGTTTCTTGGTATGGGTATACCAAGTCTCATATTATACAAGCATTTGGATATGTAGTAGATGACTTGTTCTTTATGTTCTTCATCCCAATGAGCAAGCATTTCCCCTAATAAGTGGTCAGTGGTGGAGATATAAAGGTAGAAAGGTTGATCATATTTTAGAGGAGTGAGGATAGGTGGAGATAAAAGGTACTAATTAATTAAATCAAAGGACTTTTAATAGTATTTATTCTAATATATGTCCTTATTTAGAAGGTGATGGAAGGGTTGACATTAATATGAGAGATGGGACATAATGCAATGAATAGATTGGAACTTCCCCAATAGGCTATAGAATTAATTAATTTGGGTTAGAGGTAGCATGTTGAGGATTACTTTGATTTTGGTAGGATTAACTTTGATTCCACAAAGGGAAATGATAAATCCAAGGATATTTCCTGATAAGACCCCAAAAATGTACTTCTTGGGGTTAAGGAAGACATGGTATGGATAAGTTGCTTGAAAATAATCTTGAGAATGGCCAAATAATCCTTACGATATTTAGATTTCCATAGGAGGTCATCAACATAGTCCTTAATGACTTTGTGGATAAGGTCATGGAAAATATATGTCATTACATGTTGTTAGGTTACACCAATTTTTTTCATTTTAAAAGGCATGACCCTATAGTAGAAGGTTCTCTATGGGGTGATGAAGATAGTTTTGTGTTGATATTTAAAGGTGATTAGGATCTGATTATAACTTAAAAATCCATCCATAAAATAGAACATCTCATGGTTGGTGGTAAGATCAATAATATAGTCAACATTTGATAAAGGGAAGTCATATTTTGGGTAAGCAAGATTAAGGTCATTGAATTCCACACAAATGCACAGTCCCCCTATGGATTTGGTGATAGGTACAACATTAGAGATGCATTGGGGATAGTCAATGGATTTAATAAGGTGGATAGAGAGGAGACATTATAGCTCTTATTTGATGAGAAGGGATATGTAAGGGTGTAATTTTCAACGTTTCTACCTAATAGGTTCAACATGATACTTGGTGACTATGTTATGGGTAGTGATGGATGGGTATATTCTTGGCATGTTACTATAAGACCAAGTAAATTCTATGTTACAGTCCTGAAGGAAGGAGGGGAAGTCTTGGGATTTGTGGATAGAAGAATATGGTGCATTGAGATAGGTGAGAATGGAATCATCATCCTAACACTAAATGGTATTAAAGGTAGGAGATTCATATATTATCATACTAGAATGGGTCAAAGGGATGGTTATAGTCACTCAATCATTTTGATAAGCTAGGGGTTCAAGGCTAATCATGTTGATGAAAAAAATGTTAGGGGGGATGATGTCAAAATCCTCTAATTTTGATGGTGAACAGGTTAGTGAGGATGGGATTTCCTCATCAATGTTGGTGATGGGAGGTGAGTTGGTTTTTTGGTTTAGTGGATAGAAGAAACTGCCATATTTCTCATGGGGTTTTTAGGTCTAGATTAGAATCAGCTCATGCTACCTTTATTCATATCATCTAAGACCAAATCCCTTCTAAGCACACCTATGAAGATATGTCTTGGTAAAACTAGATTTTTATAGATAGGAGAAGTGGAAGGTGAATGGTCAAGGTGAAAGAGAGGTGATTGAAGTTCTAATGGGTTTATTTAATCCCCCACAGATGAAATGGGTTTGATAGTTTGAAGGTCCAAGGGGTGAAATGGATCCAATATTGGGATTATACCCAGGTTGGTTGTTAAGTTTCATATACTCCTAAGAAGTAGGGAAGGCATGAAGTATCAAGAGGAAATATTACCGAAGTGAAAGGCATTATAATGTTGATTCCAATGGGTTTATGGTGGGGATTTTATCTAAGGGGATTGATGAGCTAGTAGATGCCAAATTGGTAGAAGAATATATGGCTTCATCGTTTGTGGTTGAGATCTTGTCTTTGGCAAATGAGGGTGCGATATATGGAGGTAAGAGGATGTCGTTTAGTTGATAAGTCATGTTTCATGATAAAAAGGGAGTTGGGTTAGCTTGTATATTCACAACTTAACTATCATGCTTAAATTTGATGCAATGATGAATGGTAGAGGGTACACAACCAATGGAGTGGATCTAAGGTCATCCTAGTAAAAAATTATACTAGAATTTACCTTCCACTACATAGAATAATTTAGGGAATGTGAGAGGTCCTAAGTGAATGTGAGGGACAATAGTTCCTAGAGTAGTGTCTATGGTATTATTGAAAGATCAAAGGATAACCAAGGTTTTGGACATGACATTATCTAGTAGTTTAAGTTGATCATAGGCATGGGAGGAGATGATATTAATATTGGCTCCCACATCAATAATAACTCATTTTATGTAGGTTTGGTTGATGTAGATAGTGATGAAAAGAGGGGAATCTGGGTCATTAGGGTGGATAAATAGTATTTACGCATCCATAAAGGTGATAAGGCTGAAAATTTAGAGAGCACCAACAAAAGCTACCTGAGGTTGAGGGTCTTTAAGTTGGACCTCTATTGATTAAAATGCTTCTATAATTGCTTGGAGATGATGAGGTGAGGTAAAAATAAATTCATATAGGCTCATCTTTGTTTGGGTTTGGTAAAGTTATTTGATAAACACTCTTTTGATTGATTCAAAGGGGTTAGATTGAGAGCTACCCAAGATATATACCTTGGGTTTGGTTGAAGGTGAAGATGCTTGAATTTGACTTAGTTGGGAGGTAGAATAGGGGTATGTCCATGAGATTGACACTTTTTCCTTCCCCTTATCCTTTTGATATGATCTTGTGACCACATGGATAGTATGGATAGAGAGAAGATTTGGGGTAGGAGATTGATTTGGTTGCTCATCTCTCTTAGGTGAGAGTAGGGGAGTAGAAGGGTATTAGGTATTGTTTTTTTTGTTGGATTGGTAGTGTGATCATGAGAGGCTCATATGATAATAGATCATCCTCATCATAGAGCCTATAGATTATTGTTTGGATAGATTTGTAGTTCTCTATGTCATGCTTAGGTGTCTAATAATAAGAGCATACTTGGTAATCATTATACCACACTAGTTTTGGACCATGAGGGTCAAATGGTTTGATAGGATAAGTTCAATCAAGAATATTGCAATAAACTTTGGAAAATAGTTAAGTAAGTCTCATCTAAAGGTGGTGAAGGTCTAGAGGTTTTGACCTTGGTGGTTGAGATGGAAGTCATTTTATAAATAGGCTTGGCGATAGGGGTCTTGGGTATGGTGGTATTGTTAATTTTTTATTTTATTTTAGGTAAGGAAGTTGATAAGTTAGAGGTATAAGATTTTAAGGTAGCTAGTCTGGCTATAGATGGATCAATGAAGATGGGTATGTTAGAAAGTAAGAGTGATGGCATAACAAAAAATAGTGGTTGGGTTTTTGTTGAGATAGTTAGCTTCATAATCAAAGTAGAGGGATGAGGCCCTAAAATAGAGGGCAAGGTTGAGGGAGGTAAAACTATAATGGTACTTCTCTATTGGCTAATAACGGTACTTCTCTATTGGCTAATAGATGAAAAAAATTAGTTCTCTATCATTAGGGTTAGATTGCTAGATCATTAGAAGAATGACCTACAAATAAACTCTAGATACAAAATCTCTTGATAGTTATGGATCCTTATTCAACCCCTATTATTCTATCTTTATAAGAAATAAGGAAAAGGGTCAATAAGATGTCAATAGGAGGTATAACTTGATATATAAATTTATATCTTCATCTATGGCTTCACACATGAATAAGATGAGCTAATTATAAATAATAAAGTCAGAGTAATGTGGTAGTTAGTGGTTTAGACAATGGAACTTGACCATTGATGGTCAGGGTTATCATTGATGGTTAGGGTGACCATCAATGATTAAGGGGTAAGGTCAAGCTGGGTCAAAAGGTTAGTTTAACTAGTAGGTTAAGCTGACTAGAGTTAGGTGGTTAAGGTTTGTTTTATGGTCGAGAGGTTAAGGTTGGTCCCAAGGGGGTCCTGAGGTAGTCCAAATGAATTACAACATTCAGAAGCATCATGTTTAGATTTCCTATGTCTATAGATACACCATGCCATTCCTTGAGAAGGAACCTATTCTTTATAATACTAATGAAGAATAAAAAATTATAGTGATAAAGGATAAGAGTGATCTTAGTGAATAAGAAGAGGAAATCATGATTAGGACACCCCTTGGTAAGGATAGGTATGAATTAGTCTTTCATAATACAAAATGATATGAGATGTAAGAGGTTGTTAGATATAAAATAAGCTATAAGAAAAATACACTTATATTTAATAAGAAGAATATTATTTCCATTATCTCCTTGATGACATGATAGTCACTCTTTGTCATAATAGCCCTGATGAAAGTGAGAGTGAGGCATATATTCAACTTGTAGTAAATGCAAGGTAAGGAGATAGCCTTATAGAGTCTTAAAACATCCAAGAAAAGGTATGTGTTCAATAATATTTTAGTTTTATTGAAGATTAAGATGAACAAGTTGTAGTAGAATATGATATTGATCAACATGATGCTTCACAAGTAAATGGTAAAAATGGTAAGGAATTCCATGTCTTTCTAACTCATCATGAAGTGATGTCCTTTTGGGAAGACTTGGAGAACTTTATTTCAAGCTTGGATAGTACACCTCCAACCTATAAGAAGCTTTAGGAGGCTCTTGTTAAAAACACTATGGTAACTACTCATCTTGATTCTCATAGGATGAATTAAGAAGTTGAAGGCTTTGACAAACCACCATCCCAAATGGAGGAGAATGGAGGCACTTGTTTCTCTCAATTTTAGTATATTTCTTAGGAAAATAATAAGTAAGAAACTAGCAGTAAGGGTGTAGTATAAAAACCTAGTTATTTATGAGTACATGATCTAGATGATTGTGAAGAGACCCTCTTTTTCTTGGGAAGAATAACCTATATATAAGAAAGTAATAAACCAAATGGGTTGTTAGAAATATAGTAAGGTGGATTTCCTAGCATGAGATAGATCCAATAAGCATGAGCTTACTAGGAGTCTATTATCCACTCTTTTATAAGAGTTAAGTTGAAAGAGATAAAGATGAAATACTTGTATCAAATAATAGAAAAGGCTGAAATGAAATATAAGAAGAAATGAATGCTTGATAAAGAAAATAAACTAAATACAACAATAGTGAGTCAATAATAGTTCTAAAATAGGTCAAGTTGGGTTCAAAAAATCAAGTAGGGGTCTATGAATAAGTAAGGACACAAAAATTCAAATTTGGTTGGGGATAGGTAGGTGGAAATAGCTTTTTGTTATTTCCTACTATAGTGACTGATAGTAGTTGGAATGACTATTATTGGTTAAGATAATCATCAATAGTTAGGTAACCATCGATGATTGAAGTTGATCATCAATGGTTACAATAACCATCGATGGTTCCTATAGATTCTAAAAGTTTTTAGAGAAGAGGTACAAAATGGGTCAATAGGCGGTTGAAGATCAGGTTAAGGTTTTATAATTATAAGGTAAGATGAAAAAGGGTCTAATTCAGGTAGGGAGGTTAGAAAACCAAATAAAAAAATCTAGAAATACAAAATGTAGCTAGGTTGTTGCTTGATGGTTGATGGCTAATCTTGGATCACTTTTGGCAAAGTAATGTTATTTTTCCTCAAGACCAATTTTGGTAGAGGTTTGGCTCTTTATTTTAGTTATTTAAAAATAGGAAGGAATACATGTTGGTTGATAGCTTGATTACTTATGTGTGATAATGATTGTTCATGGATCCTTTTCACCTCCTACTCCCCTCCTTTTATAGGTAAAGAGAGATGGAGGATAGAAGGTTCCCTATGAGGTTAGGATACTAATTTTGATGCATCATGATGTGTTAAAAATGGGTAAGGTAGCCATATTAAATTATGCTATGTTAGCTTGCACATAACTAGTGTTGTGTTAGTATAAGGAAGACATGACCATCAGTGGTCATGCTTAATCATCGATGGTCAAGGTGATTGTCAATGTTTGGGTAACTGTCAGTGGTCAAAATTACCATTGGTGGTTGATAGTTGAGGAAAGGTTGTTTTAAAAAGGGTCCAATGGGTTAATTAGTGGATTAAGAAGGGTTAGGTGGTCCCTAGGGGGTCATAAGGCATTTCAACATCTATAACCATTGTGTGTGGTTTTCTAGTGTCTACATTTTATCCCTTTTTATTATGTCACTTTGAATCAAGAAGCTAAAAGATAAAAATAGATTATTGGTCAAAGGTCTAGTTTCCATAATTATGGGAGGAGGTGTTCCCACTAAAATTGAGAGTTGATGAGGTGAGGTAGAATTGGGTGAAATTTTGATAAGTGGTTATGGTGAGTCATGAAGTTGGTGAAAAAAAGGTTGGGAATTTAAAGTGCAAAAAATACACCTAAAATGTTACTAAGTATGAAATCCAATATCATTCATAGACAAAGTTACCATAATTGGTAAAAATAAATTCAGTTCTAGAAGGACAAATGATAGGGTAACCAAGCCCTAATATTGGGAATAACTGATTGAGTTACTCTATAAGTCTTATAGATAGGGTCTATGTTTTCATAGTTATTTGAGGTAATAATTTATCCCTTAAAAAACATAAATGGTTTGGTTGTACACTAGGTTGTATAAATTCAAATATTCAACATGGAAAGTTTGGCCAGTATGGTCAAAAGGACTAAGGAAAGGTCATCACAAAATATGCAAATAGTTTGGGTCAAAAATGGCCAACATTGAGGTGGATGTGGTTGAATGGTATGGTTAGTTGGAGAAGGGTAATCTCCAATGGTTTAAGTGCATGGAGAAAGGTAATCTCTAAAGGGTGGTACTAAGGTATAGGTGTTAAAAGTTGAAAAGGTGGACCTCCTGACTGTCAATGGGCAAGGGTCTCAAAAAGTGACCATTGGTAGTCTCTTTGACCATCAACAGTTAGGGGGAAACCCTAAAAGTTTAAAGGTTAAAAAGTGAAAAAAAATTATCATTATCACTTTTGGATTTTGAATCTTTTGACTCTATGCATTTATGACTTTGGAATTTTATGTGAGCATGCTAATGAGGTAAGTTTGATTATTGACTAGGTAGATTTGATTGTTATAGAGTTGACCAAATGGTTAGACCCAAGATGTAGAATAGATAGGGATGCAATCAAGTAATAGGACCTAAATTCTTGCTCAATAATAGTCAAGGAATGAGGTAGGGACTACCTTAAATGGTTAGATTAGTTTGTTTTGGTAGTTGTTGGTTGAATTTTGATAGTTTGTTATTGGTTAGGGAGGGTTTCTAGTTTTGCTCTAGGTTTTAGGATTTGGTTTGATATTTTGGTTGAATTTGTGTGTAAAAGATTAAATTGAGAGGGTAGGGAGTTTGGAGTAGTTTAAGATAGGTATTAGGCTGGGTTGATAATGGGGTTGATGAATTTTGAGTCATTTAGTGGGTAGGTAGGGTTAGGTATTTTGTATTAGTGGTCACACATAATGATCATCAGTAGTCATACCCAACCATTGATAGTTATAGATTGAGGCTAAAAGGGTCACTAGACCATCAGTGGTGATAGTGACCATCAAAATTTAACTAAACTACTAAGGATTGTTGATAAAAATTTAAGGTAGTGAGTGGGAAATTCTTTAGCATTAAAACCAATTGAGCTAGGTTGTATAGATTGAAAAATAGGTTGATTTAAGTTGAAATGGGAAAGAATAGATGTGATTAGGTAGGATGAATGAGGTGAAAAATGGGTAAATTAGCTTATAGAAAACTAAATGTGTTTGAGCTTTGTAAGCATGGGATCATATCCAAATACAGGATTAGGTTCCACATATATTTTCAGAGATTTATCAAGGGATGATTAAGGAGGACTAAGCACACATGGAAGACATAAACTTTATATATTTTATGCATTACTATCATGTGCCTTGAGATGCGATGATGATCATATCCCTTATCAAGATATGGGATTTAACCACAAACACCTTTCTATTGTCAATAGCAAGATGACTATCTTACTAGAGGATGCACATAGGATTACATGGCTATTTATTAAGGGAGAGTTGATGGATCAACTATATGGTTATGATAATATATTGGTTGGGTGGCATGTTGGAGGCTTTAGCTAGAGACCCTTGTATTAATTATCTAAAGATGACTGGAGGCTAATGTTGATTATGATTATAGTCTCATAATGTGTGATACAAAATTCAAGTAGTGGGAGGTTTCCATATCTACTACTAGGTGTATTGGTGGAGATGATACTAGGATACACAATGTTTGGTTGGGTACCTATGATATTAGTTCAAATTTATAAGGAGTTATGGGGGTTTAGAGCTCACCAAAGGTATGACATCAATGTGGGGTTTATGCTACATTACTAGGCCTATGAGTATATTAGGTTTTTGAGGCTAATGGGTATACCATGGGATGGATACACCTAGATGGACTTTAGGATTAGTTTCATGTAATGGAGGAATGATTACATTATCACACAAGCTGGAGGAATCATATGAGACATTGATTGGTTCAGAGGGGCATTATATTCACTAGTGATTAGAGACATGATTTGGATGCTATATGTTGCCTTTTAAAGGTCGGCCCACTATACTTGGCATATTTTATCATTGTAGAGATGGGGTATATTTTTGGTAGGAGAGAGGGTGAGACCAATCTCATCCCATTTAAAAAGGTTTGTAGGTAGTTAAACCTAGTACAAGGGATTCTAGGTATGTTCCCAAGGTATAGGTGAGAGGATGTTGAGTTTTTACTTCTTAAGCCATAATTAGAGGAGGTGGTTCTAGATTGTAAGGATTTGAATACCAAAGTAGATATTGATGATGTAAGTTACATTGATAGGTACTCAGCATGGTTTTAAGCCCTCTATGTAGTGGTAGATTTTGGATGGGATGATGGGGGTAGGTAGGCTATAGATGTGGACCTAATTGGTATGGGTATATAGGGATAGGTAAAAGGAGATGGTCTTGATATATAGGTCATGGTAATAGAGAGGGATCATACCCAAGTAGGATTGGCCATAGCACAAGATACAATAGGCCACATTACAGGGTTAGCTAGCAGTAGCATAGGGTTAAGTGGAAGCTTTAATAGGTGAGAGGGACCAGGCTAGAGCCACACTATAATCATATACTCATGACTGGGAATCTCTAAGATAGGATAGAGGAGGGGATGTAGGATAAGTAAGACCACTAGGTAGTATCCTCGTGGCACGTTACTTGGCCACAGTAGAGGAGTTGAGGTATTATGAGGCCATAGTTTTGACACAGTGTCCTGATGAGCCTCGATGGGGTGAGTACATATCCATTTTGATAGATGATCTATGTGTAGTGACTCTAGGTCAATGGGTTACATATATGAGTGGATAATAAGGCACATTAGAGGGGAAGACACTAGGTAGTAATGGAACCCCATGGGCATTATATGATATGATACGTATATGTGTACATGATTTTGATATCAACTTGAGATCCAATGCAATTATATGTACATTGATGAGGCCACCAATTTATCTATTTTTTGGCCCCATCTATACCTAGTATATATCTCTTTTTGATGTAAATCCCCATAACCATCCATGACTCATAAAAATGAATGAATGAATTTATGATTTTGTGTATGCATATATATATATATATATATATATATATATATATATATATAATGTTCTAAATTATTGGTGTTTTTTCCTTGATTAGATTATACTTATGTAAATCTATTTAACAAAGCATTTGAAGGATAATGTAATATTGTAAGATCTCATTTGGGCTCAACACTTATAGGCTACCTATAGTAACTATAGGCTCCACCTGTAGGTTTCCTTTAGCCACTATAGGTTGCCTATAGCAATTGTATACTCCACCTATAGGCTACCTATAGCCACTATAAGTTGTCCATGGAAACTTTAAACCTCACCTATAGGTTTCTTGTAGCCAGTGTAGAGTGCCTATAGCGATTATAGGCTTCACCTACAGGTTGCTTGTAGCCACTATACAAAATAGAGCTATTATTATGATTAGATCTTAAGGACACATCCAACTCTATTGGAAACTGAATGGATGATTGGAAAGGAACATAACTATTGTATGGAATCCCTACATACAAAGAAATTTGGATGTGTTTCCAAAGATGAGAAAGACAAGGACAATGGGAAGAAGACAAAAATAAATAAACTAGAAAAATAGTATACACTATCCTTAGCTTAATCAGGTCTAAAAACAAGTAACTTTAGTTGTTAACCACTTGAAGGTTGACTAGTGAAATTTCTAAAGTATTTGTATTTTTCCTAGTTTGGTATCTTTGATTAGAAGTTAATAAACTACCTTCTATATTTAATGGTGGAACCTAAAATAGATTAAGATTTAATGAAGTTGAAATTGAGATTGGATAGTTAATAGAACTATTGAAGTCATTACATTGGAATATTCTATAGAAATCTTTAATTGCTATAGATTCAAGTAATAAGAAATTTGATTCTATAATAATATTTTGAAAATCTCTTGAATAAGGATTGGAACTCAGTGCTGAATGAGGAAGGGCCCCCTCGAAAGGAGTTGTAGTGAAGATCCTAACCCTCCTTAGTTAAGAGTGTGTAAGTAGATTTAATTATTAATCTAATTATATAATGTTTGATGCATGTGTGGTTTATAAGTGTTAATTATTTATATATTTATATCATAATAGTTTCATAGTATAACTATCTAATAAATTCAACATAAGTTCATTGTACTACAACTAGTAAAGCAAGATGATTTATGAATCAATAATGCATATATAGTGATAACATCCTTGAAAAGTGTACACACCCTAGGTTGATAATTAATGTTAATTAGATTCAAGGATCTAATATTCACTAAGTACTTAGTTTGCACAACATTGTGGTGCCATTGTTGGGGAGGGTGTCAATTATTATTTTCTAAAATCAATCATTGTTTTTTAAGATTGTTTAATGCACTATTCTACCTAAATAAGTAAGTTTAGTGAGAACACTACGGTGTCTTATGCCAAATGTCTATGTTTCTAGATATATAGTTCTAGTCAGGCAAGTTAAGTGAGAGCACTATGGTGTCTTATGCCAGATGTCTAAGTTTCTAGAAGTAAATAGTGCATAGCCTTGAATGCCTCTTCACAATATTTTAATTTACTTAGTTCATGTTTTTAGGATTTATTTTTTACAAAGTGTGCTTTAATTTTCCTAATTTTATTTTCTATTTTATAGGACAATTTTATTGCTTTAATTTCTTGTTTTCTAAGATAATTTTTCTACTTTCATTTGTTGTTTTATAGGATAATTTTCCTGCTTTCATTTTCTTCTTCTTAGAGTAATTTTCTTGTTTTCTATAAATAACTTTATTTTTTTCCAGAAGTAAAATTTCAATCCTAGTTATTTTTGATTTCCAAACTCCTTTATTGTAATTTTTTATTATTTTGAAACAACCCCCTGGAACACTCAAAAAATAAAAAGACACCCTGTGTAGGAAGGAAAAAGATAACTGAAAGGTGTAGCACAACATTTATGCATAGAGAAAGAGATTCTCAAGGAAGATTCTTACCAAATAAGCAAAAAAATTCTACTAAGAAATAACCCCAATTACCCATAGAAACCAAGAATCCTATTGAAAAATATACCATAAGCTAGAGGGCTCTTGAAGAAGGAAAAACTACAAACTGAAGGAAGCATCTTATAGAAGAAGTACCATTGGCTTTGAAATAAGAATCAAAAGTAGAGGAAACATTAGCTGAATTAGTAAGGAGAAATGAAGGAGAAAAACTTTATGAACCAAACATTCTAGAAAGTAGCATCAGAACAACATTCCATCAAGGATTTCTTCAACAAATCTAAGAAAGTTTAGGATAATATTTAGATTTCTCATCAAAAAATAAGGTTTTGGAGCAGCAAATAAATGTTTATTATCATATTGATGAAGGGATTGATATATAATTTGAAGACATGATCTTGAGTATCTTTGGTATCCATATCACAATAAAATCCATCATGAATGGAGAAGGAGACTTTGTGGATAACAAAAAGATGTTGAACATAGTTATTTTTGAATTTTCTATTCTAGATGTAACAGGCATAACATAAGTGAAAAATATCTCACCCTTATCCTTGCCCAATTTTAGAGGTACAATCTCAAAATTACTAAATACCTTTTTTTTTGAATTTGATATCCTCTATAGAAGCTATGGCTATAGGCAAGATGCATATAAATTGAAACTTTTTCTAACCACCCTCAAGGACTTAACACTTTGTTGGTTCATGGGACTATGTAGTAATTCAGTCCTCACTTGGGAGGATATGAAAAAGAAATTTATGGACAAGTATTAGGAATATGGATAAGGAAGAAGTTAAAAAAGAAATGACATCTTTAGGATGAATCAAGAAGGGGATGAATCTTTGGAAGACTATGTTGAATGGTTCATATTTAGTGTATATAAATTAAAACAAAGTGCACTAGAAGAAGAACCTATAAAACTCATCTTCCTGAAAGGAGTCTAAGAAGATTTTATGGAAGCCCTAGACCTAATGAGTGGTGGATATATCTCCCATCTACCATTTATAGACATCAAGGAATTGAGAAATGACTATTTTAGGTCTACCATAAACAAATTTAGGGGTAGCAAGCTTCCACTGATAGTTACAAGTGGCCTATCAAAATATGAAGTTAGTAACCTATTACAAAACATGAAACATGATATCATTAATCATTTAACCACCCAACTGGATAGCCTACACTCTAAGCAAAAGAAAACAACCTTAGATCAAGATTTATCCATTTATTATCTTAATTATAAGAGGAGGAAGATATATTGTAAGTGTCACAAGGTTCAAGCTAAAGTAGTTAACATCACAACTAAAGAACCATAAATAGTAGAGGTGTATCCTATACGAGGAGATGGAGACCAAGTTTTATATGTTACAAAAAGAAACCAATGGGTTAAATGAGTATCTTATCTAGGTATTAGACAAAATATACCTTTTGAAAATTCTACCCCCTTTAACTCAAAATTTACAAATACTACTCCCAACTTGACTAGTCCGTGGATTAATGTCCCACCTCCTAATTCTAGTTGGAAGCCACCTCATACAAACTACCTCACTACCTCCTAATAGCCTCCATAAAAGGCATCCCCACTTCCTAATTCCAATTGGTAGACACCTCAAATAAGCTACCCTACCACCTCTTAGCAACCTTCACAAAATGCATCCCCACCTTGGATACAAGATTGGAAACCACCCCAAGGCCCACCTTTCACAAACTAGTGGTAGTGGCTTTGGAGACCCAATCAGCCCTAGGGAAACTATCAAGGATGATTCCCTCCATAGTAATAAAAATAAGCTCTTGTTCTTATGCCTAATATTGAAGCTTCACCCAAGCCTAATAAATTCTTTTCCCAACCCTTGTAGAACCCTACAAATAAGTTAGTTCAACCAACCTTCAGTACTAAACTTGTCTAGTACCTAACATATGTGGTAAACATCAATGAAGTTCACCTAGATTCAGAGAAAGTTTTACCACCTCTATCCCCACCCATAATAATAGAGTTAGATCAAGAAAATCTAGAAGATCATACTAACCCACCTTCATCACCATAAGAACTCTCTAAACTAGAAAATAAAGTTGTTGAAATAGCCCCACCATTTCCAAAATGTCTTACCCTTTAGCGTCATGTAATTAAGCTTGAATTTAATTTCATAGGACAACTCAAAAATATTTGTGTTAAAAATTTCCTCTTCCAATCCATAAAAGATGTACCCATATATTCCAAAGTTATTATAGACTTATGTCTACATAATCCTGGTAGAAAGAAAAAGAATCCCAATATAATGCATGTGATTGGACAACTAGCATATCTTATGCTAGGAAATAGACTACCAAATAAATATTCAAATCTAGGATGCCTAGTGTAATATTCTAGATCCATGATCAATATCTATCCAATACATTGATAAACTTGGGTTCTATAATAAATGTAATGACAATTGAAACTATGCATAAACTAGAACTGATTAATATTCATCCCACATCTACAATGGTACAAATTCTTGACAAGTCTATAGTTAGATCAGAAGGAATCATTGAAGATTCTATCATTATGATAGATTCTTAGATGTATTTATATATTTAATTATGTTGTATCCTAAGTCTAATTTAGGTAGATATCCTCTTATCTTAGGACATCATTAGTTTACCATAACTGATGCCTTCATTAGTTGTATATTAGGTGACATGTTGATCTCTAATGATAACCACACTAATAATTTGGTCCTCTATTTCCCTACATAGCCAGCCTTGGCACCAAAACATATATTATAGGCTATAGAAGATGAGGTAAAATAGCCTCCCTAGATTCTTGTATTCATCATAGAACATGCATGCACCTTGGATGATCAAGAAGATGATTCATTCTCTCTTATGTTTTCCATAATAATTACCAAACTCCTACAAATCTTAGCCACTTGTAATGTGCTGAGTGCCCATTTTTTAGCTTTTGGGAAGTAGATAAATCTTATGCATATATATATATATATAGGAAATATTCCACTAGATGATTATGTATATCTCTATCCAAACCAGATCCATTAGCAATATAAAAATTATGAAATCACTCTCACAAAAAATTGAAATCTCTCCAAGAAAAACATTGTTTATTAATAGCAAGTTGGAGTCAAATGAGGAAAAACACCTAGTCAGCATGTTACATGTAAACCAACATTATTTTGCATGGTATTATGAAGACATACGTAGAATCAACCCATAAACATACACACATCATATCTATATCAAAGAAGAATACCAACTAATTAGATAGCTACAATGTAGGATGAATTTAGCTCGTAGGGAAATAGTTAAAGTGAAATTAAAAAAACTACTAACTGTTAGATTTATATACCCTATTTCAGATAGTGAATGGGTTTCACCTTTGGTAATTATACTAAATAAAAATGGAGAATGACGTGTATGCATAGATTATAGGGAAATTAATAAATTAACTAGAAAGGACCATTTTGCTCTACCCTTCATTGATCAAGTGTTGGACACACTAATAGGGAAGAAATATTGTCATTCTAGATGGATTTAGTGGTTATAACTAGATTAGCATTACTCCTGAGGACCAAGAGAAGACCACTTTCACCTATCCCTAGGGTTTTTATGCTTATTTTGTATTACTTCTTGGGTTGTTTAACACTCTTGCAACATTCTAGAGAGTTGTCTTGAGTATCTTTATAGATATAAAAAATGAATGTGTATAAATTTATATGGATGACTTCGCTATTTATGGAGAAACATTTGATGAGTGACTAAACAACTTGGAAAAAGTGGCAAAATACTATCAGAAACACCATTTGTCTTTAAGTCACAAAAATGCTATATGTTTATGATATAAGGAATTTTATTAGGCCACCATGTATCTTTTGAAGCAATTAATGTTGACCTTACAAAAATTAGCATCATAAAAAATCTCTCTATTTTTAAAAAATAGAAAGATGTCAGGAGTATTTTAGGACATGCTATTTACTACAAAAAATTTATCAACAATTTCAGCAAAGTAGCAACACCATTATTCAATCTCTTGACTAAAGATCTTCAATTCCTCTAGACTCCTTGTGATACAACCTTCAAACAATTAAAATAATTATTGACCACCACCCCTATTCTATGTGGTCTTTATTGGAAGTTTCCCTTCCATATTCACATAGACACTTTATATACTAACCTATGAGCTGTGTTAGGCCAAAATAAGGAGCACTCAACTATGCTATATATTTTGTAAGAAATAACCTATAAGCAGTAGAATTAAATTACACAGTTACTAAAAAAGAGTTCTCAGTAGTAGTCTATGCTATCAATAGGTTTCATCACTATATCATAGGGTATCAAGTCTTTATTCATATAGACCACATAGCCATTCGGTATCTTATGAATAAACTAGTTGTCCCAACTAGAGTGATAAGATTGCTACTTTTATTATAAGAATTTGATATCACCATTGTAGATAAGCCTAGTAGGGATAATGTTGTGATTGATTTCTTATCATGCCTATAATCCCTTGAAAAATATACCTTAGTAGATGAATCATTTTGAAATGAGCACCTATTTTACCTCACCCTTAACACACCTTGGTATGCTAATATTGCTAACTACCTTACCATAGGGTTACTCCCGTAACACCTCTTCATTAAACAAGTATAAGTTTTGATTCAAAGAAATGGTAGGTATTCATGGATATCTAGATTTCTTATTTATACTAGGCCTGACTCCATCATTAAAAGATGTCTTAGATAATATGAAGTTCTAGATATCCTCAAAGCCTGCCATGATGAACCCCATCAAGGGAACTTTGTAGCTAAGTTTACAATAGTAAAAATCCTAAATACATGATATTATTGACTCATACTCCATAAATATGTAATAAGGTATACTGCTCATTATGATAGATGTCAGCATATGGGGAGACCTACAAATTAATATGAGATGCCTTTTCATCATCAAATGGTGCTTGAACCATTTTAAAAATGGGGCCTAGACTTTGTAGGGCCTTTTGATCTAAAATCCAACAATAAAGAGTACATATTTGTATGTATTTAATATGTCACTAAATGGGTGGAAGTCAAGGTTCTTACACACGTGAAGGATGAGATGGCGACAACTTTCCTTTCTGAATAAATATTCACAAGCTATGGTGTACCATGAGAAATAGTCACTAATCAAGGACCCCAATTCACTGATAGTTTAATTACTAATTTGGTCCAAAAATACAAGATTAGGCATAAGAAATCAACTCCATATCATCCATAGTCTAATGGACAAGTAGAAGCCACCAATAGGGAGTTATAAA
The DNA here is from genome assembly GCA_037957365.1 of Torreya grandis. NCBI lineage: Eukaryota > Viridiplantae > Streptophyta > Pinopsida > Cupressales > Taxaceae > Torreya > Torreya grandis. The sequence goes on from JARHVA010006408.1 coordinate 332,937, forward strand.
ATATTTTGACCAAGACTGTTAGTATGTCCAGTAACGATTTGGAGGTTAGACTTCTTAAAGATGTTTAGGCTTATAGAATCATATGGAATAATACTATAGGCTTCACCCCATATGAGTTGTTATATGAGAAGAAACATGTCTTACTAATAGAATTTGATTATAAAACCTTATAGATAGTACTAGCACTTGAGATGGATATATCTATAGCACAAAAAGAAAGGCTTATGTAACTGAATGCCTTAGATGAATACAGATAGTAAGCATTACAAACCACAAGACTTTTACATCACCAATGAATTAGCTAGCATGATAGGTACATTAAGACTAGGTAATTTAATATAGGAGATTGGACCCTTCTTATTTATTTAAGATACAAGTATTACAAGGGCAAACTCTAGACTAGATGGCTTGGTCCATTTGAGAATGAGCATGTTTTTGATAATGGAGTAGTGCAACTCTAAACCATTGATCTAGTAATATTCCATCTCTTGGTTAATGGGCATAGAGTAAAGTTGTTCAGAAAACCACTCACTTAAGATGAAGAAGGAGAGAAGAACATCCTAGCCCTCCTATGGCATGAAGACTAAGACCTTTACTTGGTCCTTGACTATTCACCCTCACTGTTGACTTGGTAAGGACCCAAAATAAACATTCTACTATAGGCAACAGTTAGAGTAAAAAAAACCTAATAATGAAAACCCTTTTTAGGCATTATTGGTAGTTTCCAGGTAAAAACTAGCCTACTAGCTACCTAGAAATATAAAATAGGCCTATATATAAATTTAGCTTGCTCTTTATTTAGGGGTAAAAATTTAAAAAAATGAAAAATAAATAATCATTATGAGCAAACTATTCATCCTCCTCTAGTTGTTAAGGGATATTTTGTAGCTTTTATAGGCACCACCTTCAGTTACTATGGGATCTTTTGTATCTACTACAAGCACCTCCTGTAGTTGCTATGAGCTCTTCTATAGATATTTTGGGCACTTTTCCCTTATTTGGGCACAATATTTTAGTTGTTATAAGTACAATATTTGGTTTTTGTAGGCATACCCTAACATTTCTCTAAGTACATGCAAGATAGTTTTTCCCAAAGTCTAAGTTATGGCCTTGGCTATGATATTTTAAGCATACATGGAAGAAACTAGACCAAATAGATGAGGAATGAAGAAGGATTAGAGTATAAAAGTAAAAATTTTACTTAGGCCTACCATTGAATAACAAAGCAAAGTCACTAGGTAGAATCCACAAGCAGTAAGACAGCATAGAGACAAATCATACAAGCTTATGTAATGAAAGATCACAAAGCAACAACACCTTCAACTACCCTCTTCTATGTTCATGTAGCACCTGACTTGGATCACCCAGCTCTACAATAAACACCTTGTGGTAGGAGAGTGATAATCTCTCATCCAAGTCTAAAGACCCATGTTCCAGTTCCATGCAGGCTATCATGAATCACATATAGATGCACTAAGAAAACCATAGAAGCCTACCATCCTCTAATCTCATAATTAATATAAAGAGGCCCAATTAAATCTAGCTACAAATACATACACAATCATTACATTTTTCCAATCACTCACATGCAAATCCTCAACATCACCCTAGGTAAACTATCAAAAAAGGTACATCATATATTTTGATGATTTAAAAGTAATCATTATTTTAATATAACATGTATGATATTTAAAATTATATTAAATCATACAATTCATCATTCATTAATAACCCTTAACTCACATTTCAACCCATATGGTGACATCCCAACCCATAATTATACCCCTAATTATGACCCCATTCTATCCCTTCCATCTTATTCACTCCACGTCACTTGAGTACATGTGATGGCTCATGTGGGAGGGGAGGATGATGTGGGTGAAAATATCATGTAATATGAGAACAATATATGATAAATTAGATTCCATAATGAATCCATAATATCCTATAGGGAAAATAATCAATTTAATTATTTTCCCTTACAAGTAAAACCATTCACACAAAATTGAAGCATGCCATAACTTACAACCTGTAACCTACAACCACAAACCACCATTATTGAACATAACTTACTTTTCTATAGGAAGAATTTTATAATCTAAATAGAGTGTGTTTCCAATTAATGGTTGAAAGGATCGACAATAAATTTGAACTTAGTAGAATGGGAGGGTCAATTGTGAGGAGATAACCAATGGATTATAGGCAACTTCAGAGAGACCAAGCCAACTGGACTATCTTCAATAGAGTTGGTTGGACCACTTATTTTGAGAAATTATAGAATTTATTAAAACCCATTACTATGGAATTTTTAGGATACTTTACTAGAGACTAACCTACTATACATGGTATCATATTCCTAGTCATTAATGAACTGGTGAGCCAGACAATTGGGCTACCAAGTATAGGAGAGAACTAGCAAGACAAATCCAATAGTCAAGAAGCTAGACAACAATTTTGTCAGGGAAATGAAAGACTATTATTGAATAAAGGTGGTGTAAAAAGAGTCATCTTATCTATATCTTGAAGGGAGATAGCCTTATACATCATGAAAAATATGACCTATGAAAGAAGGTATTCTCTAATTTATACTCTTTAGTTTAAATTTTTTTAATCATTGAGGCATGACAAAACCATTAATGTTCCAAATAACTTATGTAACATTCGAAAAAAGATGTCCAAATAATACCATAATTACCTAATATGGTTGATAATTAAACATGGAATAAAATCTATCATACCTGATATAAGCTAGGAACTATTTTTAGTCCTAGGGAATAATGAACCTCAAAAAGAAGAGGGTAATAATGAGGATGAATCCCCTATAGGAGAAAGCCCAATAGAATGTACAAGAAGATACTATAAGCACTATTTCTACTGGCCAACCCATAGCTACTGAAAGTCCATCTAAAAATTCTATGGGTAGAAGAAAAAGAAGAAAACTAGTCCTACCTCCTTCTGACACAAAGGAGGGAAGTCCACAACAACATATTCCTTCTCCCATTGTCTCCTCACCAAAAATTAATCTATCCACCATGGATTCTTTAGGACAAGAGAAAGTTTTTCTATCAACTCGTACATAAGGAAAATAAGTTTCATCAGCCACCCTCTTGAAAAGAAGATGAAAATTGAAGGAAAGAAACCCATTGTATCAAGAAGAAGGATACCTCCTCTTAGGAGATCTCAAATAATTAAGAAACAAAAGATAACGACAACCTCCTCACCCATAAACATCAGTGAGGATGAAAAGATAAATAAAGATCCTAAGTTTTAGAAGACCCTTGATGGGTTTGAAATTGAAGAATGGTCTACTAATGAGGAATTTGCCAAAGAAGAAGAACAATCACCCTAGCCATCAAGATTCACTGAGGAAAAATTGGAATAAGATAAGATAGGCATTGAAACTCTTTCAGGGGAAACCAAATTTGTATAACCTTCTATAGAAAAAAAGGGTTATTGGAGGCACCTACAGTAGCTTCCTTGGAGGAACCTATAATAACTTCATCTACCTTGGCCACATAAGCACCTACAATAGATTTTTATTTGAATTTGGTACCCTTCTACCATATATTTCCTCCTCCATTACCTACTACAAAAATGCCTATAATAGAAGAAGTTATTGATGTGGATCTTTTAGCTCTTACACTTATAAAAATTGACGACCTCCTACATTTTCTTAAAGAACAATTTGGTGATGATGAAACTCACTACAAGAATTTAGTAAAAATATTTAAGGTATATGTTGAAACAAGATAACAATAAAATGAATTAAAATAAAAACTAAAAATCACTAAAATTAGGATCAGGTATTTGAAGGAAAAGATTAATAAAATTCATGAAACCACTAAAATGTTAATGGGGTGCAGGTCACCTTCTTGGGTGTATATTGTCTACTTAGAAGAGAGATGGTTTAAATTTAGATATGATAGGATCTATAATGATCAACCTTACATGGTTTATGACCGTAAATCTTTGTTTGAATTATATAGACATGTTAATCCTGACCTCCAAGATTAGTTAAGTGAGTTTTACATCTAATAATATGATGTACCCAGTAATGTAGATTGGAATCCAAACATCTACTTAGGGGATGTCTAGTTAAATACATTATATTCATATGTTCTTAATGAAATAAGAAGAAAGAAACAAGTAGAAGAGTATCAATAAAAATTATAAAAATCTACCCTAATGATTAGGGGTGATTGAAGTGATAAAAATACTATAATAGAAGAATGGATCTCCTTTATGAACTCAAGTACTCCACAAGAATGGGTTATCAAGAAATAGGTAGAAGTTCAAAATCATTATTTGAGTCTAATGGAAGGAGATAGAAAGTAAATTTTTATTTCTTATTCTCATAGATGGGCAAAACTCTTTGATGATTTTAAAATAAAGGAACCTTACTCCCATAAAAACCTTAAGGAACCATGCACATAGGATACATGTATATTGATCTTGTTAGGAAGAGAAGTGTAAAATGGTTGGGACTAATGTTTTAACTTCCTTTGTTTTGGTTCTTAATTATTGACTGGGAGGGAAATGGCCCAGATGATAGAGAAGCTAAGAAGAAAACACGGGAGCACATTCATGATGCTAAAGGCTTCTATATCCTTGAAGGGTTAGGTTATATTAAGCCCTTGATTTCAAAAAAATTATGGTTTTAAAATGTAGCTAAGGCTTGCTCGAGGTCAAGCAATAGGTTAAGTAAGGGGGTGTGATGAGGCCACCAATTGCTCTATTTTTTAGCCTCATCCATACCTATTATATATCTCTTTTTAGTGTAAATCCCCATAACCATCGATGATTCATACAAATGAATGAATGAATTTATGATTTTGTGTGTGTGTGTGTGTGTGTGTACACACACACACATATATGTTATGAATTGTTGATGCTTTGTCTTTGATTAGATTATATTTGTGTATCTTTATTTAACAAAGCATTTGAAAGATAACATAAGGCTATAGGATCTCATTTGGGATCAACACTTATAAGCTATTTTTAGCAACTATAGGCTCCACCTATAGGCTACCAATAACCACTATAGGTTAGCCACAATAATTATAAGATCCACCTATAGGCTACTCATATCCACTATAAGTTGCCTATGGTAATTATAGGATTCACCTACATGTTTCCCAAATCCACTATACAGTGCCTATAGCAACTATATGATTCACCTACAGGTTGTTTGTATTACCTATATGCTTCACCTATAGGTTTCCTACAACCATTGTATAAAATAGAGCTATTATTGTAACTAGATCTTAAGGACACATCCAACTATCTTGGGAACTAAATAGATGATTATAAAGGAACATAAGTATTGTATAGACACCCTACATATAATAAAATTTGGATGTGCATCCAAAGATGAGAAAGATAAGGATAATGGGAACAAGATAAAAATAAATAAACTAGCAAAAAAATATACCTTGTCCTTAGCCCAGTCAAGCTTAAAAATAAGTAACTTCATTTTTTAACCACTTGAAGGTTGAATAGGGTATTTTCTAAAGTATTTGTATTTTTCCTACTTTGGTGTCATAAGTTAGAAGTTAATAAACTACCTTCTGTATTTAATGGTAGAACCTAGATCAGATTAGGAGTTAGTGAAGTTAAAATTGAGACTGGATAGTTATATATATATATATATATATATATATATATATATATATATATATATATATATATATATATATATATATATATATATATATATATATATAAACTATCCAGTCTCAATTTTAACTTCATTACATTGTAATCTTCTATAGAAATATTTAATTTCTATATATTCTATAAGAAGCTTTTACAAATATCTCAAAGAAAAATGGGAACTTAATTCTAAATGAGGAAGGGCCCCCTTGAAATTAGTTGTAGTGAAGATCGTAACCCTCCTTAGCTAAGAGTGTGTAGGTAGATTTAATTATTAATATGATTATATATAGTGTGATGCATGTGTTATTTATAAGTCTGAAGTATTTCTATATTTCTATCATAATAGCGTTATAGTATAACTATCTGATAAATTCAACATAAGTTCATTATACTGTAACCAATAAAAAAAGTTAATTTATGAATCAATAATGCATATATAGTTCTAACATCATTGAAAAACATATGTACCCTAGGTTGATAATTAATATTAATCAAACTCAAGGACATGGTATTCACTAGGTAATTAGTCTATACAATATACATGTTTTGAAAGAGAGATATATACATTAATATATATGTTATTTGATTTTGATGAGATATGATGTGATGATGTGTGTGTGTGTGTGTGTGTGTGTGTGTGTGTGTGTGTGTGTGTGTGTGTGTGTGTGTGTGTGTGTGTGTGTGTGTGTGTGTGTGTGTGTGTGTGTGTGTGATTTTATGATATATAGTTCATGGTTTTGATGTTATCATTTATGATTATGACTATGCTTATGATATGTAGCCTCACTAGATTAGGCATGTAATGATTATGAATTATATTTATGATGAATTGTTATGATTATGATGATGTGATGCTTTATTTTTATACATGGTTATAATGTTTTGTTTATGGATATAGATATGATGATTTAATTATGGATATGTGATGTGAATGTTATGATTATGGTTATGATGATTTAATTATGGTTATGATCATGGATATCTGATGTGGTTTATTTAATTGATTATGGATGTGATGATGGTTAGTTTTTTGATGATATCACATAAAGTAAGTTTAGAAAACAAAACTAGATGTTGGAAAAGATATGAAAATCACAAGACATACGTCTAAGTGAATAGGTGAATTAATTATGCGAGGATAAGGAAAAGACATGATAGGTGGTATGAAGGGTAGTATAACCTATTGAGGGTTAGTTTTCCCCTTCTATAGGTGATCTAAGAACCATAATAGACAAGTCAATATCTTAATTCAAGGTATGGATTGATTGTTATGGGAAGTCTACTAATGTAAGATATGAAAATTGATTACAACTTTCTTGGGATAACTTGTTCTAATTTTTATATAGGGACTTTTATTGCTTGGTTTTGATATGTTTATGAAGTTGATTAATGCAAGAAGATTAAAATTATCACTTTGACAAATTTGACTTAGCCATATTTTGAGAAAGTGGTATAAGTTTAGATTTGTTCATTTTGATAACTATACTTCAAGGGAGTAGTCTATCTTTAGTTCAATAAATTTAGATTTTAGGTATTTGTCCTTCAAGGGAGAAGTTTTCATGCTAGAGGTATGTGACCCAAGTGATTTTTGGTATCCCACATTTTTTTGTGCTAGATTAGACATTAAAGGTTTACCTTTATAGAGGAAAAACTTATAGCATAAAAAGGTTAATGATAGGTGAAAGGGATGGTTTTGAGAGATAATGACCATGGGATTCCATCTAATTAGGGATAAAAAGAATCCATGAGAACCGTGTCATGGTTAGAGACATGGTACCCATATTTAGGATTAAGATAATACTCTAATGATTAATCACATGATTCTATGTTGTAAATAATTATCCTCAAAGGGATGGGATGAATGTGTGAGGAAGGTAAAAATATCATAAATCAAGGGATGAGCTTAAGTTAGACAAAAAGGTGAGTTTGATCCTTGTTTAAAAAAAGAAAGGATGTAGATGTGTATCATTGAGAGGATTAGGTTTTGGTTTATCTTCAATAGAGGAAAAATGAGAAGCTCTTAATCCATACTTGTGGGTTATGATGTAGTGTCCAAGCCAATTGAAATTAAACTTGCTTCACTTGTTTTTCTCCATATTGGTCACATGTTGGTTTTCCTTTAGGACAAGGTCTCCAATTTTGAATTATAATTATTTTAGGTATCCGTAATAGGTATGCTTAATTCATTATTAATAGACATGAATATGTTTAAGCATAGATATGTGATACTCATTAAGTAGCTTAAGTTGTGCTAGATGCTCTTGACAATAGTTGATCTCAAAAATGATATCTTGCAAGGATATGTAAAGAGAGGGAATCTAGACTTTAAGAGGCAATATTTCCTCTAATTTAAAGAATAGATAGAAAGGGGTAGCACCCATAAATGTTTGAATGCTAGTGTGATAGGCCCACAAAGTGAAGGAGATGTGAAAGTGTCAATCTTGATTAGAAGCATTGACCATTTTGGTTAACATCTTGTTGAGGGGTTTATTAGAGGCTATCTCCTATTCATTTTCTTATGGATGATAAGGTGAGGAAAATATTAACTTGATTCCATGTACATCACAAAGACCTTGGACTTTTTTGTTTTTGAAAGATTTTTCGATAATGATCTTATAGGGAACACCAAAATGATAGATGATATGATGATTAATAAAGTCAACTATCATATTAACTTTGGTCAAAATGAGAGGAATAACCTCAACCCACTTGGTAAAATACTTGATGGAAGTGATGATAGATTGGTAGTGGTGTAAATAATGAGAATTGATTTCCCTAATGATATTGAGGTTGCATTGTGAGAAGGGCCAAAATTACTTAGATACTTGAAGTCTATGGGCCAGTGTGTGATGTAAATTTGTGTGATATTAATTTTTAACACTTATTCACAAAATTTATCAATCTTCACTAAGGTTGGGCCAATATTAGCCAAGGTGAAGGATACATTTAGTGATATCTAGACCACTAAACTGTCCCCCACAAATTATATCATGTATTTCCTTAATAACATGGGAAGCTTCATGACTATGTAGACAATGAATAAGGAGGCCATTCAAACAATGTTTATAAATGATTCCCCCTAATATGGTATAATGAGAGGTACTCTAAACAAAATCTCTTTAGGAATTCCTAAAGAGGTTGGGAGGAATGATACTAAGACTGAGGTAGTAAAAGCTTTACTCATACAAAATGTTTGATGGAGATTCATCCACACTAAAAAGGATAAGGATGTTATATTGGATATAAGAGGGTGTGATAACATTATGAATGGTGATAAATATCTTATAATTGGAAGGCAAAAATGAGATCTAGGAAGCAAGGGAAGCCATTCTATCCATGAACTTGTTGGTAGATTTTGGAATAGATTAGATGAGGTAATGGTAAAATGATATTAAGAGTACATCTACTAGGTGTTTTTAATACTTTAAGATATCATTATTACATTTTTAGGATCTATTTTCTTTGTTGACCATAAGTTAGGGATCACCAAAGACACTAATTGTCTTAACTCCCAAGGCTAGAGTTGTTTAGAGACATATGACTAAGGCTTCATACTAAGCTATATTATTGGTATAGTAAAAATCAAGCTTGAAATAAAGGGGAATAGGTTCACCATAAAGCATAATGATAATAACTTCAGCACCCCCACTGCACTAGCATTTGGAGCCATCAATGAACATGGTCATTTAATAGGTGAAATACTCTTGAGAAAGAGTTAGGATGGACTCATCTAGAAACATAAGAAGGGGTTGGTTTTATGGAAAATGAGATTCATCTAATTGTTAAGTAATGAATTTAACTTTAATCAACTTTTTTTAGAGGAACTCAAGGTCAAAATTAACTAGGAGCATGAGCCACTTATCCATAGGTTAGTTTTGGTATGGTTTAGAGTGCATGTACTTGAGTGGGTCAGTGTTGGTGATGACAAATGTTTTTTTATCGCGGAGGTAATGATGAAGTTTAGAATCCATAAATACTAAGGTGAGATAAATATTCTTTATGTGGGTGTACTGAGTCTCATACTCTATAAGTGTTTGACTTATATAGTAGATAGCTTGCTCTTTATTTTGTTCATCATAGTGAGAAAACATTACCCCTAAGGAATGGTTAGTGTTGGATAAATAAAGGTATAAGATTTGATACTATGTAGGAAGGATAAGAATGCATGGAGAAATAAGGTATTATTTGAGTGAATCAAAGGCTTGTTGATAGTCCTTAGTCCACTTAAAACATGTATCTTTCTTGAGAAGATAGTGAAAGGGTTGACATCTATATGATAACTAAGATATGAAGTGATGAATGGATTGGAGCTTCCCATGTAGGCTATATATTTAATTAATATTGGCTAGAAGTGGAATTTTTAGGATCACTCTAAATTTTTTAGGATATACTTTGATTCTTTGAAGAGAGATGATAAAGCTAAGAATATTTCCAGATAAGACCCCAAAAACACATTTCGTAGGGTTGAGTCAAACATGGAAATGGATTAGGTGCTCAAAGATAATTTTTATAACTTATAGATGATCCTTGTAATATTTATATTTCCTAAGGATATAATCTAAATAGTCATTTATGATCTTTTAGATGAGATCATGGAAGATGTAGGTCATCACACACTAGTAGGTTACTCCATCATTCTTAAAACTAAATGGCATGACCCTATAATAGAAGGTTCCCCATGGGGTGATGAAGGAATTATTATGATGATCCATTGGGGAAATATATATTTGATTATATCTTGAGAAACCATCCATGAGAGATAACATCTCATGGCTACCTATAAGATCAATAAGTTGGTCAATCTTAGGAAAAGGGAACTCATCCTTTGGACAAGCAAGGTTGAGGTCATAATATTCAACACTGAGGTAAAGTCCTCTTATGGGATTGGTAATGGGAATGATATTGGAAACCCATTGGGAGTATTCAATGGGATATATGAATTTGATAGATAAGAGGAACTGAAGCTCTTCTTTAAGTAGAAGGGTGATATGAGGGTGCATCCTATGAAGTTTTTGCCTAATAAGATTAACATTAGGATGAATGGAACTATTGTTGAAAGCTATAAAATGGTTTATCCTAGGCTTATCCTAATATGACTGAGAAAATGCTATGCTTCATTCATGAAGGATGGAAGGGTGATCATATTATTCTAAGGAATTTAAGGATTGACCAATATTTACAATGTGAGGGTTATCCTGAGTACCCAAGTTGGCATCGATAGTTGATTCATTCAATATGGTTTTATTTTATAAGAGTAAAATATTTATGGATAAAATAATCCCTTATACCAAGATAGGTGAGAATGGAATAATCATCTTGATGTTGGATGGTATGGATGGTAGGAGAATCATTATCTACCATTTTAGGATGAATTAAAAGAAAGGTTTTAGTATGGCCATCTTTTTTATAGGTCAAGAAGATTAAACTAATGGTATTGATAAAAAAATTAAAAGGGATGGTTTAAAAATCCTCAAATTTTGAAAGATATGGGCTTGGTGAGGATGGGATATCCTCATCAATGGTGGTAATGGGTTTGGGTGAATAGGTGGGGTCTTATAGTGGGACAAACCGAAGGCCAAATATGTCATAAGGTTTTAGGGTTTTTATCAAAGGTAACTCATGAGGTCCATGTTCATAATGGGTGAGTCAAAATCCCTTCCAATAACACTTTTGAAGGTACACATTAGAAAATGTAGGTTTGTGAAAATAAGAGAATTCAAAAGTAAATGGTTGGGTAGAAGAGGTGGTAGAGGAATTGAGAAGTGTATGATTGATTCCCCATAGATGAAATTGGTTTGGGGGTTAGAAAGTCCAAAAAGAATGATGGTTATGATATTCAGATCATAATCAATATTATGGTCAGTATTCCTATACTCTTGAGGAGTAAAGAAGGCATCCAAGTCTAAAAGATGACACTCTCTTAGGGAAATATGTTAGAACGTAGGTTCCAAGGGGTTCTATATACAGATCTGGGAAGAAGGGATAGATGAGCTAGTTGAAGCTTCATCATTGGTAGGAGTAGAGCTATTTTTGGTTGGTGGTGAGGTGGATGAGAAAGGAATAAAAACATGGTTGGGTTGATATGCCATGTTATAAAATTAAAAAGGAATAAGGTCAATTGATATAGTGATGACTTTCCCTTCATGTTCAAACTTGACATATCGATGCAAGGTGGATGGGACATAACTCATGACATGGGTCTAAGGACATATAAGTAAGACATTGTATTATAAATTACCTTCTACAACATATAATATTTATGGAATCATGTGAGGCTCCAAGCGGATGTGGAAGAGAACTGTCCCTAAGGTAGTGGCCATATTATCATTAGAAGTATAAAGGATCATTATGGTTTCTAACATGATATGTTTTGGTAGCTATATTTGGTCATAAGAATGATAGGAGATAATAATAATACTAGATCCATTATCAATCATCACCCTTTTGATGTGGGATTTTTTTTATGTATGTAGTGATGAAGAGGGGAAGATCAAGATCTTCATGATGAATAGAAGGTATTTATGAATCCTTAAATGTGATAAGGTTAAAATTTGGAATGGATCTAACAAAGGATACAAGATGTTGAGGGTATTTAGGTTGAACCTATATAGATTGTCGAATCTCTATCATTTTTTTATGGTGAGGGGGTGAGGTGTTGAGTAGTTCATTTAGGCTCATCTTCACCATAGTATGTTGAAGTTATTTGAAAACTACTCATTGGATAGATTCAAAATAGTTAGAGGGAGAGGCACCAAAAATGGATATTTTGGGTTTCTATGAAGGTGAAGGTGTTTGAGTTTAGTTGGAAGGTTGACAGGTAGAAGGATATATCTATGGAATTGACACTTTGCCTTTTCCCTTATCCTTTTATTGGGCCTAATATTGGGTGACCATATAAATAATGTTGATGAGGGGAATTGTTGGGATATATGGCTATTTTGGTTCCTCCTCACTCTTGGGTAAGAGTTGAGGAGTGGGCAAGTGTTGGATAGGTTTATTTTCTGGTTGGTTTGATGATGGGCTTAATAGAGATTCATTTTATAATATATCATCCTCATCTTATAAGTTATGGAATAGTACTTGGAGAGATTTAAAATTATCTATATTGTGTTTAGGTGTCTTATGGTATGATCAAATAAAAATATCATTGATCCAAGATGGTTTAGGACTTGAAGGGTCAAAGGGTTTCATAGGTGATAGGATTAAGAAAGAAGTTTGAAACAACCTTTGGAAAATGGCTGAATAAGATTTAAGCAAAGGTGTTTAAGGTGATGGGATTCTAGTTTTGGGGGTGGGAGCCTTCTTATAAGTAGGCTTCACCATAGAAGTTATGGTTGGTTGAGTGGTTTTGGTAGGTGGGTTTGATTGGGATTATTTTGTGTTGGTTGGTTTTGAGGTGGATGATTGAGATGATGAAGGTAAACATTTAGGAAGGTAGAGGTAGATATTTTTGTTAAGATGATGGGGAGTTTTATGTTTTGGTGGGGGTAGGTAATGGTATAATAAAAGGAGGGAGTTTATTTTTGGTATTTTTGGGAGGGTTCACCTTCTTGGTAAAAGGATGAGCTCCTAGGACAAAATAAAGATGGGATCCTAAAATAGAAGGTAAGAGGGAAGGGGGTGGTATGATTTTGGTTCTAAGTGGGAGTTAGGGTGGCTACACCTTCTTGGTTGGTCTGGTTATGGATTTATTTAGTGGACTATATGGGGTTAAGACTAACCTCAAAGATGGATAGATAGGACTAAGATTAGGAAGTATTCTTGGGTTCTTGATAGGTTTGATTAGAGAGGTGTAAGGTGATTTGATAATTTTGGATGAAAATTGTTTGCATGAATCTTCCATGTTTTTGGATGAAGAAGTATTTGATGAAGGGGTTAAGGTGATGATAAGTTTAAGGGTAGGTGTAATTGATATGGATTTGATGAAGGTGAGGTTGAATATTCATTCTTATTTTGATAGAGAATCCCAAGATGGTGCCAAAAGGTGGCTCGATCAAGATCAGGTTGAGAGGATAATTCTAGGCTTTAGACTAATCTAGAGAAGGGTTTGTAAATTGGTTTTATTCCTTGGTCATTAGTTTCATATGTTAGGCCCATAGGTTGAGGTAAAGGAATGGTTTCTTCACTCTTGTCCTTGATGAGAGGTTCCTAGATTTAAGAGGATGTTTCCTCCATAGGAGGAGTAAATAAGGTAATCTCTTATTTTGGAATGGTTTCAAAAGAAAGGGTAGGTGACTCCATGATAGGGAGGAAGGTGTGATGGCATCACACAAGTAAAGGAAAGGAGGTGGTTTCTTATTTTGTTTAGGTGTCCAAAGGAATGGAGGGTAATTCCACCACTTTAATAAGTGGAGTGGAGGATGAGGTACTTGAGTAAATGGTTACCTCCTTTGGTGTTTTGATTAAAAGAGAGGTGGGTAAGTCCATCATCTCATCAAATGAAGATAAGGAGGTGGTTTTTTCCTTTATTTTGGTATCCAAAGCAATGGAGAGTGATTACAATATTTCAATAAATGAAGTGGAGGAAGAGGTAGTTGAGGTAATGGTTTCCTCAATGATAGGTTCATTGATAACTACATTTACCATATGGATGTCACAAGCATGAAATGATTCTAGTCTATTGTTTTCATGGTTGGTAGAAGGGGAATGATTAGGAAAAGGTTGTCAAAAGATGTCTAATGATTTAATTTGGGGTGAATTGGGATTATCTTATGCAATTTCTCCCTTATAAATCAAGTTTTGGACAATGGTTTTGAAGGTGTTTCACCTACTAATGTCATGTCTAGTGACATAGTGGAAAGCACATAGATCACCCTCATTATACCAACTAGGTGTATGGAGAAAAGCATCAAATTGTTGGATAGGTTTGATGGGGGAAGATGTATGATGTTGGCTTTAAAAACTTGTACAAAACTAAAGCATAATATTCCCCTAATGGAGTGTATTGTTTTGGGATAACTTGGTTTTGATTTTGGGTTTGTTAATTGAAAGAGTTAGAGGAATTGGTTTGGCTGGGTTGGTTGACAATTGGAGGTGGAGTGGTTTTAAGGACAACCTTTTTTGTGGTTTCCTTTGGTTTGGTGTTAGGATGGTTATATTAGTTTGTTGTTTTGGATGGGTAAGGGTCATTGGATTTGAAGATAGAATTTTTATTTCTTAGAATCAACTTCCATTCATTAATGGCTCTAATTTCTAGTTTGTGTGACATGGTGAAATCCTCATCAAAGGTTCTTAAGGTTAGAACCTATAGAGTAGGAATAATGTTTTTAGCACAAGCCCAAGATAAAAGTTTAATTAACTTGACATGAGGTAAAGAGAAAGTAATTTGGTTGATAAGACCTCTCCATTGATATATGA
This sequence comes from Torreya grandis, assembly GCA_037957365.1. Classification (NCBI taxonomy): domain Eukaryota; kingdom Viridiplantae; phylum Streptophyta; class Pinopsida; order Cupressales; family Taxaceae; genus Torreya; species Torreya grandis. The sequence continues at coordinate 347,949 of JARHVA010006408.1, forward strand.
AATTGGGAATTGATTTGTTATCAAATTATCTAATGGAGTAGAGGTCGGTAATGGATAGATTTTTAGATATATTGATTGAGAAGTGGTCTAAAATATTTTGGGAAAGTTGGGAAAAATTAAAATATGGAGTGTTTAGTGAGATTACTATAAAAATATAATTATAGTCAAGATAAAGACATGGGAAAGATACAAAGGAGGAGAGCATCATCATAGGTAATCAAATAACAAGAATGTTGAAATGCTCTCAAGTGTTGTTGGGGGTCCTCCTTACTTTGGAACTTCAAAAATTTGGGTAATTACAACTAAGGAGGGTAAGGTTTGATAAGGATTGATGGGTGAATAGGTTCATTAAATATCTGATCATAAGATAAGAGATTATGAGACCCAAAGATAGATGACTCTAGGTTGGTCATTTTGTCCATTAACATTTTGACCAAATATGTTTGGGGTTGGAAAGCTCCATAATTTTTTGGTAAGTTTTGTTGAGGTTGGGTGGAAGAAATATGTGTATAAATGGTAAAAGGTTTATAATATGACACGTACTGTTAAGTGTTCATTGAGGGTTGGGATGATGCCACATAAGGCTTAATGAGCACAAAAGTTTGGGTATAAGGTGATACATAAGGGTTAATATGCATAAGAGGTTAGGTGGAATATGGAGCTATGTATCCTTATATATTAGGAACATATTGGTAAGGTGTCATAGGTAGTTTTTGAGGGGTTTAAATGGGTTGGTTTGTAGGTATTATTTAAGGGATAGGTTGGGGAATTGATATGGACTGGGCTGGAGATGTGGATTGGGGGTGAGTGATAACTCTAGTACTAATAGCTGGAAGGGTTGAAGGTATAAAAGTCACCACCTTTTGAAGTGGGGTGTAAATTTTTGGGTTAGGAGTGATAAGGGGAATATTATCAACATGGATAGTATATATCCCCAAGGTGGATGGAGTATGGATGATAAAAGTTGAGGTTACCCCTATGTTAGAGGTGTTGATTAAAATAGGGGGTGTTTGGTTATTGGTTGGGATGTTTGATTGAGTTTAAGTAGAGGTAATGGATTGGATATTTGTGTAATAAGATGATTAGGTGATCATAGGTTGGGAAAAGGTAGTGGAAACCATAATATGGGGAGGCATCCCATAAGATGGATCACTAGGAGGAACCAAAGTAGGGGTGCGGTAAGATAGGGTGTTGAGGTAATATTGGAGAGCCACAAGGTTGCTATTAAGGAAGGTGGAAAAATATGCATCATCTTAGATAACAATAAAAGGCATAGTATGGGGAGAGGGATGATGATAACCCTCAACATATGAGGTATACTCTATGAAGGAAGAGAAAGAGGAAGGTGTCTCTTGGTTGGTTTGATTACTCAATTATTATTTAGTAAAAATCAAGAGAGGAATAAAGAGGAATGAAAAAAAATTACAACTCAAACACAAAGTAAGAAAAGTAAAAAGATATAAAGGCAATCAACACATACACTAGAGTGGTTTAAAAATTAGGATACTTTTTATCTCACTATTGGCTTATGCCTTAGTTGAAATTGTGAAGAAGAACTTGGTTTATAGAATAGGTACTAGAAAAGAAGTCTAAGGTTGGTTTCATTTGTTTAAGGCTCTCAAAAATCTATATTGAAATTTAGTATGTGGCTTGATATTGGGTCCTACCCCCTCACTTCACACACCATAATGATAAGGGTGTCAGGTGTTTAACAAAGATATACTAATTTTTAGAGTTTATACCCAACCAAAGAGTTGATGTTTGGTTTATCTTCTTGGTAATGAACTCCAAGAAAGATATCCAAAGGGTAAGGTTTACCGCTAGGTGATGAAATCCTATTTAAGCCTTATGTCAATTGTTATGATGTGTTGATTGATTATGTGGTTTGGTATAGTGTGTGAGAACAAGAGTGAAACTATGATTTATTACTTTGCTTATAAGTTAACTAAATGAACTAAAATCATGCAAGCAATCAATGTATGCAAAGTTTATTTTATACCCAAAATAAATTGTGATTTATTTATATGAGTATAGAATAAAGGAATAAAAGGGTGCCTATATGATACTAGGTTCCACTAGGACTGCCAAGATGTTTCTCTCAATTTTAGTATATTTCTTAGGAAAATAATAAGTAATAAACTAGTAATAAGGGTGTGGTAAAAGAACCTAGTTATTTATGCATGCATGATCTAGATGATTGGGAGAAGATCCTCTTTATCTTTTGTAAAATGACTTGTAGATAATAAATTTCTAAACCAAATGGGTTGTTATAAATATATCAAAGTGGATTGCTTAGTTTGAGCTATATCCAAGAAGCATGAACTTACTAGGAGGATATCAATCCACTCTTTTATAATAATTAAGTTGAAATAGATAAATATGAAATACTTGTATCAAATAATAGAAAATATTGAAATGGAATACAAGAAGAAATGAATTCTTGATAAATAAAATAAAATAAATATAGCAATAGTGACTCAATACTAGTGCTAAAATAGGTCAGGTTGGGTTCAAAAAATTAGGCAGGGGTCTATGAATAGGTAGAGACACAAAAAGGTAGATTTGGCTGGGGATAGGTAGGTGGAAATAGCTTATTATTATTTATTACTATAGTGACCATCGATGGATGGAATGATTATCAATGTTTAAGATAATCATTAGCAATTGGGTAGCTGTCAATAGTTGAAGGTGATCATCGATGGTAAGAATGACCATCGATGGATCTTGTGTATTCTAAAGGTGTTCAAAGAGGAGGTTCCAAATGGGTTAATATGAGATTGAATATTAGGTTAATGTTTGTGAATTAAAAGGTAAGATGTAGAAGGTTTTGATTTGAGTAGGGAGGTAAGAAAAGCAAATAAACAAAACTAAAAATACAAAATATACCCAGTTTCTTACTTGATCACTAATGGCTGATATTGGAGTAATTTTGGTAGAGTAATGGTAATTTTATTCAAGATCAATTCTTTTAGAGGTTTATGTCTCTATTTTAGTTAATAAATTACTAGAAATAAGACCTACTAGTTGATAGCTTGATTACTGATGTGGTAGAATGCTTGTTCATGGATCCTTTTTACCTTGTACTCCCCTCATTTTATAATCAAAGAGAGATGGATGATAGAAGGTTCCTTAGGAGGTTAAGATTCTAATTTCTATGCCTTGTGATGCATTATCAATAGGTAAGGTAGCCATATTAAATTATGCGATGTTAGCTTAAACATAACTCATATTGTGTTAATATGAGGATGACTTGACTATCAGCAGTTGTGCTTAACCATCGATGATCAAGGTGACCATCAGTGGTTGAGGGTGAAGGAAAGGTTGGGTTAAAAGGGAAGGTTAGTGAGTTTAGTGGTCTAGTTAGCTAACTAGACCCAAGGTCTGATGGGTTGGTTAGTGGTTTAAGAAGGGTTGGGTGATCCCTAAGGGGTCTAAAGGCATTTTAACATCTAGAATTATTGTGTGTGGTTTTCTAGTGTCTACAACACTAATCAATGTGTAATAGTTAAGTGGCCAAAAAAATCATTACATGAGAGCATGACAAATCAAGAGTATCTTATGACAGAGATAGAGATGAGGATAATCATGAAAGGTAGATAGATTTAGAATGAGTATGATTGTATGCTTGATTCACCTAACTAATTCATCCACTTAGGGGTAGAACAAGAAAGTCTAGTTATTTCCCCAAGAGGACATGAACATGTCAATGCCCCTAGCTTTAAGTGGGAGTCCTCATATAGTAATCAATGCCTGATTAAACTCTAATCAATACATGGTAATTAGAATTTATAGAGCCATAGTGACTATAATTTTTTTCATTTGATATTGGAAGAAATATTTTGATCTTAGGTTAGTTTTTTTAGTGTTTTTTTTTCTTATTTCAATAATTGGTCAACATTAGTTTAGTTTTCTACCTTGTTATTTTGTTATCTTGTCTTGTTGTTTTCCTTAGCTTAGGTGTGTTTGTTTGGGTTTTAGGTATTATTTATTTTGTTGTCTCTATTTGAGTCCTATTAGTTTATTCTGTCCAATGATGGTCATCAAGTCTTACTACCATATATGAGGCATCATTGTCATGAAGATGAGTGCGTTATCTTGACTAATAGGCTAATCAACCCCTATGAGTCACAAAAAATGTTGGTAATTTGGCCTCCCAAGGTCAAATGCTAGCTCATATAACTAAAAACATTGTTTTTTAGGATATTATGTACTTATTAAAACATGAAAGTATCTAATGGATACATTTTATAGCATTTTCAATGGTTTTTCAAGTGATTCTAGCAGCTTGGTGACAAAAAGCCTATCTTAAGGATATTAATATAGTTATTCAAGTGAAATTAATCATAAAAAATATTCAAGACCTTATTTTTCCATGAGAAGATCAAATATGTTATTTTCAAGATTTTTCAAGTCTTAAAATGAAGAAATATGATTTATCTCTCATATTGACCTTACTGGTAGCTCTAGAAGGGCAGTTTTCAAATGCTTGATATATATATATATATAGAGAGAGAGAGAGAGTTAGGAGTTAAAACTTTATAAATTTTTAGGTGTCATAGTAATTTTTAAATTAGTGTAATTATTTTTCATAATTATGTCCTATTCATTATGAACAATCAGTAAGAGTAAAAGTAGGTAACTATGGCCTTTTCATCCAAGAGGGGTCTATTCTTGCACCTTTTTTGAAAGCTAATGATTCAATGGAATGGAATGATTTAGAGGGGTTTTATAGGAATTTTATCTCATTTTAATTATGGTTTCAATAATTTAATCAAATATATGATGTGCCTTCACTTGGATAAATAATGCCCTAATACACATGGTGTTTTAGTGAGTTTTACTACAAGTTTCTTTTTATTATTCATGGTAGTGATTTTTAGAGGCCTATTATACCTAATAATTCATTTAATAAATATTAATTTCATATATTCATGTTCTATTTATCTAATATGTGGTTATTTTTCATATTTCTCAAAGTGTCTTGCTCTTTGGAGATCTTGTATGGCATGTGAAAGACTTTCTCTAGGCCTGAACATCATCTTGGGTTTGAATGGAAATTAGAATACATAGTAACATTAAAGAAGAAATATTTATAAATTATAATCTTATATAATTATTGTGATAGTATAAATGCATTTTTAGATAAAAGGCTTTACAAATACTTCAAGCACATATAGGCCTGTAAGCCTATTAACATGCATTCATGAATTTAATTCTTTACAAAGACTTTATTGAAAACATGTAGTTGTACATTTATACTCATATAAATCCTATCAAATTTATTTAATACTATAATAAATAATGAGAAACTTAAGTCTCCCAATATCTCATACACAAATCCTGGTGTATGAACCATTGCCTACATAATTCGTACAAGTGAATGGATGTGCTTGAAGTGGCCTAGTGCTTGGTAAAAAGGTCTAAATGGCTATTAAGATATTTAGAGTTTAGGGGAATGAATAAAATTTAAAAACCTATACCATTGAGATAAAATTAAATGTAATTTCTCAAACTCACTTAGGCTTGTAATGAATATACAATCAATTACCACATAAAATTAGCTTGTAGGCTTAACAAGAACTCTAAGGTCAAGAAGTGAGAGTGTAAGACTTAAAGGTATGGTTGAGGGTTTTGGTTGGTCAAACATTACTTGAAAGAGTGTGATTAGGATCAAGGTCATGAAATAACTTTAAATGAAATTAAATATCATAAAGGACCTACAGTCAATGAGACCTACAACCAAATATAAAGAAGGGATAACATAGCCAAGCCTCTATGGGACATGAACTTATTGAATATTGAATCAAATATGTCATATAAGAGTTTTAAGATGAATATTCAAGGTACCAAGATGACTTGGGTGGTTTCTAAGATGTATTATTAATCCAAATATGGTAGATTGATAGTTCCATTAGTCTGTAGAAAGCACTAAAATACCACCTACATCCATATCTTGGAGGTGTAGGTTGAAACAGACTTCATGAAGGAGTAGTTGGGGTGTTTTAAAAAATTAAAACCTAAGTGTATATTCAAGAAAGTCAATGATATTTTAATAATATCATTGGTGTTATTAAAATGTCTCAAACCCAAGGAACACAATTAATTTTCAAATATATAGTCAAGATTTGAGGGTTATTTATAGTCACACAGTCAAGATACAATGTGAGGTATACATTAGAGGTCATGAAGATAATGAAGATATTAAAATGTTTAAAGAGTTAATATAACCTAATTAACATCTCAACTAGGTTAAAATATATTGAGGGATTAATGGCATGAAAAGAGGTTCCAAGCACACCTAATATAGTAAATAAATCCTTAACCCTACATCTATAGACACCAATAAGTCAACTTAGTCAAACATACTACATGATTGTTAATGGGATGATATTGGAGGGAGTTAATGGAGTAGAATAGATTTATGAAAGGTTCTTAAATATAATTAAGACTCCAAAAAGTCTCATTAATAATTTAAGATTTATTAATGATAGTGTTAAGGTCTCAAACCCTTAAATGACATTCAAATGAATCTAAAAATACCTAAAGGTCAATTGGTAGTTGGTCGGTAATAAGGATAGGAAAGAGATTCAAAGAGAGGTGTATGAAGAGGATATAAAGTCTAAGTGAAACCCTCAGCTAGTTTAATGATCCTGGGGAAGGTTATAAATTAAATAGATGAGGTTTAAATACACTCGATATGGTCAAAACCCTACAGGCACTTATAGGTTATCAATGGAGGGTTAATTTTCATCCTAGACCTAAGGGAGATGCAGGGCATTATTGTGAATGGTGTTTCAATAAATTAAAATGAAATATCACCCATATTCAAACACTAAGAGGAATTTATTGAGTTAAAAGTGAGGTCTAAACTCACAAAATATAGTCTTATCTCTCAATACACCTATGGGTTACAAAAAAGTCAAGTCATCCTTAGACCTACAGTAATGAATACAAGGTTGTGATAGAGATGTTCTAACATAATTAGGACTATGTACCAATTCAAGGGTCATTTAAGGAGATCATTTAATTGAAGTCAAGGTCTAAACACCCTAACATAGTCATGACACTAAAAGGATATACATAGGCTATAGGTTGAGATAGGCCAATCTTAAGCTTAAAATGAAAGGTAAATCTTGGAGTGAGGGAATATGAGTTCACCTTAGACACATGAAAAGTCATAACATGTGGTAAGATCAAAAAGAGCATGATTTAGTGAACAAATAGGTTATAAACCACAAATTTTAGTTTAATCCTAAAACCTTATAGTCACACATAGACTACAACCAACCTTCAAATAAAATGATGTGTTGGGGCATTTATAGACATGATCAAGATTTGAATTTTGGTATAGCTGGTATTAATAAGTAAATATAATTGTCCATGGTCTCTCTAATTTCATACCAATATTGGACATATCCACTATTTTTTCTCAAACCTTTCCCACTCTTTGGTTAAGGGCAATAATGAGACCTGAGATCTATTTGAGATATAAAGGCATGAAACAAGTTATGGACCTCATGGGGGGTTCTTGAGGCAACATACAAAAATGGAAAAGGTTTTTGTTTTGTTTATTTTTATGGAAATTAGAGTTTTTTCCTTAATAATAAAGGGGATGTATAAAAGGTTAAAATATAATCAAGTGTAGTAAAACATATATTTATATCAATTTGACTAAATTAATTACATGTGGAAAATAAATGACTTATCTAAGTAAAACAGTCATCTATAGGTTCTAGAACAGTCCAACAATAGTAAAGAATAAAGATTCATTTCTAGATCTACAACTCAAATTTACTCTAGATAGGAGTGTTACATTTGGACATGAGCATTAGTAACTATTATCTAGATAGGAGCATCAAAAACTATTATCCAGATAGGAGCATCTATCAATGTTGTTCAATTTTAGTGCTATTATTCAAATCAATTTTTGATTCTAGATTCTAGTGTAGCTTGATTTCAAGGTCCTGTAGGTGTCCTTGTTTCCTCATGTTCACATGTATATGCCAATGTATAACCTCTTTTCTTCAAAAACCCTAGGTATACATATACACACAATATAATAAACACATCAAAAAAGGGGAAAAACTACGTTAGGGGAAGTATGATCATGTGATCTAAAACCCCTACTATCCTGATCACTACCTACATTAAATGTCAAGCTAGGGTCTTAGATTAAATGTAATTCTCCCTTAGAGAATATACATAATTAATGTACATGATAGATGCAAGAATGAACTTTTACCTAGGCCCTTCATTGATCAATCATGAAAATCTATGTGTGATTTAGAATTCTAAGATATACAATTGACTAATTTTAATTATTTAGTGTGCCAAAGTCATAAGTGAGAGATATAAAATGCCTTCTAGAGTCCTTTATATCAGAGACTCATTATTTTGAATTTAGGATATTTACTTGTGCTATCCAAAATTAAAAAGGTAAATAAAAATTAAGGGATTGTATAAGAAGGGTTTAGGATCCATTAACCAAATAAAAATGATAGTTAGACAACAACACCAGGTATGATAGGAGTGTCAGGTGTTATTTTCCACTAGAATTATATTATTTGGGACTCAAAAAATAAGCTAGGACTGACATAAGCCAATTCTAGGGGTCCTTAGAGGTATAGATCAGTCGATTAAGATAATGAAAAGGTGAAAAAATCAATAAACAAGACCAAGACATGCAAGACAAAGACATACCTAGTGTGAACAAGGCTCATATTCTCTAGTCAGAGTCCCTTGTGAATAAGACTATGAAAAGACATGATATGTGTGGTTGTTAAATAATATAGGGTGTATACATTTCCTCCCTTTTATTCTAGTGATGTAATAAAATTAAATAATAAAGTAAAATAAATAAGAATAAAAGATGTACCTAAACCTACCTACATAGAGGTGAATGTTTTGCAAGGGTCCAACTGACTTCTTGGCTACGGAAGTGGATGGAGAGTTGAATAGTGACTAGAGAGAGAAAGAATCCATAGAGTGGATTCCCCCTATACTAAATTTGAATTTATAATCCATGTATCATGGATGAGGTAATGCTTACCCCTATGCTAAATTTGACTAAAGATGAAGAATGCTTGAAATTCCAAAACCAATGTCTATCCTCTTTCTCACATAAACTCATGTAATTTGGATGTATGAATAAAATCCATATACTAAGAAGATAAAAATATGTCATGCCCCCACTCTAAATATCTTAAATGTCTCTAAGAAGTTCTTGAAGTCCCAAAACCAATGTTTATCCTCTATTTTACATAAACTCATGTAATTTAGATGTATGTATAAAATTTGTCTATTGTGAAGAGCAAAATCTATCATGCCCCCACTCTCAATATAAAAAGTAAAACTAATAAATGATTGAAGACCAAAAACTAATGTTTTTCCTCTATCCTACACAAATTTTTGTAGTTTAAATCTGAATAATATAATGGACCAACTACTACATATGATCGTGTAATCTAACCTAGTGATAACTTGGGTATAACTAGGTGTAATCTAAAACTCTGGTCAATGTCCAAGAAGAGAATGGCATGTCTTACCACTATATCTATATAATTATAATAAGTCAAGAATATGAACATTTGTACCATACCCCCAGATCTAGTATGTGAGTGATACATTTGCATAATCTAGTAATCTATACAACCACATGTGATATGACATATCTTTACATGCCTCATGTACAAAATTAAAGACCAAAACATTGTGCTTTGCACTATGCTTATAGTCTGCTATCTAATTTTTTTACTATGTCATGCTATATAAAGTTGTATGTGTGAGACATGTAGCATGTACATGCCCCTAAATCTAGTATCTAAGTTTATACTTATACCAAAATTACTATGAATCCATTTAATCTAAACCATTATATCTAAATAGTCTATGTATCTATATCAAAATCACTGTGATTCCATATAATCTAAATCACTATATTTGAATAGTCTATATATTCGTAAACTAAAAGTATATCTCTCTGAATACCTTAAATGATGATAAGTGACCCCCATAATCTGAATCACTATATATCTTGATCAATTTGAACTAAATCTGATAATATGGATGCTAGATGTATAAGAGCCATGTTGTATCCACTTATGAGAGTTGATGGGTATGTTGGGTAATTGTATAAATAAGAATAGTATGAATAATTCCCCCTTTTGGGGAGAGGGATAAAATCTTTGATTGATGAGCTCGAGCCAAAACTGATGACTAGTGGCATAGTATTAAAAACAAGGTTGGTATGTTATGAATAGATTGAAAGGTTATTTGATTAATTAGATTATGTTGTTAATAATGGAACATATTTTTTATTGGTGATGAGAAAGGCACATGTTTGGGTATAAGATAACTATATAAATTTTTATGTCATGGTAGGTAGATAGGTTAGTAAGATAATGAAGCTTGAGTGATTTTGAAGGTATCGTTGTCATGATTCTATGGAAGGAAATGGTTTAAAAAATGAAATTATGAGGTTCTAGTTATGGAAAAAATGGTATTTTGTTTTGAAGGAAAAATTTGGTTAATATAGGAAATTAGATTGATTCTTGATTCATTTGTGTATTGACTAGGTTGAGATTTTGAGCTCTGGAGTGAGAAAATTGCCAAGGAGATGAGAACCTACTACAACTTAATATGAGTAGATGGAGGCCTAGGTTCAAGCTAGTGGTGATGTGACCTTGGTAAGTACCTTAAATGCTTGTTATTTATCGGCATTTTGGTTTGTTTTAGTGTTTTTGGTCTCTTAAAATTAGGATAGGAATTTTTTTCTATTTCCATAACTCCTATCCAATGTTTAGTGCTCCTGTTCAGGTTTCAATGCTCTTGTCCAGTGTTCAACGCTCCTATATAGCATTGCTATCTTTACTACAAAACTATTGTCCAAGAGGCAAGATTTTTCTATGATGTTGCTTTGTTATTTGATGTTGTTCTAGCTTGGTTTTTAAAATTGTATTGTTGACTAATAGATAAGTTGTTTTTGGTAATGTAGGGAAAGGTGCAGATGAGAGAGTTTCATAGAGGTTGGGTGATGGAGACATTGAGGTTGCTACCATTATCTACTGATGAGAAAGTTGTGATGGATAGGGTGGGGTTGGGTCACATGTGAGACCTATGTATACTATAGTGGGATTGATATATGATGACCACCTTATGTGAAATGTAGAATGTGGATACATCTACTTTCTAGCTTCCTATAAGGGAGATGACTGTGACTCTAGAGGATGTGTATCATATACTTCATTTACTGACTAGTGGGTGGTGAGTGATGGTATATGATGATATGGGTATCAATTCAATTGATCACGCATATTTTTAATTTGATAGTGTGCCCTTGAGTATACATCAGAGAGGTAGTGATAGTGATGTGATACTATCATTCATTATGTAGTCTAATGTTCTATGCTTATGAAAGTGGTTAGATGTGTTTTTAGCATCTTTTGTTATTTGTGGATGGGAGTGGGGTATCTATTACATATAGTGTTATTCCCAAAATCCATCACTCATTTTTGGGGACAACATATCAACTATTTTGGTCCTATAGACCAAAATTCTCTCTTCTCTTCTCAAAAAATGTTCTAAGTATTCAAATTCTTCAATTATTCAAGTCTTCTCAGCTAGAGAACTCGCAGGTTTAATAGGCAGGGTTTCTCAAAAATAAGTTTCAACACTTAGGCATTTTCAAGGCTAGTTCAATGCTGAGGTTCAATCAAAAGACTTAGTGGTGGCCTTCAAACAAATGTAATGAACCCTTGAACCATGGAACCCCTCTTCAACAAGGTTCAAAGGTTTAACGAGTTATAGAGTTCAATAAAGTTTGAAAGGCTTAGAAAAACAAAGGATTTGAAGAACAAAGAATGAACTATTGAACCTTAAACCAAAAGATTTCAAAGTTCAAAGGTTCAACAATTTCAATAGAAAAGAAAAGGATCTAGAAACTTTGAAACTTCAAAGGTTCAACGAGTTCAATAAAGTTAGAAAGACCTAGAAAAATAAAGGATTCAAAGAACAAAGAATCAACCATTGAACCTTGAACTAAAAGAGTTCAAAGTTCAAAGGTTCAATGAGTTCAACAGAAAAGAAAAGGATCCAAAAACTTCAAAACTTCAAAGGATTCAAAGAAAGACAATGAACCCTTGAACTTTGAACCGAGATGGTTCAAGGTTCAAAGGTTCAATAAAGTTCAAGACTTATAGAATAAAAGGATTCAAAGAAAGACAATGAACTATTGAACCATTGAAATTTAAACCAAAATGGTTCATAGATTCAAATGGTTCAAAGAGTTCAACCAGTTCAAAAAGTTCAAAGTTCACAAGGAAGCTTCAAGCGAAGGAAGGAAGCAGAAAATTCTAGAGACTAGTTTGAAGAGATGGTTCAACTAATTAAACCAAAGAGGTGATAAGACTCCCTGAACTATTGAACCATTAAACAAATGAACTATCAAAGTTAAAAGTTTCAAGGTTAAATGTGGTTCAAGTGAGTAGCAACTAGTGACATCCCCATGAACATCAAATTCAAGGTAATGAAATGCCTGTTTATTTTCAAATATGGCATGAAACCTTAAAACAAACTCAGTGACCAGTTGAAGAAGAAGCCAAAAGAGCCAACAGAAAGGGAAGAGATAGCCTGAGAGCTCAAATCATGGGGAAGAGATAAAATGCATTAAGAGAATAAGGAACAAGAGGGAAAGACTAGAAATATCTACATAGAATTTATTCTAGTAGGTGGAACAATCCACTAGGTGGACATCAGGGAGTGTGAGCACTCAAGGATGTGGCCTATTTTTCTCCATCGAGTAAAGGTGAAGTGGATAAATACGCTAATATCAAGAAGAATACTAGGTGTCCCATACTTTAGAGGAGAAATTTGAGATGAATTGACATGCCACAGTTAAGGTCGATGCCCTGTTCCAACATGTCCCCTTGATAGAACTAAAAATGCATTCAAAGCATTAAATGCAACATGGGCCATTCCATGAAATAAAGTGCCAAGTATTTCTTGGTTGCTATATATTGTAATCTCTTATTTTATGCAAAGGAGATATTTTTGTTATTAGAAGCAAAACTTTGCCCAAATTGAAAGGCATTACTGAGACTTTGAGCTCAGATTGTGAATCATATTTCGTTATTTGAATGAGAAAGTAAGTGACCTTTCATACTTTGTGCTAGAATAGCTTGTGTTCTTGAGGAAATTATTCTTGTCTATTTCCTGAATGCATTCTTTTCCATTTAATTAAATAAGCAGAACTAGTAGAAGTAATCAGGAAGGTGTCCTGAAGCCAACTATGGAGAGACTTTGTGCTGCCATAATTTTCTTTAGTGTGTTTGTTTTTTATTTCTATTTAAAGGACCTTAGGATGACTTTGTGCCCCTATTATCCTTTGTATTTCACTCTTTGGTAGTTGAGGTGGATAATTTGTGCTACACCTCATTCTATTGGTTATTACGCCCTGTTACATTTACTTATTCACTACCAGAAAGAATTCTTGTTGTTTGTTGTAGATCACTTTTGAAAGAAGATAAGTGCCTTTAGTGTTTTCACCAAAATTCTCCTATCTATGAATATCATCTCTAAAAAAAGAGAGATGGATGGTGTTATCCTACATTGAGTGTTATTTTTAGCTTATTTATAGTATACATATATAGTATATATAGCACCTCATAGTTATAGGGAACCTCCCCTTGATGAGAGGAGAGATTTGTCCCTTTTTGATGTGGTAAACCTACACATTTGGATAATCAATATCCTTATGCTGTGGTTGAAATAACCTATTTTTCCCATTAGTTAGCTAGTCACAAAATATTCACCGAACAATTTTTGCTGACTCTGCTAGGGAAATACACACAATTTGAAGCCTCAAGATTCAAATCGAAGTAGTTCATATCCTTATCCATTTAAGATTTACAATCTAGTAGCTCCATGGTATACAAGAAGCAAGAGATCTAAAGGTATTTTTGACCCTGTATTTGAGTTGGTACAACAAAGTGATTTTGATCCTTTCCCTTCACTATCTCATCTTAAGTAAACTAGGAGTTTTCCTCCTACAAAAATTAGGTCTCCATTACTAGATAAAGCATCCATTTCTGCTATTAGTAGATATTTGTCAATACAAACCCCTTAGACATTTATTATCCCTCCCTTTAGTAGTCAAATCATGGTAGTTCAAGGTCCTTGGGGTAATTCTTTTGGTCCACTCAATCTAACTCCACCTCTACATGAGCTACCCACAGTTTAAGGAAGAATTTACCCAAATTCTATGGTGATGGGAGAGTTCATCTTGATGAACATATTTTAGCCTTCAGCATAGCTTGTGGTGTGATAGGTGTGGAGTATGAGGATGTAGCAGTCAAGCTATTCATGTAAACATTGCAAGCACCACTACAGACTGGTTTTATCATCTGCAAGCCCTGATTGTGACTGATTAGAACATCCTCAAAGCCAAATTCAAAGCCAAGTTCAAGCCTACAAAATATATGCATGCCCTTCTGGCCCAACTCATGTAAATAAAGAAAGAACCTCATGAATCTATGAGGGACTTCATACCTAAGTTTGATAAGCTAAGGAATAGGATTCCTACAATTACTCAGCCAACAACTGAGAATCTCAAATGCTTCTTCATCAACTCTCAGCTACTTGAAGTGAGTTTTCTGCTGAGATGTGCTGGTCACATAGACCTTGTTGTAGGACAAGATTTGGCTACTGAGGTGGAAGATGATCTCATCTTGATGGGGAAGATAAGAAGAGATCCTAACAAAGGTAAACCTTATTTATCCTTTGAATATCCATCTACATACACCACTAATTCAATGGTGCAAATGTTGACAAATGAGTTTTTAACTCTCAAAAAGTAAATGGCACAAGTGATGTCTTCTACTCCTTTGTATAGAGATATACCAAGGAGGACTTTTCTAAATCAGTCGTACCAAGGTAATGCTACTAGGAATTAAGGACAACCAAATCATCTTCCTCCCCCACAGGGGAAACTTGTTATTAAAGCACCTCTAACCAATTTAGTAGTTGAATTTCTTGAAAAAAATCTGATTTATCCTTCCAGTCTGAGTTAAACCTAGAAGATGATGCTGATCTCTTCATAAAAAACCAAGAAAAATTAGCTAGTGACTCCAACATTGGTTTACTAAACTACCAGGATGAACCTAGAAGTAAAGGTGAAGCATTTGATGGGTCATACGTTGTATTCACCTAGTCCCAAAACTAGTCAACTTAGCAAGATGATAAGGGAAAAATATGGGAAGGATCTCAGCATGTAATTTCAATTTCCAAATGAGGAACTTATCTACCTTTTCAGCCAAAGGACCTAGTGAGTAATAAAAAAGTAAGTACCTCAAGTACGCCTTCACCTTCAACTTTAATATTGTAGATCAGTATCCCCCTCCTAAAAACCAAAAGAATGAACTGCCTTCCCTTGTTCTCAATTTATTTTAGACATTTGATATAATCAACCATGTCAAGAAAACCAAAATTCAAATGTTTGAATTTAAATTCCTACAATCCAACCCTGAGTAGTTGGATAAGTTGGTTTAATGTGTAAAGAATAAAGCTATCCCTGTAAGACTAGCTATTCCAAATGTGACTCCCACATCCACCCAAAATAACCTTGTCATTACTCCTCCTACTACTCTTAGTAAGATACAACCATTTTATGTCTCCCTGTTGATAAACAGTCACCATATAAATAATTGTATCATCGACTCGGGTGCGTCTGACAATGTCATGCCTACCAAAGTGGCATAATCTCTTAGACTCATAGTAACCAAGACCTTTGGGAGATGTTTCTCCATGAAGAACAAACAAGTTTCACTACTAGGACAAATCAAGGATGCCCAATTTGCATTTGTGGCATTCCCAGATAAAAGGATCAAAATGACAGTCCTGGTGGCTGATGTCCTAGCCTCATACGACATTCTTCTTGGGTGAAATTTTTGCAAGTATGTTAGGGTGAAGTTAAGTATGGATGTGTCTAAAGTGAGGATCCTAGTCAAATGTGTCATGCAAAGATTGTTCCCTAAGAAGGAAGCAAAATAAATTGTCACTCAAATGTCAGCACTTGAAGCTCAAATTCTATATGAGTCTTTAGGCATGGGTAATTACTTCCTGACTATAGAGGATGCTCCTATCCTAACTGATGAAACTTCTAAAGAGAATAATCTAAAAATTGTTTAGACAAAATATCAAGAGACTTAATAAAGCATGATGCAAGCCCAGAGGAATCCTCTCCTCTAAATGAATAAAAATCTAAGGAGAGGTCAGTTTCTGATAATGTGTGGATTCTCAAATTCAATGGCAATTTTTCTTCAACTGGCTCAGGAGCTGGGATTGTGTTGATATTTCCTTAAGGAGATATTTTACCCTATTCTTATAAATTTCAATTCAACAACACCAACAATAATGTTGAATATGAATCATTGTTTCTCAGACTAAAGGCCATTCAAGATAGGGGCATCAAACTCCTTCACACCAAAGGAGATGCTGAGCTAGTGGTTTTCTAGGTCAGGAACCTATACCAAACCAAAAATTATAGATTGTGCCATGACCACAATCTATTTTGGGATCAAATTGAAAGATTTGACTCTTTCAGTATCTCTACAGTACCCAAGGAATTCAATGACCAAGTTGATGCATTAGATATTTTGGTGACTCTCTTAGTTCCTCACCAATATTTTAAGGGAGACATGTACACTATCAAACTAGTCTTTCAACCAAGTGTGCCTAAAAATACCAATCATTGGTAAGTGTTCAATGGTGACAACCAAATCATCACCTTTCTAAAACAAAAAGACAACTTTAAACAACTTCACTTCGAAGGCAGTGAGCCTCAGTAACTTGAATCAGCCCCTAAAACAAGTTCAGATGTAGGTGAAGAATTGCTATAGCTAAAAGGGAATAAAATTCCCAAATGATTGTTTTCTCTTGAGAAACTATTTGACAAGCATGATAGGTTCATCAAACAATAATAAATGGATTCAAGCTCCTCCTAGGATTTTGATAAAATAAATTTGGGTACCAAGAAAAATCCCAAGATGGTAAACATTGGGAAGTGCTACACTCTGGAGGAGAAACTCAAATTTACTGACCTGCTTTGCCATTACATGGATGTTTTGGCATACTCTTATGATGATCTAAAGTCACTCAGGCTCGAAGAAATTTGCCATGAAATTCCTCTCAAGAGTGATTCGGTGCCTTACAAGTAGAAATCCTAATAATATAATCCAAATATATCATGTACTATTCTATCTGAAATGTAGAAAATGTTGAAGGCTAGAATAATTTTCCCAATCCATAATTCCATGTGGATTGTAAACATTGTTCTTGTAAGAAAAAGAAAGCCAAAATTCACTTCTGCATAGATTTTAGGAATTTGAATCAATCCTCCCTAAAGGATAATTACCCTCTACCCATCATGGATCAAGTCCTTCAGATGGTGACTAGTTCAGAGATGTTATCAATGTTAGATGGCTCCTTGGGGTACAATCAAGTGGAAGTTGGTAAAGTAGACCAACATAAGACTACCTTCACCACACCTTGGGGCACCTTTACGTATCAAAGAATGCCATTTGGCCTGATAAATGCTGGTGCCACTTTTTAGAGAGTAATGGACCTTACTTTCAAAGATGAAATGGGTAAGTTCATTATGGTGTACCTTGATAATTTAATAGTATTTTCCAAGCATCATCCTGATCATATACACCATCTACATCAAGTGATGGAACGATGTCACTAGAATGGCATTTCTATAAATCTTAAGAAGTCTATTTTTGGGGTAATAGAAAGAAAACTTCTCAGACACATTATATCCTAAGAAGGCATAAAGATTGATTCAAAAAGAGTCAAATCCATCTAGGAGCTTACTATGCCCACAAGTAAGATTGTAATTTAGTCTTTCTTCAAAAAGGTGATTTTTTTACGAAGGTTCATTCTTGAGTTCACTGAGAAGACTCACCACATTGTGAACATGATGAAGGGAAAGGCCACTTTTAGCTGGACTAAAGAAGGAAAATTGGCATTTTGAGACATCAAGACAACTATTGCCCATGCCCCAATTTTGGTTTGTCCAAATTATACCAAAGATTTCACAATATATAGTTATGATTTTGAGCACACACTTTCAGCAATTCTAGTTCAACAAAACAAATAAGGTGTGGAATCTCCTATATCCTTTATGAGCTGTCCTCTCAAAGCACTTATACTAAAATATTAAAATCTAGAAAAGCATGCTTATGTAGTGGTCAAGGTAGTAAAGCATTTCCACTTTTACATTCTCAATTCCCATGTTGTTTCCCTAGTTCTTGATGCAATAGTCAAGTCCATATTAACTCAGCAAGAGTTCAGAACAAAAAGGGGCAATTGGATTGCTAAAATCTAAGAGTTTGATCTAGTTATCAAACCAACCAAGCTAGTGTGAGGAAGGGGTCTCTACCAATTGATTACTGATAATAGACTAGAAGAAACAAGGCATGAAGAAGCATAAATTGAAGATATGCCAATAGTCCTCTTTGTCTCCACCATGAATGAGTGGTATTCAAGTATAGATCATTTTCTAGCTTATGGTGAGTGTCCTACTCACTTGTCTCATAAAGAAAGGAGGAATATCAAGTTAAAAGTTGCCAATTTTGTCCTATAGGACAATGGCCTATATAAGAGGAATGTTGATGGAGTATTCCTTTGTTGCATGGATAAAGAGCAGTAAAACCAGCGTTTGAAGTCCTTCCATAATCTGGCCTATGGAAGACATTTTTTTGTGCCTATAACTACCCATAAGATTATGTGAACTAGGTATTACTGGCCTACTCTATTTCAAGATGCATAGAAATGGGTATGAAGATGTGAACTATGCCAATAGTTCGTTGGAAGACCCAAATTGGTTGTGCTTCCTCTCAATCCAGTAGTAATAGAAGAGCCATTTCAGCAATGGGGAATCAATTTCATTGGTGCTATAAACTCATCTTCAAGCACTAGACATGATTATGTCCTCACAGCCATAGATTACTTCACCAAATGGGTTGAAGCTATTTCAGCCAAGCATGCTACTTTAGAAGTAGTATGCAATTTCCTCAAGGAAAACATCATTTCCAAGTTTGGGGTCCCAACCAAGATTGTGACAGATAATGCAGCTTATTTCTCTTCCCATGAGATTACTCAGTTCTATTTTTATTATGGTATTACCCTCTCCCACTCTTCTGATTATTTTTTGCAAGGAAATGGCCAAGTAGAATTAAATAACAAAAACCTAATGACAATCATCAGAAAGTTGGTAGATGAAAACCAATGAACCTAGCATAAAGCATTGGTTGATGCTTTATGGGCAGATAGAATTATGCCCAAGAGGGAAATAGGTGTGTCACCTTTCCAACTTCTGTATGGTATCGATGTAGAGATACCAATCACCCTAGAATTACTAGCATTTAAATTGGAAAAGGCGATCAAAGATCAGACATACGAAAGCTCCATCGATAAGATGATCATGTGCTTGACTGAGTTGGATGAGTAGTGAACTATGGTGGTGGACTAAATTGTTGTGCATCAAAGTTTGGTGAAGAAGCTCTTTAACCAAAAAGCAAAAACCCATGATTTATTGATTGGAGATCAAGTTTTGTTATGAGACAAAGAGAAGAGAACCAAAGGGAATGCATGGGAAATTTGATTCCCTATGTAGAGGCCCATTCGCTATTCATCAACTCAATGGTGAAAATAGTTTCTTGCTAAATTATCAAGATGGCATGCCCTTTTCTCTACTTCACAATGGGTAGCATTTAAAGCACTTCAATTTTTGAAGTATAAGACAAGATCATTTGTACATATGTATATTTGTATAGTCTTCAGTTTTGTTTGGTGCTTTTCATTTTCATTTCTTTTTGGTGCCATTATTTTTGGGTAGCATGACTTCATAGCCCAATGGCATACTTAAAGGCACTGAAGATTTTGGATTCTACTCCCATCGATTATTTTTAAAATCAATGGAAGTAACCCAACTAGAGCCACATGTTGTTCCCAAAATCTGTCACTCATTTTTGGGGACAACATATCAACTTTTTTGGTCCTACAGACCAAAATTCTCTCTTTCCTTCTCAAAAAATGTTCTGAGTATTCAAATTCTTCAATTATTTGTGTCTTCTCAACTAGAGAACTCGTAGGCTCATCAGATAAGCTTTCTCAAAAAGAAGTTCCAACACTTAGGCATTTTCAAGGCCGGTTCAATGTTGAGGTTCAATCAAAAGACTTAGCGGTAGGCTTCAAATAAATGTAATGAACCCTTGAACCATTGAACCATTGAACCTCGCTTCAGCAAGGTTCAAAGGTTCAAAGGTTCAATGAGTTCTAGAGTTCAATAAAGTTTGAAAGACTTAGAAAAATAAAAGATTCAAAGAACAAAGAATGAATCATTGAACCTTGAACCAAAAGAGTTCAAAGTTTAAAGGTTCAAAGAGTTTAATAAAAAATAAAAGGATCTAGAAACTTCAAAACTTCAAAGGTTCAATGAGTTTAATAAAGTTCAAAAGACTTAGAAGAACAAAGGATTCGAAGAACAAAGAATGAACCGTTGAACCTTGAACCAAAAGAATTCAAAGTTCAAAGGTTCAACGAGTTCAACAAAAAAGAAAAGGATCCAAAAACTTCAAAACTTCAAAGGATTCAAAGAAAGAGAATGAACCCTTGAACTTTGAACTAAGATGGTTCAAGGTTCAAAGGTTCAAAGGTTCAATAAAGTTCAAAAGACTTAGAGAATAAAAGGATTCAAATAAAAAGAATGAACTATTGAACCATTGAACTTTTAACTGAAATGGTTCATAGGTTCAAATGGTTTAAAGAGTTCAACTAGTTCAAGAAGGTCAAAGTTCACAAGGAAGCTTTGAGTGAAGGAAGGAAGTAAAAGATTCCATAGACTAGTTCAAAGATATGGTCCAACTGATTGAACCAAGGAGCCGATAGGACCACCTGAACCATTGAACCATTGAACCAATGAACTCTCAAGGTTCAATGTGGTTCAAGTAACTAGTAGTCAGTGATGTCCCCATGAATGTCAAATTCAAGGTAATGAAATGCCTATTTCTTTTCAAATATGGTGTAGAACCTTAAAACAAACTCAGTGACCAGCTGAAGAAGAAGCTAAAAGAGATAGTAGAAAGGGAAGAGATAGCCTGAGAGCTCAAATCATGAGGAAGATATAAAATGCATTAAGAGAAGAGGGAATAAGAGGGAAAGACCAAAAATATCTATGTATAAGTTATTCTAATAAGTGGAACAGTCCACTAGGTGGACATCAGAGAGCACGAGCACTCAAGGACGTGGCCTATTTTTCTCCATCGAGTAAGGGTGAAGTGGAAAACTACACCAATATTAGGAAGAAGACCAGGTGGCCCATACTTTGGAGGAGACATTTGAGATGAATTAACATGCTACAGTTAAGGCTGACGCCCTATTCTAGCATGGCCCCTTGACAGAACTAAAAATGCATTCAAGGGATTGAATGTAGCATGGGCCATTCCATGAAACAAAGCAACAAGTCTTTCTTGGTTTCTATATATTGTAATCTCTTATTTTATGCAAAGGAGATATTTTTTTTTATCAAAATCAAAACTCTACCCAAATTGAAAGGCATTACTGAGACTTTGATCTCAAATTGTTAATCATATTTCATTATTTGGATGAGAAAGCAAGTGACCTTTTAGACTTTATGCTAGAATAGTTTGTGTTGTTAAGGAAATTATTCTGATGTCTATTTCCTAAATGCATTCTTGTCCATTTAATTAAATAATTAAAACTAGTGGAAGTAATCAGGAAGGTGTCTTAAAGCCAACTGTGGAGAGACTTTGTGCTGCCACAATTGTCTTTAGTGTGTTTGTTTTCTATTTATATTTAATGGACCTTGGGATGACTTTGTGCCCTTATTGTCCTTTGTACTTCACTCTTTGGCAATTGAGGTGGAGACTTTGTGATACACCTCATTATGCTGGTTATTGCACCCTGTTACATTTACTTATTCACTACCAAAAAGAATTCCTATTGTTTGTTGCAGACCACTTCTGAAAGAAGAGAAGTGCCTTCAGTGTTTTCACCAGAATTATCCTATGTTTATGAACATCATCTCTAAAAAAAGAGAGATGGATGGTGCTATTCTACCCTGAGTGTTATTTTCATCTTATTTATAGTATATATATAGTATATATACCACTTCATAGTTATAACAAACCTCCCCTTGATGAGAGGGGAGATTTGTCCCCTATTGATGTGGTAAACCTACACATATGGCTGATCAATCTCCTTATGTTGTGGTTGAAACAACCTATTTTTCCCATCAGTTAGCTAATGACAAAATATTCACCCAACATATATGATACACAAGATTATGCATATTGTCAAGGTATATAGAACTATATTCTCATGGGGTAAGACTATGTTAGAACACCTACATAGGGACCTCTATAGGTTTACACATGAGTCATTTAGTGGTAGGGTGAGCACGGTGACCATATTTCATTGTTGGGCCTATGAGCACATAATAGTTATGTGGCTGATGGGAATACCTAAGGCAAAGTGGGCACCTCCATAGCCATTCAAGGAGTGGTGGATGAGCATAGTGGCTATCTGATCCCATGTGATGGACCATTATAGGTAGGTTTTAGTTATATTGGTGGTTAAAAACATCATATAAATTCCTTACAAAGGATTTATTAGGTGGGTAGAGGATGGAGTATAACTACAATACATGAAGGTCAATTATTGGATACATGACCATTGGGATGGAGTATATGTGTTTTTTTAGTATGAGTGAATTAATAGATAATATGGGGTACCATAGGATATGCCCCCATAACATGGGTGTGGGTGATGATTATGTAAGTATCTACAAAGGCAAGAGCTTGTTGAGGCCTATTAAGGATAAAATCACACTATTACCTTTGGATGTGAGGGATGTGATCATAGATATTCTGGATGTGGATGATGTTATATGTATAGATTCATATACTATGTGGTGGGCTAGGTATAAATGGGCTCCATTATACCCTATTGATGTAGGGGATACTCTAGATTATGAGAATATTGAGTTGATTTAGATGATGGGAGGTAAGTAGTACTTACATTTGAATTATGTATAAATTTGTGCTTTTAGTTTGATTTCAAAGTATATAGCTAACATAGTGTCACACTTTGTGCATATGTGAAGTAGGAAGTGCCCAAGATGGATTACAAGATATGTTATGATGTGGAGTTGATGATTATAGGGAGGCAGTAATTGAGTTAACACTCTGAGAGCTCACATGACATGTACTTGACAATGTGGTGGAAGAGGGATTAATAGAATAAGTGACAGTCATGGCCAATATTCATGCCAATGTATTTGACAAGGATACTATAGAAATAACTACATATGTTATGGAAACATGGGAGAGAGATGACCTAAGAACTAAGATGGATAAGAATAGGATGCCCCCACCTGATTTTAGATCTATTAGTATGAGTATCATGGATGAGTATATAGATCTTTAGAGATGATATGTTGACTTGCATGATGAGCATGGTTAGTTAATGGAGAAAAGGAGTCATCACAAGAGGTATTTGATAGCTCAAAGAGGTGTGGGGCCATCGAGTGCTATGGTAGATTATGGGACTAGCATTGGTGGAGAGAGTGAGATTGAGAGTGAGGCCCTAACAACCATTCATGATTGATTATACTTGATACTAGTGTATATGTATTTAAAACTCATTATATATATGGATGATTATTTGATTTTAATTTATGCATATTATGTTATGGAATTTAGAGGATATTGGTATATTTGTTGTAAATGGTTGATTAGAAATAGTTGATTTGGCATTGATGTTAAGGCGGCACATGTTTCATAAAATGGTATTTGGGATGTGATTTAATTATTGTTGATAGGTTCAAGTGTGATGCTAGTTTTTTATTTTGAATCATATGTGAGTAATTTATTTTGTTTGTTTTATATTTGGTAAATTGATTTGATAAAGTGAATTGGTTTAAGATTTTTAAAATATGATATTGTTCAGATCAGGATTTGGATAATTTGGTCTGGCTAGAGATGGTTATTTAGAACTAGGAATGTTAGTTTTTAGTATAATGGGATGTTATATATCACTCTGTGTATATCAACCCCATGGTTGTTGTATCACAATCTGAACCCTAATGACTAACTGAATAAGTGACCATACTACTCATGATGTGTAGGAACATGCCATATATTTGATGTTGTCTATGACACACTAACTATATCTATATGTGTAGACTCTATAATATGAATCCTAAATGGATGCATAATTTATATTGTGTTCTATGAAAGAGGCTCATCTATTCACAATTGTAGTGGATTTTTATGTGAAATAATACCCACTGGCCTCTGCTTTTATGCATATAAATAAGTAATAGATTAAGATATAACTATAACCTATGATGGGTGATCATCTAATATCAATCGTAGTAGATTTCTACATGAAAAAGGTCTCTAAAAACTTGGTTGTAATGAATATCTATGTGGATCAATAATATATGATGTGGGTTCATCTAATCTTAATTTTAGTGGGTTTCTACATGAGATAGGACCCTAAATACTTTGCTACATTGCCTATGACTATGTTAGATATGTATATGGAACTACACTATGTAATCCATGAACTACACTTATATATGTAGGCTGCTCTCACTATATTGGTCTTTAAACTCTCTAAGCAGGTGGGATAGGAGATCTTGTATGAAGTCTTAGAAACCATATTAATCTCATGATGAGTAATTGATGATTTCTACGAAGGAATGTCTTGGGATGACTCAATCATGGAGGAATGAGTTCTATAATCTATGATGAAGGAGATCTTAGTACCTTTAGTATGAATGCTATGATGTCTTTATCAACACATCTATTAATATAGTCCCTGAGTCCATAATAATCATTATCTATGTGGCCAAAGATATGATGATAGTTACAAAAAGGGTAATGTAGTTATCTGTGTAATAGATGTGTATCTTTATGATGAGTAGAATAAAATGTGATTAACCTCCTATATAGTAGTGTTGATAATATGACATATGGGCTATCCCATTTTAAATCAAACTATAGTGGTATCCTAATACTATTCTCTATAGTGCATACTGTAGGTGGTACTCTAGAAACTAGCTCTCTATTCTTAACTAGTTATTTTTTTTGTTGTGGTCTCCTATCTTATTTGGGACATGGTTGATGTTGTGTGCTAAGAGCTATAGATGAAGGTAATGATGTGAAATCTAGAATATGTCAATCAATTGAATCTGACTCAATCATTCCTAATTTCTTCTCTAAAGTTAAAATTGTATAACATAAGTGCCTAAAAGAGGACTCTATCTGACATAATATATGATCTAGGAGGGGTTGGTGAAGCCCTTAAATAAAGATATGATAAACCTATATATTTGTTGGTATATAAATCAAGTTTAATATGCAAGTCTTAAATCTTAATATATAATCACTAACTATCTCTAAAAGATTATGATGTAATGTGGTAAGTTTCTCACATGTAACATGAGGGCCCATGTTTGCTATGTAATATCTAAGAAATGCCTCCTCTAAGTCATCATATGTATGCAAGGAACCAACAAGGAGTAGATGAAAGAACTAATTTTTTGTATTACCCACTAATGTCTACTAGAATAACTTAAGTAGAATCAAAGGACTCACATGTGATGTCAAAGCCTTTCTAGAGGCTTTAAGGTGTATGAATAGACTTCAAGTTCCATCAAATAATGGTATCTATTAGTGCTTGAGTAATGAAAATTTGACAAATATCTTCATAATAGGGTTACCATGCAAGTCATTAACATCCATACAAGACTTATAAAACTTGTTTTCCAAAGTAAGGAGATGTACTTGGTGTTGTAATTCACCAAATACATGAATTAAAGAAATAATATCTTAGGATGGTATATTAGTATCTTGAAGTGGTTCATTTAAACATTAAGTTTGATCATTTATTTTAGCTATGAGAATCTTACATTTAGCAATCATATCATAAAGAGGGAGTGTACTCACTTGGACCTTTTGAGGAATGGTACTTTGGACCTTAGTAGAGGGATGTGGGATACCATTCTCTTTGGGTAAAGAGTGAGAAACAAGTTCTATTGTAGTATGGGGTGGCTTGGGAGATTCATTGGTATCTCTAGTATTTAGTGAATCATATTCTAATTGAATATAAGATGTGATGTTCTCATTGATGTGTACATCATTTGAAATAGATTCATGGATATAACTATAAGCAACATTTTGTAATGCATTGTGTTTGAGTGAAGGAGTGAGAGAATATTTAGAAGCATGAGATGCATTTTCTTCTTCATTGTATTCATAATAGTCATCATTATTACATGCATTATCACAATTAGAATTTTGTTCATTTGAAAGGAGATAAATAGAAGTATCAGTTCCATATTCACTCTCATTGTCATATTAATTTGCATGTTCAATATCATACTCATTATCACTTCCATTTATCACTAGGGAGAGGGGTGATAGAAGATGTTAATTATTTTCTAATATGCAATAATTTTTCATGTGAATTTAGATTACTATGTGTATCTATGTTATCCTTGAATGGAGTGCATGCATTATTTTATTTTGCAATATGAGAAGTAAGAGTAAGAGAGTTATCATTTAGACATTATTTTATTATTATTTGAGATGACAAAGTAGAGTTAATATCATGAGATGGATCATTTTAACTATTCATCTAAATTTTGATTCTATTTCATCTATATTATTGTAATTTGAACATAGAGAGAGAGAGAGAGAGAGAGAGAGAGAGAGAGAGAGAGAGAGAGAGAGAGAGGAGAGAGAGAGAGAGAAGAGAGAGAGAGAGAGAGAGAGAGAGAGAGAGAGAGAGAGAGAGAGAGAGAGAGAGAGAGTAGTTTCAAATATAAGCAAATTATCACCAATGAGACATTCACTTGGAAATGCATGACTAATTTATATATTTTATGTATTGCAAATAGGATAATGAGGTGACAAGTAACTTTCACCATTTATCAAAATTATTTTCTTTAGAAGATGGAAGAAAAGAAATAGGTTTGAGAGAAGAAGATGCATCTACTTTTTCTACTATCACTTTCATGTGCATCATTAGATTCTTCATTAAAAAAAATAGTAATTGTCTTCATTGTAAATAAAATCATTTTCTCATTTTTGTCTAATGTGAAAATTTTAAAGTTTGTCCATTCATTGTCATAATTATGAGAAAAAATTAAAAATTTATCTATAAGATGAGAGGGAAGAAGTGCCTTGGTGGCCATTTTATTGATTTTGCCAAAGAGAATATGTAAAAGTACTATTAAAAAAATAAATTGAAAAATGAATAATAATATAGGTATTTTCAAAATATTTTTGACACTCCAAACAAATTTCAAAAATTCCAAAATTTTATCTAATTATTGCAAGGGACGAAGGCTTAGGGTTTGAGTACCTAGTTTGGAAATCTAAGGTTTTGGGTTGGAGTTTTAGAAATTTGAAATTATTTAAATAATTTGAATTATAAAAAAAAATTGAATAAAAAAAATTTACACAAAAATTATACAAAAATCATAATTTTGAAATTGAATTTTCGCACAAAAAATGTGAAGGAAAACCCTCAGGGTACCTAGGGTTTTGAGATTTATCGAAGTAAGTTGGGTTCATAAAATGTTTTATTTATTTTTAGGGAAACTAATTTTAGTTACTTAATAATAAATGGAATGGATAATGGGGTAAAATACAATCAAGTGTCGTAAAACACAGATTTATATCAATTTAACCTAGTTTATTACATGGGGAAAAGAAATGACTTATCTAGGCAAAATAGTCATCTTCAGGTTCTAGAATAGTCTAAAAATAGTCAAGAACATTCAAGGATAAAGATTCATTTCTATATCTGTAACTCAAATTCACTCTAAAAAATAACATCAAGTTTGGACAAGAGCATTAGTAACTATTATCCAGATAGGAGTGTTGGTAATTGTTATCTATATAGAAACATCCATTATTATTGTCTAATTTTGGTGTTGTCCAAATCAATTTCTAATTTTGGATTCTAGTTCATTCTAATTTTGAGGTCCTATAGGTGTCATTATTTCCTTGTGATCACCTATATGTGCCACTATATAACCTATTTTCTTTAAAAATCCTAGGTTTACCTATACATACAAAATAACAAACACATCAAATGTAAAACGGGAAAAAATTGGGTTAGAAGTATGATTGCATGATCTAGATACCCTACTATCCTAATCACTACCAACATTAACCCTCTAACAAGGGTATTAGATGAAATATTGTTCTTCCTTAGGGAATGTGCATAATCAACGTGCACAATAGATGCAAGAATGAACTTTTATCTAAGCCTTTAATTGATCAATCATTCAAATCTATGTGTGATGCAAAATTCTAAGCTATACTATTGATTTATTTTAATTATTTAGTGTGCCAAAGTCATAAGTACTAGATATAAAATGTGTTGTGAATTATTTTATATAAGAAACTCTTTATTTTGAATTTGATACCTTTACTTACGCTAGTTGACATTAAAAAGGTAAACAAAACTTAAGGGAGGGGATAAGAAGGGTTTGAGACCTATTAAGAAAAGAAAAATTCCTTTTAGATAACATAATCAAGTATGATAGGAGCATTAAGAACTATATTCTACTAGAATTATGTTGTTTAGAACTCAAAAAAAACAAGCTGGGACTGACATAGGCCATGTTTTAGGTTCCCTGGGGGTATATATTAGTTGACTAAGATAATGAAAAGGTGACAAAAGAAATAAAAAAGACCAAGACAAACCAAATAAAGACATGGCTAGTGTGAACAAGGCTCATATTCTCTACTTGGAGTCTTTTATGAATAAGACTATGTAAATACATGATATGTGTGGTTGCTTGACCAATTTTGGGTGTATACAGTTTCCATGCACCCTTGAGAGGTACTCAAGCTCAAGTTTTTAGTCCAAGTGCCCTTAAAGGCTAGAAAAGAGAGAACAAGATTAAACCCCAAGTACACTAATAAATGTTCAAGTTTCATATCAAGTGGTAATGAGCACTTATAAATAATTTATAATCATGTGTGGGGTTGATCTAAAGGTTTTTAAACTCCTCCAAATAGTAAGAATGAGTCTTGAGACCCCAAACTCGAGTTAAACTTATCTTAAACCTCAAGACTGCTATGGAATCCACATAAAATCAAATTTAGATGCTTGTACCATCTCTCACTCTTTTCATGTGATTTTGAGACACTTATTAAAGCTGAAGGGGTTTATCAAGAAGGTTTTCCAAGTGGAAAGAAGTCAATTTGATGTCAAATATATATGAATAATTGTTAAGGCCTCAAATAAATATTAAACCCTCCTAAAACCCCAATTGTGAAATTTTTTCATAGAATGACCTCAAAATAATATTAAATTATGAAGTTTTATTTAAACCTATTGGATGTTATTGAGGACTCCAAGGAGGTTTTAGACATGATGTTTAAAAAAACCCTATTTTGTTATGATTTTTATTGTTTTTTAGCTATTTTGAGAAGGGGATAAATTACCGATCATGGGATGAGCTCATTTTGAACATGTAATAAATAATAAAATAGAAATAAAATGCATTAAATATTTAGGAAGTGGCCAAACTAGGCATGTTTTTTGAGGGTAGTCCTAAACAGGCCCAAAATAAGCCTAGGAAGTAAGGTGGTTTCATGGTTTACATACTTCCATAGGGTCTTAGGACCCTAAATTTGGTATGGAGGATGGTTTTATTTTAAGTAAAGTGAATAAAATTATTTTGGATACTTTCACATGTGTGGGTGCCCATTTGAGCAAGATGTCTCTTTCCATGCATATGAGGCCTAGTTAGACCTAATTGGAGAAGAAAATGAAGAAAAACATGAGTACTTTCACTTGTATTTGGATTTTAAATTTTTATGTGGAGATGTAAGTAGATATATTGTAATCAAAATATTCCCAAGTTTTCATTTTTGTTTGTACAATCTTCTATACAAGAGCTTTTTACGTTTTTAGGGTTATAAGGAAATAGTGCTAAAGCAAGAAAAATAAGCAAAATGATGTGTTTTGGACTACTTGATGGTTGTAATTTTTTTTTTTTAGGTTTTATATCATTATTATCAGCCATCCATAATGTAATTTTTCTTGTTCCAATGCAAAACTCAATTTATCTCTCCCTAGGTGTTTTTTCCTTGTGTAGGAGGTAAGTAGTCAAAAACACCCAAATTGATGCATGAGAGTTTTTCAATAAGATTTTCAAGGTTTTTCCTCACCTTCCATGGTAATTTTAAGACAAGAAAAATTCAAATTTTATTGGATGAGTTTTCAAAGGTATAAATGGT
Organism: Torreya grandis; assembly: GCA_037957365.1. NCBI lineage: Eukaryota > Viridiplantae > Streptophyta > Pinopsida > Cupressales > Taxaceae > Torreya > Torreya grandis. Next base: position 378,299 of record JARHVA010006408.1, read on the forward strand.
CTTAAACACATCTAAACAGAGCTTATAACATTATAATACCTAGTGTGTTGAAGGAGTCAAGCTTGCATTCAAAGACTGACTAAGAAACCAAGGAAGATGGAAATACCTCATTAATAGTTTGGATAAGGTTTAAAATGAATAATTAATTGATTCATGATGACCTAATCTCAAGGATTAAGTCATATTTCCAAAGAAGACTCTTCTTCACCAAGAATGGAGGGTGTGTAAGCAAATATATAAGAAGTTGTTTTGGTCAAACATCATAAATGAATGCTCAAAACTCTTTCAAACTTTACAATCAAGCCTTACTCAAAATATATGGCATTTCCAAAATGTGGATAGTAAATTAATTAGGAAATGCTACATTAGAATTCAAGAAGGACCTAGTAAAGGTCATATGTCTTAGTTTTGGATGCTCTTGTCATTCCCTTTCTCTTCATTCCCATTCTGATATCTGGACTTAAGCCCTTGATTTTTATCCATCACCTAGGTATGAGGAAACTATATATGGTTTTGTACTTGATATACCTCTTGAATTATTAATAAACTATTTTAGATTCTCTATGATTGGTTTACAATGTGTATATGATTATTCTGATGTGGTAAGTGGTATAAGTATTCCCTTAGCATGTCATTGTAAAACCCATACATTTATAAGTTATCTTATGTATGTTAGGACCCTTTGTCCTAACCATCTATTTGTAGTTTGTTTATTTAATAAAATTCTATGGATGCATATGCTTTCTCAGTCATCCCTCAAGCTCCTTATAATAGTAGAATGTAATAGTGTAATGTATATTAATCCCACATTCATGGGGAGTAGTATTTATTTCATGATAGATTACATTAAATAGGAGCTTAGTCTAGTATGAAGGACACAAATTGTATTGAATTGAACATGCTCAAAGGAGGTTTCCCCCTCAAAGAAGCTAATGATTCTATAATTCTACTATTTTAATTTAGTTCTATTCATTTTATTCAATATATTGCTGATTTCTCATAGTTTATTTTATGTATTTGAAATAATTTGCTAATTTGTTTAAGAAGGATCCTCACATTTGGTATGAGAGTGCTTTATATTGGGGGAATTTTTTTTCTTGTTTCTTACCCACTATATGATCTTACATTGTCGTAATTGGACCTTGGTGATCAAAAAGTGGTAACAGATCCATTCCCAACCCTTTTATGTGAAAATCCAAATTTACAATTTCATTTTGGCAACAGGTCATCATCAAAGATCATGATTTTCTACCCTACCACATTTTGATTTTGTACTCTACCACATTTTGATTTTGTTCTACTTTAGATTTTATCATCTAATTTAGATAAGAGTAAAACTTGTCCACATAATTATGGGAACTGCTTGGGTGAAAGCCCTAAAAATCATTGTGAGAAGTACCATAGGAACCCCAAAGTAGCTGGCCCATTGAGAGAACCTATGAGTGAAATAGGTAATGACCCCATCCCGATTGACTAGTTCCCACCCATGAGGAAAACCAAGAGCTATTTCTCAGAGGTAAATCCATGGCCAAATTTTTTTGGAGATTAGTACTCGCTCAAAAAACATTGGTGGCCAAATATATTTCTAAAAACCCTTATGCAACCACTCAAACTTGGGGTCCATTTCTACCAGATAGAGTAGAAAACCAACATGTGCTATAGAAGCTTAGCAAGAGAATAACTAGTTGAGACAGTCAAAATTTGTTGATCAAATATTATTCCACTTTCCATTTTCTATAAGTTAAAATCATAGAATCTTGCAGTGAAACTTGAAGAAGCAACCAAAAAATCTTATCAATGCCAATGAAAGTGTGGAGCAAGTGTAGAAGTGATCAATAAGGAGTGATTGGACTAGATGAATTACACTATATTTTATCATGATCTAGAAGATACCCTCAAAAATAGTGGGAATATTAAATTTGAATAACTAGTATGCCAAGGCCTTATCAAATATTTCCTTTTGATGTGAAGTGCCAAGAACATAAAATTTACAAAATGCTCAAATTAGGCTACACTACAGATAATGAATGCACTGAGAAACACCCTCACAAGAACCCATGTTTAACTACAAGAGTATACTAAGCCCATATTTATACAACATATCATCATTGAAATTAAAAAATTATTAATAGATCAAAAATCAAAAACCTTAGTAGAGCAGTAGAAAACTAGAAACTAGAAAAAAAATTGGAAATTATTGTTTTTTTTACAATATCTCCCTTTCTATAACCATGATTCTTCTCAAAATTTATTAGAACACATAAAATTTAATTATCCGTGTTTTTTAATTAGGGTCCCATATCTCGATTCCACACCTAATTCTTGCATATCTCATTTTTCCCTTTTTTTTGAGTTTTATCATAACTTTTTTAGTTTTTGTCTATTTGCCTCAAAATTTTATAGTGTTCATCTCCCTTTTCTAATTATTCATACCTCTTTGATAATTTATTTATTTTTTCATTTTTCCTTCTCAAATTTCCTTCATCTTTGTCAATTATACTCTTACTATGCAAAAAAATTAGTAAAATTACCTTTACCCCTCCCCATTTTGTCCAAATCAAAAAATTCCCTTACTATACATGTCTTAACTTTGGTTTTTGCATCCATTGAAAAAAATAGGTTATGGTAGCCACACGTGCAAGCACCAATATCATGGAGGAACAAATCACATCTTTGACAACCTAGGTCACTAACATAGTTGATATGGTATGTGGAGTGAATGACACCCATGCCCTTTTGCTCAATAAATTACAAAAGGAGTCTTCTTACAATAACACTTTTTCATCCAAACACCCACCATGTGGGCCCAAACTATACTTTCCAAAATTCAATGGTATAGACTTGATAGGTTGGATCTATAATTCCAAGCAATACTTCAACCTTCATAATATTTATCAAAATCAATGAATTCCCCATTGCTTCCTTCCACTTGGAACTAGAGGAATCCAATGGTACCATTGGTATCTCAAATCCAATCTTAAACCTAATTGATTAAATTTTGTATCACTACTTTTGGATAGGTTTAGTCCCTCAACATTTGAGGATTTTATGGGATCCCTCACCAAACTTCATCAGATAAGCACCACTCATGATTATCAAATCAAATTTTAAAAGTTGGCTAATCACACTAAAGGGTTATCTAATGCCTTCTTCAAGAGTTGTTTTATTAGTAGCCTCAAAGACCCCATCTATTTTAAGGTCAAAATGTTCCAAACATACACCATGATGGTAGCCTTGGGTCTCACAAAGCTCAATAAATAAAAAATCACCTCCTAACATCACACTTTTAATTGGGCACCCTCTAATCCCTCTTTCCAATATCCCAACACTAGAACAACCCCTATAAAACGCCTTACATGAGCTAAAATGCATACACATCATGGAAAAGGTATTTATTACAATTGTGATGATAAATGGATTCTTGGGCACAAATGTATAGAGAAAAATTTATATCTACTAGATTTTGATTCTCTACCAGATACAAAAGATTATGAGGATACCACTGAAGAGATCACCTAAAAGTTGATTTTGAGCACTCAGATTCTATTCATAAGATCTCCATGCATGTTTTTGCAAGAGTCACGACTCCCAAAATAATGCATGTTAAAGGGTTTTTTAAGAAACAACCTCTTACCATTCTCATCAATTCGAGAAGCACTCACAACTTCATTGACCCTCAATTAGCTAAATAAGAAGACTATTTTATACACCCTTATTCTAGCTTTGAAGTAATGATTGTTGATGGTGGAACCTCACCATGCAAAGGTAGGTGCCATAATGTTCATATTTATGTGGGTGACTATAACCTCAGGGCTAACATGTGTGTTTTGTCCTTGGGTGGATGTGATGTTATATTAGGTGCCCAATGGTTACATACTCTTAGTCCCATTCTTTGATATTTTTCTAAACTATGGATGCATTTCATTGAGAATGGTCATCAATACACTCTACAATACCTTCTTCCTATCTCTACTAGTGTTATCAGCTCTCACTACATGGAGAAACTTCTTAAATGTAGGTCTCATGACATCATTGCCCACTTGTTCTCTTTACACACTACTCCATTGGATTCCAACCAACCTTCATATTTGTAAGATATTTTGGTCAAGCATGTAATTGTATTTATAGAACCAATATGATTACCACCTCACAACCCTAAAGACCATCATATTTGTTGGGTGAATATTTTGTCTTCAACTAACTGAGGACAAAATTGGTATATCAACCACAGCATAGGGAGATTTACACCACAAAAAGTGTGGATTTACCAGATCTAGATGAGGTAAATCTCTCCTCTCATCAAGGGGAGGTTCCCTATGAATATTTATGCATTATATGTATATATAATTAAGCAAAAAATAATACATGAGGTGGTATAACAACATCCACCTCTATTTTTTTAGAGGTGATGTATAAAGAACAAAAGAGAGAAATACTGGTCCTTAGCTAACAACATTCCTCTTCTTTTAGGAATGGTATTCAACGTGAAGAAAAAAATAACTTGAAGTAAAAAAGTTCACAAGAAAACTCACGTAAGCACAAAGTCTTAAATAGCCTCCTTCACCAATCTGAAACAAACGTAACCGTAGAGTGAAACGAAGCACAAAGTCTTCACCTGAAACTACAAAAGATAAAAGAATCACAAAGGTAAAAGTAGCTCAAAGCCTCTCTTCTACCTTTTAGAAATGCCCTCAGATAATATAAACACATCCATTTTTCTTATTAAATCAGACAAACAAGAGATTATCAGGAAAGAGGACATAAGAACTGCTTCCTAAATAACACAGATAATTTCAACACAAAGTCTGAAATAAACCTGCTTCTCATTCATTTAACAAAATATGATTTATAAGTTGAGCACAAAGTCTCAAAAAGTGTTTCAATTTTGGTAGAGTTTTTTCTCTCAATTATCCAAGATCCATTTACAAAAGAGGTCTCCACTATATATAGGGAAAAACTCTCAAAATTTAGAAAATAATAAAATACAAAAATATCTTAGTCAAAGATGACTCATCTTTGACCTTGAGATATTTTTACAAACTTTTTACATGTATTTACATATTACAAAATTAAATGCACTTTTCTCAAGATAAAAGTGCATAAGGAAAGAAGAAGAGAGAAGGGGAAAAAGTTTCAGCTTTTGCCGCCAGATTTCTTTAGATGAGCATCATACATAGTAATGGATGCCTGAATTCCTATACTATCTAGCGCAACTGTGTTATTGAAGATGACCCTGGCTCTAATTAGAGGATCCTTCAATGCTATGATTGCCTTAGCATGATTAGTTAACCTAGATGTCAAATTGTCCAGAGTTAACTAAGTATCTAAAATATGGTCCACAGAAGTCATTGAGAAGGCTTTTTTTTTCAAAATTTCTTTGAATCATCCCCTTGAAGCCTTGGATCATTTCTTTAGCTTAAAGGAATTGGTTATCCCTGGAAGTGAGGTTGCAAGGTAGTTCTTCCAATTTATTCAGCAAACCCATGTCGCTCTTCTCACTAGCATCTTTGGAAAATTTGAGGTCATCAATCAACTCTTTGAGTACCTGTATCTTGTATATCAATGACTCCTTGATCTCAACATATGATTCTTTATTGGAAATGATGCCAATAGATATCAAGGTGATTTTATTTATATCTTTCATCTCTCTCCATTTTCCAAGATATTTTTCCATACTATCAATATCTTGAGAGATAAGAGAGACAAGGTCATCTAAATCTGCCCTCACCTTCTTCATCTTGCCTATCTTTTTTGCAACCTCTGTAAGCAAGGAAACTTCCTGAGTATGCATTTTTTCAACGTAATCTTCCAACACTTTCCCCTTCAAGTAAGTTTTCTCTACCTTTTGAATGATAGGGTCATCTATAGAGAAGGCCTCTGGAGTCGCCGCTTCAAGAGGAAGAGTGAATTTCCTTATTACGGCCATCAATTGCTCCATCTTAGCCTTATAATAGTCTTTCATCTCCTTTTCTTGGTTAAATTTCTGTACCATGATGTCCATAGCAGACTGTAGATCACTTTTCACACCTTCATGAGTAACTTTACCAAGTTCAACATAAGACATGGATTAACTACTCATTTCAAAAATCTCAAGGGTTGCATCCTGTGGAGGCTTAGCTATTTCTAGAAATTTATGCCCCTTTTCCTCAACCAATTTTGATAGGATCCTGGGCCTCTTAGGAGCTTTAGTTTTCACTGGCACTATTTTGCCAAAATTGAAGTCATCTAGAGAGATGGCTAACTTCTTTCTTTTAGGAGTGAACGCTGACATCCAAGGCAGGAGAGAAGAATTACCTATCATGGCAATGGTTCCTGTAGCTAGTGTTACCATGGTAACTTTTACACTACTAGTGGTAATAGTGGTCGTAGTTAGAGTAACAGGTGAAACTATGCCAGCCGTTGATTCTGGCTCTTGTGCAAAACTCTCTCCCAAATTGAAAGAAGGAGATGCCAGACTAGGAATGGATCTAGAAGAGTGAAGAGTATCTCTAGAAGCACCCTAAGGATTGCCAAATATGACTCTAAAAGGAGAGACGACTCCAGAAGAAGGAACACTGATAGGGGAAAGAGGTGAAGGAGATGCCAAAGGAGACTGAGGTGGATAAGGAGAGACACTCTTAGGTGGTTGTGATTCTTCTTGTGAAGGTAGAGGCTCAATTTTTAGATATTCTAAAGGCCAGTCATCTGTCTCCATGGGTTGGGCTGCCTGTTCCTGAGAGCTCTATTCTGCAATTTTTTTAGCCACTACTTTTGGCTCTTTAGTATCCTTTGATTTTTTAGAAACAAAGATGATTCTAGGCTTGTGAGGCCTAAATGGGGAAGGAACATCACCTTTGTTCTTGGTCCTATTTTCTACCTTCTTCCTCATCTCTGCTTGGAACTCAGCCTCTGATTCTATGATAAATTCTTTCAGTACAATCCCCTTGGCTGCCAACCAATCATTGGTGTTAGCCAATATTGGCTCAAATCTCTTCCTCAGAGAAGTTAGTTCTTTTTGAGACCACTGAATTAGAGGAAAGAGGGGAGCCAACAATCTTTCTAGCCAGGTACCTGCTATTGATAATGCTCCCATCATCAGCCAGATTGGGAGGAATCTTTACAAGCCCTAAATACTCAATTTGCTCTAGGGTCAGCCTGTAATAGTCCATCCTTCTGATTTCTTCAGCCATTCTCAGGTCCACCTAGATATCTTTGATCATAAGATCATGGAATTGAGTCTTTCATCTGATCTTGTCCTTGACTCCCCTATAGTCAAATTTATCCCTCCTCTTGAATTGTTTCAGAGTGACTAGTTGTATCTCTATTTCCATGACTTTGGCTTTGGTTGCTATCGTAATAGAGTATCTACCAATTTTGACTGAGAACCTAAAACTTGGCTTTTTCAATTCCATCTGCCTAGTATGTACGACAGCCAGTTGTCGACAAAGCTCCATTAGAACTAACTTATCAGAAGGAAACCTGGGGAGTATATAGGGATAGCCTTGGAAAAATCCAACCTGAAGATAATAGAAGGTGGGAAATTGAAGGAACATGCAACCATGGTCATTGACGACCATCCAAGCCTCATCAAATACTCTCTTCTATTCAAGTTGAGGGTTGAAGAGGCATAAAAATACTAAAAAAGCATCATTTACCCTTTTGAAATGGTAGATTGATCATTGAAGCATTAATTGGGGGTAATATGAGTAGACCAGGGTGGTCTTCCTATCCCCTTCAGTTATCAAACCTGGAAAGGTTCGCATTGAGGTAGCTATATACACAAGGTACAAAGTCATATATAACTTAGAGGAAGTTTGTACCTTGGTTAGCTACTCATGAAGGGCATTGCTAATTCTGGCTCTACCCCAAAAGATGACCTGCTTACTCTAGAGGATGATCTTAAAGAATGGGTACATCCACTTGTGGAACTGTGAGGAAGAAGGAAGGCCTTGCACTCTACTGAGAAGGGTGATCAAGTCACTGACTTCATCAATGAAATTGCTCCTCAAAAAGTTTTTTGGCCATCTAGACAGATTAGTTTTGGGTGTCTTCAACCACTTGTTGTTCATCACTTTCTTTTTCCTCTCAGGGTCCTTATCGTACTCCTTCTGAGCTTTTATGAAGTTAATATTTAACACCTCAGTATCAGGAGGACACATGAAGATTTTATCAACAAATTTGGGATCTAATCAAATTATGACATTTCCATTGGTATCTGAGACTGATCTTATCTCTTTGTTGTACCACCGAGCACACTAGAGGATGAACTCTATGTGGTGTGCTACCACCAAGAAAGTGGCAACCAAGTGAATGTTGCTTTCAACAATTCTCCTCATTTTAGAGCTTGAGTTTATCACCTTCATTTAAGTCATGAACTCAGTGATATCCACATGGCCAATTTTAGTGTCTCTGATGTCATCAACATTGGAGGTAACCAAAGTGATCAGAAAGATGCCCTGGTATTTGTACTTCATGATCTTTGCCTTTTTGAGAGACATTTCAAACATTGGAACTTGCCTTGGTCAAACAGGTGCTGATGAACAAGACCGTTTAGAAAGCACTGTAGTCATGATCATGTAATTAGGGAAAAGTAGGTGAGTTGGGGAATTCATGTATCAAGTGATCATGACCAAGGGAGGACACTTAAAAGGGTTGGGTTAGAAATTGGGGAAAAAAATGAGGAAGGAAGGGAAAGAAAGGAAAATACGAAAAGTCCTCTAGAGTTAGAAAAATCTAGAGGAGGAATGCATGGGCGGTGAAATTTGCTGCCCTTGAATATAGGGAAAGAGTTAGAGGCAACGAAAATTGCCATCCCTATAGAATCGACCTACATGGGTGGCAAAATTCACCACCCATGTAGAATTGAGGGGAAGGTGTAGGGGTGGAAAAATTCACTGCCCTTGCACCTTGAACCTGCATCGGCAGTAAAATTTGCCACCGATGTAAGTCTCAGGTAAAAAAGGCATGGGTGGAAAAATTTGCTACCCGTGCAGGATCGACGTGTATGGGCAGTGAAAAAATGTAGGTAAAAGACAACGGCAGCCAAGAGGCATGGGTGGAAAAATTTATCGCCTATGATGGTTCTAAGAAGAAAACCATGGGTAAAGGGGAGGGGCGACGGGATTGTTGCCCCAACATGGAAAAGAGAAAAGGGGGAAGGCCAACGGGGAGGTAGAGAAAACAAAAAATAAACCCCCCTCAAAAATAAAAACCTAAAAACAATGCTAAGAAGAGGAAAAGAAAAGAAATAAATGTTAAAATAAGACCTACCTCAAAAACCACACACGCAGCAAGCTCAAATCCACAAAAATGCGCTTTTACTCATTCATCAAAGCATCTAGATGAAAAGGGCAGGAGGAAAGGAGGAAGAATGAAAATAAATGAGGTTGAAATTAGATTATATGGGGTGAAAATTGACCCCAACAACCCATCGCATGCGGTAATAAATGTTGTGCATAGAAATTGAGGTATGCAAGGGTGGCAAATTTCATTGCCCTTACATGCTCAGATGCAGGGGCGGTGAAATTTTCTGCCCTTGTAGGGCAAGATGCAGGGGCAGGAAAAATTGCTACCCTTACAAGAAAAATGTAGGGGCAACAAAAATTGCTGCCCTTGCATCTCAAAGGTAAAAATGCACTGGCGGCAAATTTTGCCTCTGATGCACGAAAATGGAAGAAAAAGAGACTAACTCTGAAAGAGGTAGGTTTTGGTCACCTGGACACATCAAAATCATAACAAACTTCATGTTTTAGGGAAGACGTGATAACAAGACATTACAAATTTTGAAAGGTGCAGTTGGACCAAGACGAGAACGAGAAGAACCCATCTCAAAAACAAACTTAGAGAGACGAAAGATGAAATGAACAAGTTTTATGGGGGGTTGTTCCCAAAAATGAGCTAAGCTAATTTTAAAAACAATAGCTAGCTCCTATTAGGAAACTTTTTTTAATCAAATTGATCAATGGGAGTAGAAACTAGTCTCTAAGTACCTTCATCCAAGCCATTGGGCTATGGAGTCAAGCTAAAACTGAAAGAAAAATAGACAACACAAAAATTATACATATATACAAATGGACTCATCTAAGCTTCAAAGATTGAACAGCTTTAGATGTTGCCCACTATGAGGTAGTGCGAATGGTATTCCATCCTGGTACTCCAACAAGAAGCTAGCCTCACCACAGAGCTATTGAATGGTGAACGGGCCTCTCCATAAGGAGTCAAATTTTCCATGCATTCCTTTTAGTTCTCGCCTCTTATCCCATAACAATACTTGATCTCTGACTTGGAATTTGTGGACCTTAGCTTTTTTATCAAAAATTTCCTCCACTTAGTTCTAATGCACCATAATCCGATCCACTACCATAGTTCGCCGCTCATTCAGTTTGGTTAGGCACATGATTCTTTTGTCGACCAAACTTTCGAAGGTTGAGTCTTCGATTGCTTTGGTTAACCTGAGCGCTAGTAGTTCAAGCATGATGGTAATCTCCACATTCAAGCCATATAGAATTTGGAAAGGTGACATACCTATATCCCTTTTGGGTGTTATCTTATCCACCCATAAAGCATCATACAATGCTTTGTGCCATGTTCTCTGATTGTCATCTACCAACTTCTTGATAATAGTGACCAGGTTCTTATTACTCGATTCTGCTTAGCCATTTCCTTGAGGGAAATAATATGAAGTGTGGGATAGGGTAACCCCATAATAAAAATAAAATTGAGTGATTTTATATGATGAAAAATAGGCTACATTATCTATTACAATCTTGAGTGGGACCCCAAATTGGGAGATGATATTTTCCTTGAGAAAACTGCACACCACTTCAAATGTGGCATGCTTGGTTGGGATGGCCTCCACCCACTTGGTAAATTAATCCATTATCGTGAGGACATAATCATGTCCAGAACTTGAAGATGGGTTGACTGCACCAATGAAGTCAATACCCCACTGCTGAAAAAACTCCTTGATTACTACTGGCTTGAGAGGCAAAGCAGCCAGTTTAGGCTTCCCAACGAATTGTTGAAACAATTTGCACCTACGCACCCATTTGTAGGTATCCTGGAATATCATGGACCAATAATACCTTGGTCATAAAATTTTGTGCACTATCACTGGTGCAAAAAAATGTCCTCCACAAGCCAAATTGTGAAAAGACTCCAAGAGTTTATCTTGTTGTGCCTTATCAACACAATGAAGAAATGCCCCATCTAGGTTTCTTTTATACAAACCATTATCCCACAAAACATAACTAGCAGCATTTAACTTAATATTTCATTTCTCTTTATAGGAAAAATAGGTAGGACACTCACCATATGTCAGAAAATAGGCAATGTCAAAATACCACTCATTAGTAGTGGCAATAAAGAGGACTGTAGGCATGCCTTCGATCTCTAGTTCTTCACTTTCTACTTCATCTGGAATGTTGTTGGAAATCAACTAGCAAAGACCCTTTCTCCGCATGAGTTTGGTAGGTTTGATGTCTAGATCAAACTCTTGAATCTTGGCGATTCAATTACCTCTCTTCATATCAAACTCCTGCTGAGTCAAAATGGATTTTACTGTTGTATCAGGTATGAGAACATCGATGTGTGAGTTTAGGCTATAAAACTTGAAATGCTTGACTACTTTGATCACTACATATGCATGTTTCTCCATGTTAGAATATTTTAGCTCATGAACCTTGAGTGGACAACTCATGAAGAAAATAGGAGATTCTACACCTTCTTGGTTTAGTTGAATTAAAATTGCTGAGAGTGTATGTTCGAAAGCATAACTGTATATTTAAAAAAAATTGGCATAGTTTGGACAAACCAAGACTGGTGCACGAGTAATTGCTTATTTGATTTCTTTGAACACCGATTTGCCCTCAGCAGTCCATCTGAAGATAGCATTGCCTTTCATCATATTGCTGATATGGTGGGTCTTCCCAGTGAAATCAAGAATGAACCTTCGAAGAAAATTCACCTTTCCAAAGAATGAGTGAACTAAAATTTTGCTGGTAAGAAAAGTAAGTACCTAGATGGACTTGACTCTTTCTGAGTCAATTTTAATACCTTCTCGAGACACAACGTGTCTGAGAAGTTTTCCTTCAGTCACTCTGAAGATAGACTTCTTTGGGTTTAAATAAATACCATTCTGTCGATAGCATTCCAGTATTCTTTGCAAATGGTGGACATGGTCAGAATGATGCTTTGAAAACACTATCAGATCATCTAGGTATACTACAATGAACTTACCCATCTCTTCTTTGAAAGTGAGGTCCATCACCCTTTGAAATGTGGCCCCTGCATTTATTAGAAGGAAAGGCATTCTTCGATAAGTGAAGGTGCCCCAAGGTGTGGTGAAGGCCATCTTATGCTGGTCTACTTTTCCAACCTCAACTTGATTGTACCTCAAAAAACCATCCAGCATTGATAACATTTTTGAACCTGTTACCATTTATAGGACTTGATCCATGATAGGGAGAGGCTAGTTATCTTTTAAATATAACTGATTCAAGTTCCTAAAATCCACACAGATTCAAATTTCACCATTCTTCTTTCTAATAGGCACTATGTTGGCAATCCATGTGGAGTGATGGATTTGAAAAATTATCTGAGCATCAAGCATTTTTTGTATCTTAGCTGAAATAGTACTTGAAATTTTTAGATTGTATTACTTGGACTTTTGCTTGTAAGGTACAGAGTTTGCCTTTAGAGGAATGTCATGGTGAATGACATTTGGCCTGAGTGATTTTAAATCATCATAAGAATAGGCCAATACATATATATATATTGGAAAAATAAACTAGCAAGCTTAAATCTCTCCTTGGGAATGCAGCATTTCCTAATATTTACCATCTTAGGATCTCCCTTGGTTTCCAGGTTTACCTGATCAAAATCTTGAGAGGAGTTTGAATCTATTCATTGTTGTTTAATAAACCTGTCATGGTTATCAAATAATTTCTCTAGGGAAACCAGGACTTTGGGAATTTTATTGCCCTTAAGCTGTAGGAAATCTTCACCTGTATTCATGTTTGATTCAGAAGTTGCTTCACATTCTCAGAGCTCACTACCTTCAAAATGCAATTGTTCAAAACTATCCTTTTACTCTAGGAAGGCAATGATTTGATCATCATTGTTAAATACTTGCCAATGGCTGGCATTATCAGGTACACTTGGCCAAAAGACCAGTTCAATAGTGTACTTATCTCTCTTAAAATTTGGGTGGGAAACTAAGAGAGTAGCAGAGATAGCCAATGCATCCACCTTGTCATTGAACTCCCTTGGAACGACAGAGATATTGAAAGCGTCAAAATTTTCAATCTAGTCCCAGACTAGATTACAATAGTGGCATAACCTTTCATTCTTATCTGATAGAGGTTTCTTACCTAACAGACTACCAACTCAGCATCCCCTTTAGAATAGAGTAATTTGATTCCTCTTTCTCTAGTAGCTTGTAATCTGAGCAACATGGATTCGTACTCAGCCATGTTGTTGGTTTTGTTAAACTGCAATTTTTAGGACAAAGAAATAATGTCTCTTTGAGGAGATACCAACACAGCCCTAGCTCCTAAACCAATAGAAGAGTAGCTGCCATCAAATTCTAAGGTCCATACCTCGTTAGACACAGCTTTTTCTTTGAAAACTCCTTCATTTGGGGGAAGAGGTTCTCTCATGTGTTCATTTTGCTTTACTGATTTAGCCACCGTGTCAGCTGAACACAATTTCAAGTTATCACCTGTAGGAGTTTCATCAGATGCCTCATGGATCTCATCTGTAGATAGGAAGTAATTGCCCATGCCTGAGGACTCAAATAAAATTTGAGCTTTCGGTGTTGACGATCGAGTAACTACATACCTTGCCTCTTTTTTAGGAAGTAACTTCTTCATGACACTTTGAATTGGAATTCTTGCTTCTGACAAGTCCATACTTAGCTCGCCTCCAATATCTTTGCAAAAATTCTACCCAAGCAGGATGTCGTAAGAGGTTGGAACATCAGCCACTAAAACCGTCATTTTTATCCATTTTTCTGAAAAAGTTGCAAAAGCAAATTGGGCATCTTTTATCTGACCAAGGAGTGGGACTTGTTTATTTTCCATAGAAAAACACCTCTCAAACGTTTTGGTCAAAGTTAGTCTAAGGGAATCTGCTACCTTGGTGGGCATAACATTATCTAAGGCTCTAGAGTCTATAATGTAATTACTCAATTTATAACCATTTATAAGCAGGGAAACATAAAAAGGTTCTATTTTCCCAGGAGCAATAGGAGGAGTCACGACAAGATTATTTTTGGTAGATTTATCTTTGAGGGGATCATGAACGGCTTTTGAAGAATCTTTTCCTTTGGGGATGGCTTTATTTTTCACATATTCTGCCAACCTATCAAATTGTTTAGGGCTAGCTCTCAAATATTCAATCTCTGTCATTTGGATTTTAGTCTTTCTAGCATGATCAATTATATCAAATAATTGAAAAGAACTTGAAACAGAGGAGGAGAGTCCATCATCTGGAACTTTAGTAGATATGGCACTAGTCTGAGTAACATAAGTGGAAGGTATGGGGTGGTTGGAGGTACTTGATTTTTTGTGAATCACTTGCTCTTTTGATTGAGGAGGCAATGGAGTCTCTCGTTTAGCGATGGAAACTGCTAGTTCGGGTTTTCTTCTGCCTTCCCTTTATCAGTCTATGAAGCTAACTGATTTTGAGATCTAGTGAAAATTGCATAGGATCCATCCAACCCTTCCCCTTTACTTCCAGCTTCATCCTGGTAATCCAAGAAACCAATATTAGAGTCGCCAACTAAATCTTCTTCCTACTCATCAAAGAGATTAGCATCATCTTGTTGGTCTAACTAAGGTGGGAGTGAATAGTTCTATTTAGCCTCTAGGTAACTAACTACTAAATTGGTAGGTGTTACTTCAATGGCCAATTTCCCTGGAAGAGGAGGCAGGTGATTTGATTGCCCTTGGTTTTGGGTAGTATTACCTTGATATTACTGATTTTGGAATGTTCTCCTAGGCATATCTTGATAGGTGGGAGTAGACATACCTTGGTCTATTTGCCTCTTCAAAGCTATCAGTTCATTTGTCAATTTTTGCACCATAGGATCTGTAGTGCCTACAGAAGAACTTTTAGCAGATGAAGAGAATCTATTTTTACTAGAGTCTTTTCTGATCTTACCTACCAGGATAAGATCATCTTCAATCTCAGTAGCCAGATTTTGAGCCAATGCTAGATCCATAGGGCCAGCTTGCCTCAATAAGAAACTTACTTCAAGAAGCTACGAGTTGATAAAAAAGTACTTGAGATTCTCTGGTGTGGGCTGAGCAATAGTCAGAATCTAGTTCCTTAACTTGTTGAATTTAGTGATGAAATCTCTCATGGGTTCCTAGGATTCTTTTTTCATCTGTGTTAGTTGTGCTAACAAAGCGTGTACATCTTCAGCAGGTTTAAACCTAGTTTTGAATATGGATTTTAATGTGTCCCAGTCAGTCACTGACCTAGCTTATAGGTGGTAGAACCAATCTGCGGTAGCACCTTGCAGGGTTTCCATGAAAAGTCTCACTGCTACATCTTCAAAATCCACACTGATTATGCCACATGCTATGGAGAAAGCAATGATATGCTTGTTAGGATGAACCTTCCTGACAACAAAATACTTAGGAAAATTTTTCCTAGAACTACGAGGTAGTTCATGCAAGGGAGGAGTCAAATTAAGAGGACCAAAAGAATTTCCCCACGAGCCTTGAGCCATTATAATAGGATGATTAAATGGTGGGATAACAAACCTTGGTGGGGTATTTATAGGCAGGGCATAATTAACAGTAGAAAAAGAAGCTCTACCTTGTGTTGGTGCCCTGATAAGGTCAGGAGGAAAACTCTTAGATTGTTGGAGGATGGCGTGTGGAGAAAATAGATTAAAATTGCTCTGTTGTGCCAACTCAAACACAAGGTCAACAACACCCTTGGCTCTCTAGCTTCTTGTGTAGCATGGAGTTGCCAAATTTTAAATTAAAAAGGGACCAAAACTGCTTCAAGTTGAAGTTTGAGGCTTCAAAATGCACGTTCGTAGTGCCCAGCAGAGTCACCAAAAAATTATTGCATGAAGTTAAGGGGTAAATAACAATGGGAAAGAACTAGAACTACTCATTCTTTTCTCAGTAGAGTCACCAAAAAACTATTGGGTGAATATTTTGTTGTCAACTAACTGAAAACAAAATGGGTATATCAACCACAGCACAGGGAGATTTATGTCATAAAAAGTGTGGGTTTACCAGATCTATATGAGGTAAATATCTCCTCTCATCAAGGGGAGGTTCCCTATGAATATTTATGTGCTATATGTATATATATATATATATATATATATATATATATATATATAAAATTAAGAAAAAAATAATACATGGGGTGGTATAACAGCATCCACCTCTCTTTTTTCAGAGGTGATGTATAAAGAACAAAAGAGAGAAATCCTGATCCTTAGCTGACAACATTCCTCTTCTTTCAGGAATGGTATTCAATGTGAAGCAAAAAATCACCTAAAGTAACAAAGTTTACAAGAAAACTCACGTAAGCACAAAGTCTTAAATAGCCTCCTTCACCAATCTGAAACAAACGTAACCATAGAGTGAAACGAAGCACAAAGTCTTCACCTGAAACTACAAAAGATAAAAGAATCACAAAGGTAAAAGTAGCTCAAAGTCTCTCTTCTACCTTTTAGAAATGCCCTCAGATAATATAAACACATCCACTTTGCTTATTAAATCAGACAAACAAGAGATTATCAGGAAAGAGGACATAAGAACTGTTTCCTAAATAACACAGATAATTTCAACACAAAGTTTGAAATAAACTTGCTTCTCATTTATTTAATAAAATATGATTTACAAGTTGAGCACAAAGTCTCAAAAAGTGTTTCAATTTCGGCAAAGTTTTTGCTCTCAATTATCCAAGATCCATTTAAAAAAGAGGTCTCCACTATATATAAGGAGAAACTCTCAATATTTAGAAAATAATAAAATACAAAAATATCTTAGTCAAAGATGACTCATCTTTGACCTTGAGATATTTTTCCAAATATTTTACAAGTAATTACATATTAAAAAATTACATGCACTTTTCTCAAGATAAAAGTGCATAAGGTAAGAAGAAGAGAGAAGGGGAAAAAGTTTCAACTTTTGCCACCAGATTTCTTCAGATGAGCATCATACATAGTAATGGATGCCTAAATTCCTATACTATCTGGTGCAACTATGTTCTTAAAGATGACTCTAGCTCTAATTAGAGCGTCTTTCAATGGTGTGATTGCCTTAGCATGATTAGTTAACCTGGATCTCAGATTGTCCAGAGTTAACTGAGTATCTAAAATATGGTCCACAGAAGTCATTGAGAAGGCTTTTTCTTCAAAATTTCTTTGAATCATCCCCTTGAAACCTTAGATCATTTCTTCAGCTGAGAGGAATTAGTTATCCCTGGAAGTGAGGTTGCAAGGTAGTTCTTCTAGTTTATTCAGTAGGCCTGTGTCACTCTTCTCACTATCATCTTTGGAAAATTTAAGGTCATCAATCAACTCCTTGAGTACTTGTATCCTATATATCAATGACTCCTTAATCTCAACATATGAGTCTTTGCTAAAAATGATGCCAATAAATATCAAGGTACTTTTCTTCAGATCCTTTATCTCTCTCCATTTGCTAAGATATTTTTTCATACTGTCAATATCTTGAGAGATAAGAGAGACAAGGTCATCTAAATCTGCCCTCACCTTCTTCATCTTGCTTGTCTTTTCTGCAACCTCTATAAGCAAGGAAACTCTCTGAGTACGCATTTTTTCAACATAATATTCCAGCACTTTCCCCTTCAAGTAAGTTTTCTCTACCTTTTGAATGATAGGGTCATCTATAGAGAAGGCCTCTGGAGTCACTGCTTTAGGAAGAAGAGTGAATTTCCTTATTATAGCTATCAACTACTCCATTTTGGCCTTATAATAGTCTTTTATCTCCTTTTCTCGGTCAAATTTTTGGACCATGATGTCCATAATAGACTGTAGATCACCTTTCACACCTTCGTGAGTAACTTTGCCAAGTTCAACATGAGAGATGGAATAGCTGCTCATTTCAAAACCCTCAAGGGTTGCATCCTATGGAGGCTTAGCTATTTCTAGAAATTTATGCCCCTTTTCCTAAACCAATTTTGAGAGGATCCTGGGCCTCTTAGGAGCTTTAGTTTTCATCGACACTATTTTGCCAAAATCAAAGTCATCTGGAGAGATGGCTAACTTCTTTATTTTAGGAGTGAAAGCTGACATCTAAGGTGGGAGAGAAGAAGTACCTATCGTGGCAATGGTTCCTATAGCTAGTGTTAATGTGGTAACTTTTACACTGCTAGTGGTAATAGTGGACAAAATTAGAAAAATAGGTGAAATTGTACTAGCCATTGATTCTAGCTCTTGATTAAAACTCTCTCCCAAATTGAAAGAAGGAGATGCCAAACTAGGAATGGATTTAGAGGAGTGAAGAGTATCTCCAAAAGCACCATGAGGATCACCAAATATGACTCTGGAAGGAGAGGCAGCTCCAGAAGAAGGAACACTGATAGGGGAAAGAGGTGAAGGAGATGCCAAAGGAGACTGAGGCAGAGAAAGAGAGACACTCTTAAGCAGTTGTGATTCTTCTTGTGAAGGTAGAGGCTCAGTCTTTTGCTGTTTTGAAGGTCGGTCATCTGTCTCCATGGGTTGGGCTGTCTGTTCTTGAGAGCTTTTTTCTGCAATTTCTTTAGCCACTGCTTTTGGCTCTTCAGTAGCCTTTGATTTTTTAGAAACAAAGATGCTTCTAGGCTTGTGAGGCCTAGATGAGGAAGGAACATCACCTTTATTCTTGGTCCTATTTTTTACGTTCTTCCTCATCTCTACTTGGAACTCAACCTCTGATCCCATGATAAATTCTTTGAGTACGATCCCCTTGGCTACCAACCAATCATTGGTGTTAGCCAATATTGGCTCAAATCTCTTCCTCAGAGAAGTTAGTTCTTTTTGAGACCACTAAATTAGAGGAAGAGGGGAGCTAACAATCTTTTTAGCCAGGTACCTACTATTGATAATGCTCCCATCATCGGCCAGATTGGGGGGAATCTCTGCAAGCCCCAAATACTCAATTTACTCTAGGGTCAGCCTGCAATAGTCCATCCTTCTAATTTCTTCAGTCATTCTCAAGTCCACCCAGATATCTTTGATCATAGGCTCATGGAATTGAGTCTTTCATCTGATCTTGTCCTTAACTCCTCTATAGTCAAATTTGTCCCTCCTCTTGAATTGTTTTAGAGTGACCAACTATATCTCTATTTCCATGACTTTGGATTTGGCTGTTGTCGTAATAGAGTATCTACCAATTTCGACTGAGAACTTGAAACCTAGCTTTTTTAGCTCCATTTGCCTAGTATGTACGACAGCAAGTTGTCGACAAAGCTCCAATCAGAACTAACTTATTAGAAAAAAACTTGGGGAGCATATAGGGATAGCCTTAGAAAAAGCCAACCCGAAGATAATAGAAGGTGGGAAATTGAAGGAACATGCAACCGTAGTCATTGACGACCATCCAAGCCTCATTAGATACTCTCTTTTATTCAAGCTGAGGGTCAAAGAGGCATAGAAATATTGAAAATAAAGCATCATTTACCCTTTTGAAATGGCAGATTAATCCTTAAAGTGTTAACTAGAGGTAATATGATTAGATCAAGGTGGTCTTCCTATCCCTTTCAGTTGTCAAACCTGGAAAGGTTCATATCGAGGCAACTCTATACATAAGGTACGAAGTCATATAGAACTTAGAAGAAGTCTGTACCTTGGTTAGCTGCTCATGAAAGGCATTATTGATCTACTCACCCCAAAAGATGACCTGCTTACCCTAGAGGATGATCTTAATGAATGGGTACATCCACTCATGGAACTATGAGGAAGACGGGAGGCCTCACACTCTGCTGAGAAGGGTGATCAAGCCACTAACTTCTTCAATGAAATCACTCCTTGAGAAGTTTCATGGCCATCTGGATAGATTAGTTCTAGGTGTCTTCAACCACCTATTGTTCATCAATTTCTTTGCTCTCTCAGGGTCCTTATCATACTCCTTTTGATCTTTTGTGAAGTCAATCTTTAGCACCTCGATAGCAAGAGGGCACATGAAGACTTTGTCGATGAATTTGGGATCCAACCAAATTATGACATTACCACTGGTATCTGAGATTGATCTTGTCTCTTTGTTGTAACACCAGGTGCATTGGAGGATGAACTTTGTGTGGTGTGCTACCACTAAGAAAGTGGCAACCAAGTGAATGTTGCTTTCAATGATCCTCCTTATTTTAGAGCTCAGGTTCATCACCTTCATTTGAGTCATGAACTCGGCCATATCCACATGGCTAATTTTAGTGTCTTTGATGTCATCAATGTTGGAGGTAACCAAAGTGATCAAAAAGATGCCCTGGTATTTATACTTTATGGTCTTTGCCTTTTTGGGAGACATTTCAGACATTGGAACTTGCCTCAGTCAAACAGGTGCTGACGAACAAGACCTTTCAAAAAGCACTACAGTCATTATCATGTAATTAGAGAAAAGTAGGTGAGTTGGGGAATTCATGTATCAAGTTACCATGACCAAGGAAGGACACTTAAAAGGGATGGGTCAGAAACCAGGGTAGAAAACAAGGAAGGGAAAGAAAGGAAAAGATGAAAAGTCCTCCAAATTTAGAAAAATCTAGAGGAAAAATGCATGAGCAGTGAAATTTGCCACCCTTGCATATAGGGAAAGAGTGTAGAGGCAACAAAAATTGCCACCCCTATAGAATCAGCCTGCATGGGTGGCAAAATTCATCACCTATGCAGAATTGAGGGGAAGGTGTAAGGGTGGCAAAATTCATCGCCCCTGCACCTTGGGCCTGCTTCAGCGGCAAAATTTGCCACCGATGCAAGTCTCAGGTAATAAGGGTGCAGGTGGCAAAATTTGCCACCTATGCAAGATCAGCCTATACGAGCGGTGAAAATCACGGCCCACACAGGTAAAAGGCAACGGTAGCCAATAGGCATGAGCAACAAAATTTGTCACCCGTGACGGTTTTAAAAAGAGAACTATGGATAAAGGGGAGGGGTGGAGGGATTGCCACCTCTACATGGAAGAGAGAAAAGGAGAAGGATGATGAAGAGGTAGAGAAAACAAAAAATAAAAACCCCCCCTCAATAATAAAAACTTGAAAACAATGCTAAGAAGAGGAAAAGAAAAGAAATAAATGTTAAAATAAGACCTACCTCAAAAACCACATGTGCAGCAAGCTCAAATCCACAAAAATGTGCTTTTACTCATTCGTCGAAGCATCTAGATGCAAAGGGTAGGAGGAGAGGAGGAAGAATGAAAAGAAATGAGGTTGAAATTAGATTATATGGGGTGAAAATTGACCCCAACAACCTACTGCCCACATCAATAAATTCCACGCATGGAAATTGAGGTATGTAGGGGCGACAAAATTCACCACCCTTGTAGGGTAAGATGCAAGGGTGGCAAAAATTGCCATCTTTTCAAGAAAAATGTAGGGGTGGCAAAAATTTCTGCCCTTGCATCTCAAAGGTAAAAATGCACTGGCGGTAATTTTTTTTGCCGGTGCACGAAAATGGAAGAAAAAGAGACTAACACTAAAAGAGGTAGGTTTTGGTCACCTAGACGCATCGAGACCATAACAAACTTCACATTTTGGGGAAGATGTGATAACAAGACATTACAAATTTTGAAAGGTGCAGTTGGACCAAGACGAGAACAAGAAGAACCCGTCTTGAAAACAAACTTAGAGAGATGAAAGATGAAATAAACAAATTTCATGGGGGTTGTTCCCAAAAATGAGCTAAGCTAATTTTGGAAACAAAAATATTCATCTTTTTCTTGGTATTACACCTCCCAACATTTAGCCCTACTAATACCCATTTCATCACAAGGTTGAGATTGACAAGATGGTCTATGACCTTTTCCAAGTAGGCATCATTTAACCCAACACCAATCCCTATTCCTCACTGGTCTTGCTCATTCATAAAAATATGGTTCATAGAAACTTTTCATTGACTATTGAGACTTGAACAAGCTAACAATCAAAGACAAATTCTCCATTCTAGTCATTGATGAGCTCCTCGATGAACTACATGGTGCATAATTTTTCTCTAAATTGGACCTTTGTGCTAGCTATCATCAAATTCATGTTCATGATGCAAACATTCCCAAAATAACATTTTTCACACATTATAGTCATTATGAGTTATTGGTCATGCCCTTTTGGCTTACTAATGCCCCCTCCACCTTCTAGAGCTTAATGAACCAAGTATTTTAGCCATTTTTGTAGAAATTTATCTTGGTCTTTTTTGATGACATATTCATCTACATTTTCACATGGGAGGATCATATCCAACACTTAGATATATATTTAGGCACTCTAGGTGTGAACCACTTATGTGCTAAACATTCCAAATGTTCTTTTGGGAAATTAGAAGTTGAGTACTTGGGACATATTATTTCTTGTGATGGTATTCATGTTGACCCCACTAAAATTGAAGTTATGATAACCTAGCTAACACCTTCCACACTCAAAAGTCTATGGGGATTTCTTGGTCTCATAGGGTACTATAAGAAATTTCTCAAAGATTATGGTAAAATTATAGCACCACTAATGGTTATGCTAAAAAATGACTCCTTTGTCTAGTCACCTACATCTATTAAAACATTTAATAACCTCTAAGATGCAATGTACACTACCCCCATCTTAGCCATGCTTAATTTCTCACAACCATTTATTATTTATTATGATGCATGTGGTATAGGTCTTGGTGTGGTACTCATGCAATGGGATCATCCCATTGCCTTCACTAGCAAGGCACTCACTAGGTTTAATTTGGCATGAACCACATATGATAAAGAGATGATGGCTATTCTCCATGTAGTTCATAAATGGCATTCATATTTGATTGGCAAACATTTTTGTATCAAAATAGATCACCAGAGTCTCAAACAATTTTTAGAATGAGTATCTTCCCTAGATTAACAAAAATAGGTATCTAAACTAATGGGATATGAATATGAGATCAGCTATAAAAAAATGTAAGGAAAACATTGTGTCTGACACTCTCTCTTGCCAGTTTGAATATCCTGTGTGCCTATGTGTCATCTTTATTCCCATTTCCACATGGCTCCATGATATTCAAAAAAAATTGCATAATGTCACTCCAACCCAATAGTGCATTCTTCAACTATTTACTAATTCATCTACTAAACCTTATTATACTTAGGATTGCCAAACATTATGATATAAAGGTTGCCTTTTATTGATAGCTAGATCCAAGTTCAAACATGCCATTTTACAAGAGATGCATGCTTCCCCTTCATCCTAACACTCAATATTTCTAAAAACATATGAGTGGGTTCACCATAATTTCTTTTGGGCTAGAATTAAGTAAGATATCAAAACATTTGTTACTGAATGTGATATTTGCCAACATATGAAAGGTGAGATAGTCCCTCCACCTGGTCTACTCCAACCACTTTTGATTCCAACACATATTTGTATAGAAATTTCCTTATATTTTATTGATGGTCTCCCTAAATTTGGAGGCAAATTAGTGATTCTTATTTTATTTCATCTCCTTTTTAAATATGCCCATTTTTGTGCTCTGGTCCATCCCTACACTACTTCCACCAGTGCTTAGATATTTATTGATCAAATATTTAGACTCCATGGTGTTCTTACCTCTATTATCTCAAATTGAGATCCTACCTTCACAAACATTTTTTGGAAATAACTCTTCATGCATCTAGGTACACATTTAAAAATGAGCTTGGGATATCATCCAAAGACTGATGCCTAGACAAATATTATAAATAAGTGTTTCAAAACCTATCTTGATTATTTTTTCACTGAGTAAAAAAATCAATGGATTAAATGGTTACCTCTTGTAGAATGGTGGTACAACACCTCCTACCACATAACTACCAAACTCACCCCATATGAGGTTATTTATGGTCAAAAGCTACCTTCTCTTATTTCATATTTACTAAAAAAACTCCACTATCCAATCTATTGATTATAACCTCATTACATGTAACAATATCCTTCACCTCCTTAAGTATAATCTTCACATGGAAAAAAAATCACATGAAACAACAAGCAAACCAACACCAATCTGAGCGATCCTTTCAAACTTGAGTTCTAGTTTTTCTTCATCTATAATCTTACAAGGAATCCTCTTTGAAGATCAAAGGCCATTATAAATTAGTTCCAAAATTTTGTGGGCCTTATAAAATTCTCTAGCAAATTAGATCCTGTCACCTATATGTTGGAACTACCAACTTCATCACATGTGCACCCTATTTTTCATGTCCCTTGTTTAAATCATGTACTTGAATGTAATTTCAACACTCATATAGTGCTTCTCAAACTAGATGTAGAAGGGTCTCTCATTTTACAACTTGAGTCTATCATCAATAAATGCTCTCATTCCCTCTACTATCAGGTCATCATGAAATTTATCATCCATTGGTAAGGGATATACCCACAAGATGTGACTTGGGAACTTCTTCTTTCCATTGAACAATAGTTTCCTCACTTTAAGCTTTGTGGTCAAAGCTTTTAAGAGGGAGGGAATGTTAGGACCCTTTGTCTTAAGCATATGTTTTTAGTTTGTTTATTTAATAAAAGGCAATAGATTCATATGCTTTATAAGTCATCCCTCAAGCTCATTATAATAGTATAATGTAATAGTGTAATAGTAGATTAATCCCACATTCATGCGGAGTAGTAGTTATTTAGTAATATATTACATTAAATAAGATATTAGTCTCATATGAGGGACATGAATTGTATTGAATCAAGCTTCCTCAAAGGAGGTTTCCCCCTTGAAGAGGCCAAAAATTCTAAAATTTTTCTATTGTAATTTAGTTTTATTTATTTCATTCAATATATTGCTGATTTTTTGTATTTTATTTCGTGCATTTGTAATTATATGCTAATTTATTCCAAAAGGATCCTGATAATGCAGGTTGTATGAAGTGTCAAATTTTAGTTATCATGTTTGGAGTGTATCTAGATAGAAGTTTCTCGATATAGGCCTATCATCCTTCAAATTTGAGTTTTAGTCACTCATAAAGACATTCATGCAAAATATCATTTCTTAGGATCTTTGTAGATAACGTTTTAGTTCATTTCTAGGTCATTTTTTGGATTATCATTACTATATCATGTATTTTTTAACATAACACACTTGTAGTTCTTTTTATTCTAAGGGAAATAATTGTAGGGTCTTAATTCCTACCCTTAAAAGAGATGGCAACAAATATGGGTTTTGTCACATAGATCAGAGCCTTCTACAAGTAAAAAATCACTTTTAAGAACAATTTGAATAATAATCAGAGATCATAACATGTAGAACAGACTAAAAAAAATGATGAATACATAATAGTCCTCAAAAATAATAAATGACAAGAGCACCATACTTGGAATACAACACCAAACACCAAAGTATCCACTTTTTGGTGCTCTTAACCAATATCCAAAATCCCAAAATTTATAGAAAGAGATAGAAAGGTAAGGTCAATTACAATTTTGTTAGCTATAGTCCAATTTAGATTGAGTAGTTTTAGCAAATTTTTACTCAGAGTATCTAAATATAGGGGTCATCATGTGTGACATGATGGCTCTTACTTCCAATTTTATATTGGGCAGTTGGTACAACTTCTAGATTAGAATCCATGTTACAAAAACTAGTGATTGAGGGCAATGTGCACAACACATTTGCCTTCTTTTATTTCTAGCTCATTTTTTTTACCCAAGAATTCTGAATAGTTGCATGCCTTATTCCATTTGTATGTGGTTGGCATCATTTTGGAGTGGCTTTCATATAAGCTTAGTTCTTAGTTTTGGAGTGGATTTCATATAAGCCTAATCTCCACCTTTAAGAGTGGCCAATATTGGCCTAGTTCTCAGTTCACATTTAGCTATCCATGCCACACTTTAAAAATTTAGATCATTAATGGGCTTCATGAGCCATGCCATATGACACACATTTGTACTAATATTAATTTACTACTTCACACTTAGGGGGAAATGATGGAGCCAAGGGACTAGCTAGCCTTTGTATTCTTGAGCCACCTACTCAGAGGGATTGGACACATAGTCTAAACATCAATTAACTTTTTTTGGAAAGAACTCTTCATGCATCTAGGCACACATTTTAAAATGAGTTTAGGATATCATCCAAAGACTTCTGGCTAGACAAAGATTATAAATAAGTGTTTAGAAACCTATCTTGTTTATTTTGTCATCAAGTAAAAAAAACAATGGATTAAATTGCTACCTCTTGTAGAATGGTAGTACAACACCTCCTATCACATAACTACCAAACTCGCTCCATATAAGGTTATTTATGGTCAAAAGCTACCTTCTCTTATTTCATATTTACTAAAAAACTACACTATCCAAGCTATTGACTATAACCTCATTACATGTGACAATATCCTCCACCTCTTTAAGTATAATCTTCACATGAAAAAAATCACATGAAACAACAAGCAAACCAACACCAGTCTAAGCGATCCTTTCAAACTTGAGTTCTAATTTTTATTCATCTATAATCTCACAAGCAATCCTCTTTGAAGCTCAAAGGCCATTATAAATTATCTCCAGAATTTTATGGGCCTTATAAAATTCTCCAGCAAATTAGACCATGTCACCTATAAGTTCAAACTACGACCTTCATCACATGTGCACCCTATTTCTCATGTCCCTT
This sequence comes from Torreya grandis, assembly GCA_037957365.1. Lineage (NCBI taxonomy): Eukaryota > Viridiplantae > Streptophyta > Pinopsida > Cupressales > Taxaceae > Torreya > Torreya grandis. Next base: position 405,063 of record JARHVA010006408.1, read on the forward strand.
GCTTAAAGAATGTATTTGAATGTAATTTCAACAATCAGATAGTGCTTCTCGAATTAGATGTAGAAGGGTCTCTCATTTTACAGCTTGAGTCTATCATCAACAAATGTTCTCATTCCCTCTACAATTAGGTCATCATGAAATTTCTCATCTAGTGTTAAGGGATATACCTAGAAGATGCAACTTGGGAACCTCTTCTTTCCATTCAATAATAGTTTCCTCACTTTAAGCTTTGTGGTCAAAGATTTTAAGAGGGAGGGAATGTTAAGACCCTTTGTCTTAACCATGTTGGTTGAATATTTTGTCGATAGCGTATTGATAAACAAAATAGGTCTGATCAACCAAAGTAGGAAGATTAGTCATCCAAATGTGTAGTTTTACCACATCAAAAAGAGATTGATCTCTCCTCTCATCAAGGGGAGGTTCCTTATAGATAGACTATATATATATATATATATATATATATATATATATATATATATAAACAAAAAATAATACTCAAGGGTAAGACAAATCATCCATCTCTCTTTCTTCAGAGATGATGTGTGCAGATCAAAGGAAAAACTCAAGGGAAATGACAGACATCACTCCTCTTCTTTCAAAATTACTATTCAACAAACTAAAAGAATACTCTTGGTAGTAAATGCAAAATGTAGCAAAGGATGTAATAACCAACAAATTGAGATGCAGCACAAAGTCTTCACCTGAATTGCTCAAGAGTAATATATGAAGGACAATGAGGGCACAAAGTCATCCCAAGGTCCTTTACATAGAAATGAAAAGAAAACACACTAAAGGCAATTATGGGGGCACAAATCTTTCCACAATTGACTCTTCAAGACACCTTCCTGACTATTGTCACTAATTCTACTTGTTGAATTAAAGGAACAAAAGATATATTAAGGAAAAATACATAAGAACAATTTCGTCAACAACAAATATATTACAACACAAAGTCTAAAAAATCACTTGCTTTCTTATTCCAATAACAAAATATGATCAACAAACTGAGCTCAAAGTCTCAAAAGTGCCTTTCAATTTGGGTAGAGTTTCATTCTCATTGTCCAAAAAAATGATCCATTTACAATAGAAGAGAGTCCCTTATATAGCCTCTTTAAGAAGGACTTAGGAATAGTAACACATCATGTTGCATTAAAATTTGTTAAGAAGGCAGGTTGGAACATAGGGGCATCTACCCATTTGCTTTTCTCAATGCAGAGAAACAAGTCATGCTATTAAACGTTTACATCTTTCAATGTCCACCTGGCAATCTTATCCTTCTTCATCATTCCTCCTTTTCTAGTTATTTGAATTGGGTCCTAGATTTAATTCAATGCTCTATTCCTTAGTCACTTTCTGCTAGTCTTTAGCAATTGATGCATGGCACATTCTGCTGGTAAATAGGTGAGGACACATGACAACTTCCATGGGACTTTGAGAAACATTTACTAATAGAGGCTTTGAAACTTATTAGAAACTTAGAATCGTGAGTGTAGACACTTGTCACTCTCTATAGATTTACAATGGAAAAGATGGCAGCTTTTGCTTGCCTCTTGAGAATCCTACAGAGGATGACATGTGTCATCTTCCATTGCATTTTAGAAACACTATAGAACTATGCGTAACTCATTTGGATTTATGTGAATGATGCCACTTGGTGTGTTCTACTTAACTTACAAAGGGCACGTGGTAGCTTCCATGGCTCTTAGAAGCAAAGTGAAATGAGACTCGAAATATGACATATCCTTTGAGAGCCCTGTGGAAGATGACACATGGCAGTCTCCACTGTGCTTAAAAAATGCTTAGGATGAGCTTAGAAACTTATTCAAAACTCAGACATGGACACGTGTCCCTCTCCATGGAGTTATATGTGAATAGGTGGCAACTTTTGCTCATCTTTGGAGAGTCAAGCGGATGATGACACATGGTGCATTTTACTTTCTTCAATAGCTCACTGGGGGTCCATAGTTTTTATGAAAATAAGAAGTAGGAGGGAGAAATTGTAGATATTAACACTTGTCGGCTTCCACCAAATTTTGTAAGGGACACGTGGCATGGTCTAAATACATTTGTTACTCATGTGGTTGTAGATACATAGCACATTCTACTTCATTTAGTCACTCATCCCTGGGCCCACCATGGTCTTTGCTCAAAATAGTGAAGCTAAGGGAAGAGACTGTGGATATTGATAGTTAGAGGCTCCCAACATGCTTTAAGAGGGACACATGGAAATATTTGCCAATTCACATAAACAAAGGTTAGTGGGGCTTGGCCATCGACACTTGGTAGTATTTGTTAGATTTTGTCAGGCTTTTGTCTCAGTTTGTTTATTTGCCTTGGTCTCTTTTTGCCATGGGAATTCCCTTTACAAGGGCACTTGTGTCTTTGACTCTTGGGGCACTCCTTTAAACTTTGTCACTTGAACTGACCGATTGAACCAACTTTGTTTCAACAGTTCAATGGTTCATTCCCATGTTTCAGCTGGGTTCTTTTGATCTTCATTAAACCAAATGTGTTGAACGATTTGATTGAACCAAACATTGAACTAAACATTGAACCACTTCATTGAACCAAGGCTTTGAACCAAAATGGTTCAAGCCTCTTTTTCTTGAATGCTTGTCGATAGAAATTTTTTATTGAACCAAGGCACTAAACCAATCCTAAAAATGACCAAGTGATAGAAACTGATTCTTTTGGTTGAACCTGCCTACAAAAATTGTGAAGCTTGTTGAACTTTTAAAAATGAACCTACCTGTAGAGTCCGTAGAAATCAAGTCTACAGAGTTCATAGAAATCAAGTCTGAGAAGCTTGAAAATGAGGAATTTGAATGCCCAGGACAAATTTTAAAAAGGGAAGAGACAATTTTGGTCTGTAGGACTAAAATAGTTCAAATGTTGTCCCAAAAATGAGTGGTATTTTTGGGGGACAACAAACCATATGTTTTTATTTTGTTTATTTAAAAAAATTCTATAGATGCATATGCTTTATAACTCATCCCTAAAGCTCATTATAATAGTAGAATGTAATAGTGTAATAGTAGATTAATCCCACATTCATGGGGAGTAGTAGTTATTTAGTGAGATTACATTAAATAGGTTCTTAGTCTCGTATGAGGGACATGAATTGTATTGAATCAAACTTCGTTAAAGGAGGTTTACCCCTTGAATAGGCCAACAATTCTACAATTTTTCTAGTATAATTTAGTTCTATTTATTTCATTCAATATATTGCTGATTTTTTGTATTTTATTTCGTGTATTTGTAATTATATGCTAATTTATTCAGGAAGGATCCTCACAATGCAGGTTGTATGAAGTGTCAAATTTTAGTTATCATGTTTGGAGTGTAATCTAGATATAAGTGTCTCAATATAGGCCTATCATCCTTCACCTTTGAGTTGTAGTCACTCATCAAGACATTCATACAAAATATCCTTGATTAGGATCTTTGGAGATAATGTTTTAGTTCATTTCTAGGTCATTAGTGTTTTTAGGAGTCCAAATTAAGTGGATGAATGATCATATTGGTGCATCACCAACCCTTAAAGCAGATTTAATTTATGAATTTTCTATCCCTTTTCACCCCAATAGTAATAGGTTCTAGTAAACTAAGCCACATAGATGCAAAAATGGAGCTAGCCCCATAATCTAGAGGTCTGGTCTAGTTATAAGGTCACCCACAACCTTTAGTTCATTCCAATGTTAGTCTAGCTTTGAAGTAGAATTGAACACCATCCTTCATAAGGTGTAACTTGGGTTGCTAATAGTTCCTATTTAAAATGTATATTTACCTGCTTCATTTTGTGATAAATAAATAAGTAGAATAGGTTATCATTTTACAAATCTATTTTATCCATTAGATTGTATCTTGCATGGTACAATGCATGTTTGTCATAATGACATTATATTTCCTTATTTTAATATGCCATGTTTTATGATATTGTGTTGTAATTGTGGTCTCCTTTGATTTCATGATCATTACACTATCTTGATGAAACATTAGATAATCATAATTAGTACTATGTGTAACTCCCGTTAATCTTTTCCATGATCTTCCAAGGATTGCATTTAATTGATCTAAATTAGTATCAATGTGAAATAACATTAAACATGATTTTGGACTAAGAGTGATTGTTAATGTGATGGATCCTATGTAATGCTTTGGTTCTCTAGATTTATTGGGATGTTGTATATCATACCTAGTATATATAAGAAGAGCTATGATACATATATTAGATTTAAGGAAGCAAGTAACTGTAACATTATTGCATTAATTATTGCCCATTTTTTATTTAATAAGAAGAGACTATATATAATAATAGTGTTTTTTTATTTCTTCCTTTTGACCATATTTTTGGAAGCAACCTTAGATATTTAGTCTTACTTTGATTTGCCTTTTTTAATAAATACTTTTTTGAAAATAATTTGATCTTGATTGTATAGCTTTACTTATGAATGTTGCTTGATTTAAGACTTTAATTACTCCTTGTGAAACTTTTCCTTGGGATATGTGATAATAATATCAATATAAGTGTTTTAATCAATTGGTTAAGATATAGCCTAGTATATAGTATTGTAGTTATATGAAATATTTTTTAGATCATGTTTATTGGAAAAACAAAATCCTTATTTTGTATATAAAAAAATTCCCCATATTCATCCACTCCAATACATGTAAATTTTAGATACTATAATTTTATTTATATATTACTTTAGTCTTGTACACTTGTAAAATACATATCATGGTTGTATCTTTTAGTTATAAACCTACTCAATGTCAAAAGGCTTATGTTCACAATATATTTGTGCCTAAGTTTCTTATATATTAGTTTGAACGTTGTTATTATGATGTCCAAGACTTATATATTTTGCACAAATATCTAAACCTATTTATTATCCTTCACTACCAATTCTGGACCTAAACCTACTTTATATCTTCCCAGACACTTGTATCCTAGGCAAACACCTATTTTGATGTAAGTGTCCAATTTTCCTATAAAATGCCAAGTGCCCAAAATTCATCTAATTTTAAAATGAAATTAATCTTAAAGGTTGGCCTAAATTATTTAGCATGATATATTTATAAAAGGTAATGATATACATAAAATATCAACCCTTGTTCATTCCTTACATGGAAAACACCTATAAATCACATACAACTCACAATGCAAGATAATAAGAAGAACTCAATAATGCATTCAAGTGATAAAACCTACCCTATTCATCCATATTTACATATTAGGCATAAGAGTAGTATTTCCATAAGTATAAAACATTAAAAAAAAATACCATGTTCCATATTTTCCAAGTTACAAGCTAGGTTACTACATGTTTATATTTATCACACATTGAATATTTTCACACAAAAAAGAAAACACATAAGGGACAAATACATAATTATGAGGCCCTATTCATAGTATTTTTATATGGATGCATATTCCATTGATATAGGGGTGCTTATATCAACTCGACACAAAGAGCACACTAACCCATTTTTCCTATTGTCACTCCAAGGGTGGAGAAGATAGGGTTTGATAATTTGACAAAGAGAGACATCATGTACATAAATATAAAAATAATGGTGATAAAAAACCCAAAATTTTCTAGTTTGTCACACCTATATCTAGTCAATATTCCATACATGACACATGTGTCAAAGTTAGATACATGTGTTAATATAACTGCCTAGATATGTGTAGTCATATAAAATGTCCAAATTGGTAGTTTGAGTTTGGATTATGACAACCCATCCATAGGTCCTTTTTACATGTTCTTATGGCCTACTACTTACAGAGACTTGAAACATTTTAGGTATTTGTGTTGTGCCTGTGTGAGCCTACCTATGAAAAATTAAGTATTAGTTATCGATGAAACTCGCTATGGAGAAGATTTAATATTAAAAACCCTAACTCTCCATAATGATTGATAAATTAGTATTTGAATCACTTGAGAAAGGTGGGGTTAGTGTGTAATATTTACTAAAAATGCAATCTAAACCTCTTATGTGGGCATGTTGTCTACATACCAATACTTTGAAGAGGGATCAAGCCATATGTAGTTCTCCCACCTAATATGATTTATGTGATAGTGTGATGAGGATGTAAAACTCCAAATTGAGAGTGTTTGAGGTGGCTATAGACTAGTATGAGGGTTTGAGTATGTTTGTAGTTGTGTTGGGTGACTGTATGCAGAGAATAGGGAAGTTTGCCTTAGTGATTTTGTTTGTATTCTCACTTACTTTGTAAGATATGTTACCTATCTTTTAAATGAATTTTGAATGGAATTTTATAGGGAACAAATGGTCATGGTTTAGATGTATTCATGTTAGGCTAACCTAATGAAGGATAAGGATCAAAAGAAAATGATCATTGGGGCTCACAATGCAAATGGATAGGATCACCTAAAATAGGACACTATAGGGTCTGATTCTATATGCAAACTATGGTGCTCCTATCTTATAGGCTCAATACCTAAGAGAATATTATTAGCATAGGGAATATAGTCTAGTTTAGGTGGAATCAGGGTTCAAAAGGTTCTATATTATTAGTAATGGGGAAAAAGTGCTTAGAAGGGTCATATGAGCATGAAAAAAAGACATATCGATGGGGTCTCACAAGCCACACTCAAACTACCAATTTGGACATTTTATATGACTACATTTATACCCCCTTTATTCTAGTTATGTATTAAAGTGAAATACTAAGATAAAATAAAAATATAAAGTGTACTTAAACTTATTTATAAGGGTAAATCCCATGAATATGTGTGATGTTGAGTGTGTGTAGAGAGAACACATCGTGAACCATAAATTTTCAAGAGAAACCAAGGAGTTGATCAGTTCTTACTAGACATGCTATGTCTAAAATAAGAACATACAAAGGTTGGGTAAAAAAGAGAGAGGAAGAGAAAGGAATGAGTACACCTCAATAGGTACATGAACCAACACAAAACCTATTGTGATGTTGAGTGATGTTAGTTATGTGTTGTACCAACAGTAATATCACAAACAAAACTAAGTACTAAATTCCCCAAGGGTGGATCAAGAATATAAAGGATAGCCCTTTGGGCCCATCATCATACACTAAGTGAGTATATATTATCATGCATGTGTTAATAAATGTTTGGACTATGTGTCCAATCCCTTTGAGTAGGTGGCTCAAGAATACAAAGGCTAGCTAGTCTTTTGGCTCCATCATTGCCTACTAAGTGAAGCTATGAACTGATAAAAGTATGAATGTTCATCATATGAGATGGATCATGAAGCCTATGAATGCTCTAAAATCTAATAATGTGTCATGGATAGCTGAATGTGTACTGAGAACTAGGCCAATCTTAGCCACTCTGAAAGGTGGAGATTAGGCTTGTATGAAAGTCACTCTAAAATTGAAAACTAGGCTTATATGAAAGCCACTCCAAAATGATGCCAACAACCTATAGATGGATTAAAGAATTTAATTTCTAAGAATACATGGGTAATACAAATGAACTAGAAAGAAAAGAAGGTAAATGTGTCATTTACATTTCCCCAATCACTGGTGTTTATAACATGAATTCTAATCTAGAAGTTCTACCAACCACCCAATATGAAACTAGAAGTGAAAGCCGTTATGTTTCATATGATGCCCCCTATATCTTTATAATATAATTAGAATTGTACTAAAACTACCTAATCTAAACTAAACTATAGCTGATAAAACAATAGTTAACCTTGCCTTTAATACTGTTTCTAAAAATCTTGGGTTTTTGATTATTTGGATAGAAGCATCGATAAGTAGACGCTTTGGTATCTAACGTTGTAGTAAAAATATTCCTCTCTTATATTTTAAAATTTTTTATGATTGTTTTGTATTCATCACTATTTTATTGGTCTATTCTACATATTTTAAATTTTGATTACTATTCTCAGTGTTTTAAAAATTAATTTTTGATCGGTAGAAGGCTCTGATCTTTGTGACAAACCCCTTGTTTATTTCCCACTCTTCTGAGGATAGGAATAAAGATTCTATAATGAATTCACTCAAAATAAATAACCCTTTAAGTGTGTTATGATATGAAATACATTATATATCAATGATAATCCAAAATATGTCTCAAGATATAACATAGTTTCTATTAGAGATTGTTAGATCAATAAGGGTATGCCTAGATAGATATAATAATGTAATAGCATGTATAGTATACTAAAATTAAACTAGAAGTATTGTTATTTTTTAGTTATAAAGGAGGTATGGAGCATGATGTACATCATTTCATCTAAGAAGGAAAGATAATACATGATGTGGATCATGGCATTTTAAACAATTGAGAAGCAAACAAGAACGAAAGGTAAGAAGCAAGAAGCATAAAAAAGTGGCCAAGGGGACAAGCAAACAAGGGACATGGGTACATGTAAATAAAACTAGAAAATAAAGAATATATGGTATGTTTAAATGCCCATAAACACATACAATTTCAAAAAACCAATTTTAACATGAGGGCCACAAACACATATAAGAGTACAATCAAAGGACATTAGCAAATGTCTTAAGGCAGATAGAAGTAAAAAATAGGAACTGAGAAATAAAATCACAACTAGTTACTCAAAAGAATAAATAAAAAAATATAAATGCTAGGAATACTATCATATCTAACTAATCAAATCAAGAAGTGAAAGTATGAAAAACATGTAGTACTAGACTAGGTAGATGCTAAGAAATACATAGGTGTTATATGATAGTGAGTGTCAATAGAATAATCTATGTGAGCTAGTATGTAATGTACATCAACATGATAAATAGAGTGTGTAGTTTAAGAATGACATAACTTGGATGGTGTAGTCATGTATAAGATACCCCTGATGGGTGGATATGTTGATGTATGTATTGAATGTAAGAGTAGAATGCCACCTCAATGGGTATAGTGAAGCAATCAAGGATCTACGTGTCAATGCACACACTCAAATGAGATCAAGTAAAGCATGGTAATATAGATAAATTGATAAATAATAGCATAGAACAACAAAATATAAGTCTAACATCGTATTAGAAATGTAAAGCATGGATAATTCATACAGTTGAATTTTTTTTGGTGTTTTGAATTATTTGAATGTTTTTTGTATTTTGTCATGTTATATTACTTTTAGTATTTTGAAATATTGTATTGTTTTTGGTATTTTGAAATAAACTATGTACAAGTAAGCTGAGAAATTATGTATAATTAATTAAAAAGAAACTATGTACAACTAAGCTGAGAAATTATGTATAATTAAGTAAAAATAAACTATGTACAACTAAGCTAAGAATTTATGTATAAGTAAGCTGAGAAAAGAATGATACTAACCAATGAGTCTCAAAAAAGACTCCTTATCATGGTGTCTTATATCAAACAATGTAATCATTCATGATTGTGAATCACGAGGGAATGGCTATGAATATGACTGTAAATATTCAGATTCATTATCAATGTCTTAAAAATCATAATAACCTATATTATTCCACTCATCATTATCATCTTGATTTTGAACCAATGGAATGCTAGTGTTGACTTTTGTTTTATCTAGATCTTTTCCTTTGATAAATTGTGTCTATGAATGATTTTACTTAGGAGGTTCAATAAATCCCAAACCTTTGTGAAAAACATTATCAATTACTAGAATAGGAGTAGTGATGCCTTGAGCATGCTTGCCTAACCCTTGACCTTGATATTCAAACTATTGTAGATAGTTTTGACCAAACCCATACTATTTTAAAAATTCAGCCACATTTTAGAGAGCTAGATTTGCATCTTTTTCATTCTTTACATGTGCTTGTGTTATTGTTCTTTGCTCTAGTTTATCTTTTTTATCCTTTTGTTGTTCTAAGTTATGCTTTGGTAACCACATTTGTACATAAATTTATCATCTTCCTTGTACATAGTTTCCTTATGATAATATGTATATAGCCTATTTTAAATTACCAAAAAAACAATATAACATGTCATAATACAAAAACATTTAAATAACTCAAAACACTAAAAACTTTTTAAACTATATGAATTATCCATGCTTTATATTTATACTACCATGATAGACTTACATTTTGATGTTATATGCTATTATTTGTCAATTTATCTACATTACCATGCTTCACTTGATATTTTTTGAGTGTGTGTAGTGACACCCAGATCCTTGATTGCCTCACTCTACCCATTTAAGGGGCATCCTACTCTTACATTCGAGACATACATTGACATATCTACCCACTAAGGGCATCTTATACATGAATACACCATCCAAGTTATGTCATTCCTATACCACACACTCTAGTTATCATGTTGATGTACATTTCTTAATAGCTTAAATAGATTATTCTATTGACACTCACTAGTATATAACACTTGTGTATTTCTTAGCATCTACCTAGTCATATACTACATGTTTTTCATACTTTCACTTATTGCTTTGATTAGTTATATGTGATAGTATTTACAAAATTTACATGCCTTTCTTTCCTTATTTGAGTAGCTAGATGTGATTGCATTTCTTAGTTCATATTTTGTTACTTGTGTGGCCTTAGGATATTTTTCAATGTCCTTTGCTTATACTCTTGTATGTGCTTGTGGCCCTCGTGCTAATCTTTCTTGTTCATAATTTTATGTGTATATGGGAATTTTAACTTAAATTATATGATTTTTTTCCTACTTTGAGTAATATATACCCATGTCCCTTATTTTTTAATCCCCTTGGCTAGTTTTTTATATTTCTTTCTTATTGCTTCTTGCCTTCCATGCTTGTTTGATTCTCAATTGTTTACAATGCCATGATCCACATCATGCATTATCTTACCTTCTTAGATGGCATAATGGACACCACGATCCATCCCTCCTTGACAAATAATAACTAACAAGAGTTCCATTTTAGTTCAATATACTACACATGCTATTACATTGTTATGTCTATCTAGGTATACCCCTATTGATCTAACAATCCCTAATACAAAATATGTTATATCTTGAGACATTTTTTGGATTATCATTACTATATCATGTATTTTTTAACATAACAAAGTTGTAATTCTCTTTCTTCTAAGGGAAATCATTGTAGGGTATTCATTCCTACCCTCAGAAGAGGGGGCAACAAATATGGGTTTTGTCACATAGATCAAAGCCTTCTACCAATCAAAAACCACTTTTAAGAACAATTTGAATAATAATAAGAGATCATAACATGTAGAATAGACTAAAAAAATGATGAATACATAATAGTCATCAAAAATAGCAAATGACAAGAGCACCATACTTGGACTACAACACCAAATTCCAAAGTATCCACTTTTTTGTGCTCTTACCCAAATATCCAAAATCCCAAAAATTTTAGAAAGAGATAGAAAGGTAAGGTCAATTATAATTTTTTTAGTTATAGTCCAATTTAGAATGAGTAGTTTTAGTAATTTTTTACTTAGAGTATCTAGATATAGGGGTCATCATGTGTGACATGATGGCTCTTACTTCCAATTTTAGATTCGGTAGTCAGTACAACTTCTAGATTAGAATCCATGTTACAAAAACTAGTGATTGGGGGCAATGTGCACAACACATTTGCCTTATTTTATTTATAGCTCATTTTTATTACCTAGGGATTCTTAGTAGTTACATGCCTTATTCCATTTGTTGGTGGATGTCATCATTTTGGAGTGGCTTTCATATAAGCTTAGTTCTTTATTTTAGATTGGATTTCATATAAGCCTGATCTCCACCTTTAAGAGTGGCCAATATTAGCCTAGTTCTCAGTACACATTTATCTATCCATGCCACATTTTTAAATTTTAGGTCATTCATGGGCTTCATGAGCCATGTAATATGACACACATTCATACTAATATCAGTTTACTACTTCACACTTAGGGGGAAATGATGGAGCCAAAGGACTAGCTAGCCTTTGTATTCTTGAGCCACCTACTCAGAGGGATTAGACACATAGTCTAAACATCTATTAACATAGACATGATCACATAGCTTCATTTATTGGGTAAAAATAGAGCCAAAGGGATAGTCTTTATATTCTTGAGCCACCCTGAAGGAATTGAGCACTCAACTTCATTCATGATATTAATCTTGGTACAAAACCTACCAAACATCACTCAACATCATAAAAGGTTTTACATTAGTTCATGTACCCAGTGAGGTGTATTCATTCCTTTATATTCCTCTCTCTTTTACCCAACCTTTATATGTTCTTATTTTAGACATAGTGTGTCTAGTAAGAACTAATCAATTGTTTTTTCTCTTACATATTTATGTTTCATGATCTACTCTCTCTATGCAAACTCAACATCACACATCTTCATGGGATTCACCCTTATAGGTAAGTTTAGGTACAATTTATATTTTCATTTTATCCTAGTATTTCATTTTGCTACATCATTACAATAAAGGGGGGTAAATGTAGTCATATAAAATATCCAAGTTAGTAGTTTGAGTGTGGCTTGTGACACCCCATACATAGGTTCTTTTTACATGCTCTTATGACCGTTATAGGCACCTTTTTACTCATTACCAATCATCTAGAACCTTTTGAACCATGATTCCACCTTAGCTAGATTGTATTCCCTATGGCAATCCTATTCCCCTAGGTTTCAAGCCTATAGGATAGGAGTACCATAATTAGACTATAACACCAAACCTTAAAGTGTCATGTTTTAGGTTCTCCTATCCATTTTCACTTTGAGTCCTAATGGTCATTTTCATCTGATCTTTATCCTTCATTAGATTGGCTTAGCATGAATACATCTGACCCATGAGCATTGGTTCCCTATAAAATCCCATTCAAATCTAATTTAAAAGAGAGGTGATATATGTTACAAAGAAATCAAGAATACAAACAAATGACTAAACCAAACTTCCCTATTTTTTACATATAGTCACCCAACACAATTGTAGACATACTCAAACTCTCATACTAGTCCATAGCCACCTAAATCACTCTCAAATTGGCATTTTGCATTTATATCAAACTATAACACAAAACACATTAGGTGGGAGAACTACATATGACTTGATCCCTCTTTGGAGTATTGGTATGTAGGCAACATGCCCACATAAGGGGTGTGGATTAAATGTTCAATACATATTACATAGTAACCCCCCTTTCTCAAGTGATTCAAATATTTTTTTATGAAGCATGATGGAGAGTTATATTTTTGAAGATTAAATCAACTCTACAGTGAGTTCTTTTAACAACCAGTACTTAATTTTTCATAGGCAGGCTCACACAAGCACATCACAAATACCCAAAAGTTTCAAGCCTCTATTAGTAGCTTGGACAATAGTGGTAGAATAAATAATAGTGTCAAACCCTAAAGTATCCCATTTTTAATGCTCTTATCCTTTCATTGAATGAAATCTAGATTCAGGTTCATGACACTTTTCTAGTTCTATACATCCAATTTCAATGTCTTTATTAGCTGTCTCAATTTAGTTTCAAGATAAGTTATATTTCTTATTATTTATTACTATTTCTAGAAAGATAAACAAATTGCATAAATTAGGACTATAATTATTACTATATTTTGTAATAATTTGTTAATCCAGACCATTAACTAAAATAGGAATAACAATCCATTATTCCCAATTAAGTTAAATAAATATGACATAAGTGTCTAAGGCCATAGAAAGAATATACCCAAAATCTAATGATTATTTTTGGACCATTTTTCATTCCACTTCTTTCTTGTTCCACAATAGACTTTCATGAGCATAATAAACCATCTATATATCATTGTTTCCTATTCATCACAATACATATCAATAGTTTTACTATACTATTTTTAGTAATCTTAGATGTATAACTCTAGAATATAATTTATTTGAGTTTTTATTAATTGGATTACTCATTAGGACAATTCTCCATCCTTGTATAAAGAATAATATAATACCTCTTAATCCTAGATATCCCCCTTATCTATATTTAGGGTAAAACATTTTGGTGAACTTGACATCTATATATTTTCATGAAACTCCTAGTTTGCTCTAGTGTTGTTCTAATTTTTATGATGTCTCAATTGTTATAATTTATTTCAAAAATCAATTTTTTTTTCATAAAATCATGTTTAATATGGTTAAAAAAGAACTTGTTCCTTCACCTAACCCTATAAAGGGTGATATATGTCATCCCTCTAACTAGGTCAATTCTATCACTCCTTCAATGGATAAGGTGGCCCATCCTATATTTATAAAAGAGGGTAGCAAATAAACCCTTACTAAATCCCTATATGGTACATATATGCATTTTTTGCTTATGATTTTCTAAAAGATCAAATCACCAATATGATAAAGTTAATAAAATAGTCATAAAAATAGATTACATGCATGTAGAATCCTAGATATGATAGTGTTAATCATGTGTTTGCATCTTCATTTATCAATGTTATACCCAAATAACTTATTTATAACTTATGTATATATAAAACTTTATAGATAATTTTTAGTTTTAATCCATAGGATCTATATCTAATTTTGTTATGTTTTCATGTTAAAAGAATAATTTACATAGTATTTCCATTCATATTTTAAAAAAAAAAAAAAAACTTCATTTAGAATGCATCTAATAAAAGGTAAAAAAAAATAATCCACACTCTTAGCATAGATTTCATTTTCTAGTATTTCATGCATTAGAAAATAAATAAAAAATACCAAAGTAAGAATTGCATATCTCTTTCACTCACCTTTACCCATTTATTATTTATTTTTTCAATCAAATTAATTTCAACAAATAACATAGTTTACTTTCTTCTAGTAAAAACATTGAAAAATACAAAAATAATAATAATACTTGTCCAAATGAGAAAAATCCTCCAATACCTTACTTCTTATAGTAAGTACAATAGTGAAGGATCTTATAGAAGTGAATGTTAAAATAAATTAGAATAGGTCAATCAAGGTAAGAATGTCAATACTAAATAATCAAGCCACTGAAGTGATGGATAGGGTTAGTGATAATGATGGTGATGGAGGGAAAAATATTATAACTAGGGTTTATAACAAAATCCATAATGTTTAGAGGGCAACATCAAATATAGGTCTAAGGAGGATTGATCTAGATATAAGATCACCTTCATAAAAAATGAGAAACATGATCTTATTTTTTATGGGACAAAAGGAAAATACTACAATATATCGATGGAGAAATATTACCTAAATATGTAGAAGGGAAGGAGACATTTAGGGGAAGCATGTAATAAGCACCTATATTAGTTATAGGGTCAAATGTAGGGGGATCTAAGAGATCTAATTGAAATGAATCTAGGATTGATGGTGATTTGTTTCATAATATATAAGAAGTGGTGGATTTGAGGGAGGTTGAGTTTCATACGTTTCTCATGTCACATGCATTTCTATAGTATTAGTGTATTCTAGTTCCCAATATAAGTGATTGATTGGAGTATCTAGTGGCATACTAAAGCAAATCTAGATGAGAGAATTAAGTTTGTTTTTGACCCATGTCATATATTATGGGAGGTATAAGAAGGTAACCTAAATCCTACCTTGGTTGAGAAGGTGATTCAATCATCAAATATAGGAACCAAAATGAAACCTTTTCATCTAAAAAAATCTAACCCTATAGATTTATTTTCATCAAAGATACTCAAATAAGTTATAGATAAAGAGGACTCAATTTCAGCAAGAGGAATTGTATGTCATTTAAATAGGATTTGTATTTCTCTTTTATATCTTCATCAATGGATCATTAAGTATTGTTGAACATTTTTTCTATTGTTGAGAATTGGCATTGATGTCAAAGGTTGTTCATGAGGTATGAGGTTATAGAATAGTATTTTTGTTTGATTACATCTCATAGAGGTATGAAATTTTTTGAAAAACTTATAATGTATGTAATAAAGGTATATAAACATCAAATAATGCTTCAAGATTAGTGATCAAGGTTGTTAATTGTTTGAACCTAGTAGGAGACTTGAGAGGACTTATGCATAGGATGCATAGTCTTCTGCATGAAGGAGCATGGTGGCCTAGTAATATAGATTAAAATAATAAAAAGTGGATTTTTTTAGTACACTTTATAATATATATGAAACATTGTATCATTAAGAAAAGCTTTAAGGTGAGCCTATAAGGGTAGACCTTATAGGACTAACATGCAAATAGACTAGTTCTAGACATTTCCTGGCCTAATAAGGGGTCATGAGTTGTTTTAAAGACCTATGAAAGATTAAAATCAATGGTATATAATTTTAGAGGTTTATTTAGGTGGAGAGTGATTGGATAATAGCTAAAATTTCTTTTTTAAGGCCTAATGTGACCTACAAATCAAAATCTTAGAGAGCAAAGAGAGAGATGGGGGCCTAATGGGGTAGCAAGATCCATTTCCAAGGTAATCATGTAAAATTGAGAAGTGATAAATGTATTTAATGTGTTTTTTAATTATTTTGACCAATTCTAAGGTTAAAGTATGCAATAAAAGGCATGGAATGTGGATTTGAGGTTTCTTATGTGCACAAAATAAATGATTCTCAACTTGACAAGAAATTTCATGTACTCATTGGCACATGTAACCTGTTAATGATAACCTAATAAATTAGTGGTATATTGGGAAGTTTATTATCTAAAACTTCAAAGAATTGGTTTTTGGATTAAGTGTGTAAGCTTTATGAATGATTATTAAGACTGTAAAGTGGTTTAAACCTCTTTAAAACCATAAAATTGACTCAATGTGGAATATATTGATGGAAATGGATTATAATAGATTAAATTACCTATATTTATGATTTAATAATGTATTGGAATCTCCCAGGGACCTCCATGTGGTATTTGTTTGTCAAGAAAGTGAGTGAACCCTATAGGAAAGGCATTATTTTTCAAAAAAATGTTATAGCAGGTAGAGTTGACCGAGTCAAAGTTGATAAATGGATGGATGTTAAATATTTAGAATTATATATTATGTAAATTTTTTTAATAAGTAATTTTAATGCCTTATATGTGTTAAACTTGTTATGCAAATTGACTTATTGTTAAAAGGCCTAATAGTGCAAACATTGCAAAAAACTAGGGATAAGTGGGAATGAGATTAGGGATGTGTTGTCATGGATTAGGGATGGATCAAAAATCATGGTTTTATTTTTAAATAACTATAAAACATTTCCATATTGGATATAATATTTGGAGATAGTTTTATATATCATAAATTTTCTCTCAAATTGACTTATCTAACTTAGTAATGTGTGTATATAGTGAAGTCATGAGATTATTTTGTAATACCAATGTTGATATTATATATTATGATATATTTATTGAAAGTTTTTTTTAATGATATTTTATAATTATATTAATTCATTTTAAGTTTATGAAAGAGATTCTATAGGTGTTCTGGATCATTATTTCCATGACTGTGTTTTTGAAGATTATTTGCAATTCTAAGTAAGCTACTTGCAGAGAAGTGTTTGGGCACTTTTGCCTTGAGTTGAGAGGAATAATAAACATGGTGATGAACCTGAGGTCATGAGGATTTTATGAATATTATTTTTTCCATTATTTATCTACAATATTGTTTTTTTAGTTTAGTTGTTCAAGACAGTCTTTTTGGGTATACACAAGCCTAATTATGAACAATGCTAATGGCATGGTTCAAGTGGTGGTTGGTGATAAAATGTATCTTGGGATAAATATGAGATTTTTATGAGTATATTAAATTATAATATGATATTTTAATTTCATGCGAGAATGTTGAGAGTGTTTTAAGGTGTTCAAAGGGTAATGTGTGTTAATGAAGGCATAATTGAATTAGGTTTCCTTAAGGCCTAAAAAGGGGTATTTGGTCCTATATGTTATGGAAAACCTATTTTAATATTTGGATAATGTTTTTTAAATTTAATAAGGCCAATTTAATTGAAAAAATCAATGGTAAATTTTTTATTTCTGACCAATAAGTGTATGAGAAAGAGCCTTAGGTAAGAACAAGGCCTAATAGGCCTAATTAACTAGAGTGAGAGTATGTGTGTTGAAGAAAATGAGATTGAATTTTTAATAGTTAGACAAGGTATTTTAGACCATAATTAGGGTAAAAATAAAATATAATTATTATTTTATAGGGGTACTATATAATATTATCAAGCTCATTTGACCTAACCAAGCCAAGAAGAGGGTTAATTGAATAAAGAGGGTTGGAGAACACTTTGAGAAGGACATGTGTATGAGGAGAGACAAAGATGAATATAGCAATATATTGTATTATATATAAAGAGTTATGAATATTATCAAATATTTTAGGTGGATGAGTTTGTGTTCATTCATTTATGGGGTTGGTGACTCCTTGTAACTAGGTGTTTGTTAAAGCCTAGTCAAGTTGGTACTTGACTAGTTGGGGTTGGTGCTCCAAGTGAAGTTGGTGCTTCACTAATTATTTATGATTTAATTATAATATATTAGTCCATTTGAATAACTATTATATTTTATTCCCCTTGAGTGTTTTCCACACAATTAATATTTTTTTGTGTTATGTTCTTCTTTCATCTTCATGTGTTTTTAGCTTACTATGTTGTTTATAGTTCATGAATGATAAGGTAAAGATTATAAAAGTTTGAATATTTATTCATCCCCCCTATCTTAGTTATTATGCTTCCAATAAATGGTATCATATTTTGGTCCTTTTTTCTACTCTGACAACTTGGAGGGGGTCGTAAGAAGCACAAGAATGTCTTATGATGAATCGGAAGAAGATAACATGTATGATGAAGTCTACTACGATAGTGAAGAATGAAAATCTAAAGTAGACCCTGAGGATGAGCTCATAATTAAACTTGATGATTTGAAAAATCAAAAAGAGACTATCAAATATCTCAAGAGTTAATTAGAAGGGGTACATATAAGGTGTAAGTCAAAGGAAGTTGAGTATGACTAGTAAAGGACAAAGGTAGATTAATTGAAAATTGAGCATGAATAGCTCATTAAAAATTTGAGAAAATTTGAGAGAGATCATGAGAATTCATAAAAATTCAAGAGTAATAACCTAAGAATATCAACAAGGAAGCCTAATGCTATAAAGGATAAGTCATCATGGAATCATGGAAAGTATAGAAAAGTTATTTTCTACATCTATCAAAATATAGGACACATTGAAATATTATGCTCTAATAGAGTTATAAGGTCCACAAGATTAAATAAGACATATGAAGCTCCTAAAATGCATAAGAAGGATCAAACATTGGTATGCAATCCAAATCAAGCTAGGATAAATCAATTAAGTTCAAAAATCAAGATGGACTATTTTACAAGAAGGAATAAAATACCAAAGAAGACTATATGATAGCTCAAATTACCTTTAAAATTAAAGATGAAGGCATGAAATGGTATATAGATAGTGGCTTCCCAATTCACATGACAGGAGATAGGAATAATTTCATCTCTTTGAATAAGAATGCTATAAGAATGTTGAGGTTTAGAGATAACACAACTGCCAGTATAGTTGGTAAGGTTATTTTGAGTTTGGATAATGGAAAGACCAAGACATTAAATGTGATGTATGTGGAAGGTATGAAACATAACCTATTTAGTGTGAGTCAAATGTGAAATCAAGGACATAAACTAGCATTTCATGATAAAGGATATGAGATAAAGAGATCCAAATCAAGAAGTCTAATTTTTAATGACAAGATGACTAAGAACAACCTATATGTATTGAATAAGATCAAGAAGGATAAATGTTTCATCAAAAAGATAGATTAAAGTTGGCTATGGCATAGAATGCTAGGTCACCTAAAATTTTATAACCTAGTTAGGATTATAACTAATATGTCTAATATAATTAAACCTACAAATATACTTTGCAAGGCATGCCAACATGGTAAATAGATTAGAAAAAGGTTCAATTCTAAGGAGTACTCTACTACAATACCCTTGGAGTTAATCTGTAATGATATATTTGGGCCTATAAAAATTCAAATCATTCAAGGAGATAGATGCTTCATGTTACTCATTGATGATTACACAAGAATGTCTTAGATTGCATTCCTAAAAGAGAAATTAGAAGCTCTTAACAAGTTTAAGGCATTCAAGGCTCTAGTTGAGAATGAGAAGAATGGGAAGATCAAGTGTCTAAGACATAAAAAAGGGAGAGAGTTTTGGTCCAATGAGTTTGATAACTTTTGTGAGGTTCATGAAATAAGGAGACAATTCTTGGTATCTAGGATACCTCATCATAATCGGTTAGTAGAAGGAAGAATAGGAAATTTCAAGAGATGGCTAGAACTATGTTGAACAAGTTTATATTATTTGATAGATATTATAGAGAGGCAATAAGCAATGTTGTATATATTTTGAATAGGGGATAGATAGGTACAAATGGAAACAAGACTCTTTATTAAATATGGAATGATATACTTACAAATTTATAACACTTTAATGTGTTTGGGAGCAAATATTTTGTCAAAATAGATGATGAAGACTTGGTAAGTTTGATTCTAGATTTGATGAAGGCATATTTTTAAGATACTCATAAATGAGCTCATCTTATAGATGTTATAACAAGAGACTATGAAAGATAATGGAAATCACCAATATGAGAATTGATGAGACAAGGAAATATCACTCATAGTCAAAGATCAATTTAGAGAATGTGAAATTTGAGAATGAAGAGGATACTATAGAGATTGATGATGAGGAAGAAGAAGTTGAAGAGAGATATTAATCGAAAGGATCCTAAAGATAGATTCAAAGATACCACCATGAATCTCAAATCATTTTCAAAAATAATGCATGCATTCAAATTATGAGAAGATTGGTAAGTAATCTAAATCAAGAGAATGATCTATTATCAAAGATTGAATCTAAGAGCCCTATAGAAGCAACGACAAATTTTGGATATGTGATATGAATGAGGAGCTAGACCAAATAGAAAATAATGAGACTTTGGAGTTAGTTCCTAGGCCTAAAGATAAAAAGGTCATTGACATGAAATAGGTGTTCAAAAATGTATTGAATGAAGATGGATAAGTCACCAGGAACAAGGATAGATTGGTATGCAAGGGGTTTGCACATGTTAAAGGAGTTGAAATTGAGGAAATATTTACACTAATAGAAACATTAGAGGCCATTATATTGTTTCGCTCTTATTCAGGGTTCAAAGGATTCAAGGTATACCAAATGGATGTCAAATATACCTTTTTGAATGGGGATTTGGAAGAAGTGTACATTGAGAAACTTGAAGGGTTCTAACTATTAGATGACAAAGACTATATTTATAGATTGAATAAATATATCTATGGTCTAAATCAAGATCCTAGAGGTTAGTATGCCAAGTTGGACAAGTAGATGGATCAATAATTCAAAAGAGGAGTTGTAATCATCAATATATACATCAAGAATGAAGATGACCATTAGTTGATTGTAGTAGTCTATGTGGATTATATCATCTTTGGTGGAAATAATGAGAACATGATAAAGGATTTTGTAGAGGTGATGAAGAAAGATCTTGATATGTCCATGATAGGAAAACTATCATTTTTTCTTGGGTTGAAAATCACTCAATTTGAAAAAGGTATATGCATCTCACAAGCCAAGTACATAAGAGAGATGTTGAATAAGTTGGAATGGAGGATTGAAATACTGTTAGTACACCCATAATCATAGGATGTATGTTGAGTAAAGAAAATGAGTCTTCAAAGGTCAATTAGATGTCATGTAGGTTAATGATTAGAATTTTTTTGTACACTACTACCTATAGACCTAACATAATATAATTAGTAGGTATTATGGGAATGTTTCAAGCATATGCAAAGGAAAAACATTTACAATTATTCAAAAGGATACTCAAGTATCTCAAGGGGACTATGGAATATGGATTATTGTATCCAAGAAGTAAGGAGTTTAATTTGATATCCTACATATATGTAGATTGGATAGGAAGTAAAGATGATAAGAAGAGTACTAGTGGAATAACCTTATTTATAAGTGGGTGTCTATTCTCATTTATAATCAAGAAGTAACCATAATTATCTTTTTCCACTTGTGAGGTTGACTACATTTTAACAATGTCATGTTGCACTTATGTTCTATGGATGAGATAGACCCTAAAAGACTACAAGGTAGAGTATAATTTCCCTAGCCTTATATTTTATGATAATACAAGTGTTATAAGCATCTAAAATAACCCTATCATTCACTTAATAACAAAACACATTCACATAAGATATCATTTTCTAAGAAATTAGGTAAGTAAATAAAGTTCCAAACTTGAATATGTTTCTAAATAGGATCAAATTGTAGACATCTTGATGAAATTACTTCCAAAGGAAATTTTTGAACACCTAAATAGGAACTAAGTGTAATTCCTAAGTAATAACTGAAGAATCTAAGTATTTATGAGGAGATGATCATGCTCATTAGCTCCAAGAATAGGTGAGTAGCACCATATCTATAAACCAATCCTAACTCGGAGGAGATAGATTATACATACACTTTCGATTGGGGATACATAAATGGGAATATGACCAATATGGGTATCCACTAGACCCAATTAAGGGATCTCTTACCATAATAAAAAATGATAGTGAGGGTTCCAAACCCTCTAGTCAAGCACAATCATTCAATAACCCTAACTAGGCCTTATGTTTTTATATTTTACTAAACTAATAATAAGTAAATCAAAGAAATCTAATCTAGTGCTCACCAAAGCTTGTGACACAAAGTGTGGGTAATAAAAAACTAAACTAAACATGCATAAGAGACATATCCTCGTGTAAATGTATACATAATCCTAATGTATGAAAGATAAGTAAAAATTCATATCTTATACTCTTACAAAGGAAGAATAAATTTAGGAATACTTACCTTTGGAGATGAACCCACTGAACCTCAATATCTTCCTTAGCCAAGGTTATTCACAAGAGGTTATTGTGGTATCTAAGGATGATAAGGATAAATTATATCTAGGCTACACAACCTATAAATTCATCTAAAGGACTTCTCCAAAAGACAAGATCTGTATCTCCAAAGAAAGTATGAAATCCTAAGCTTGTTCCTCAAGTAAAATGGTGGATAAGCAGATGCATAATAAATATTACTTATCTTATTCAAATAATGGTGAAATAATATTGTGTGTGTGTGTGTGTTTGTGTGTGTGTGTGTGTGTGTGTGTGTGTGTGTGTGTGTGTGTGTGTGTGTGTGTGTGTGTGTGTGTGTGTGTGTGTGTGTGTGTGTGTGTGTGTGTGTGTGTGTATGTGTGTGGATTTATCTCTAAGACCTTATACCTAGTAGAACTAGTACATTTATGGTAAAAAATTCACTACATCATGGGCTAGGTAGGCCAAGAGCCGACTTAGACCCTAAATGATTTTTACCCAAAATAGTATGGGTTCAACCCAATTGACATAGTATAATATATAATAAAAAGGTGATTAAAGCTAGGAAAATGGTGACAAATGTGTGAAATCACTTAGGAGTGTGAAATAGAGAAATACAAACTTAGGGATATGGGTTTTAGGAGTCTAGTGTATGGATAACAAGTGGAAAAAGGGATAAAAATCCTATGAAGCACCAATGGTCTACCCACCCCTTTCTCGATCCACCCCTTAATGTGTGTACTCAGAGAGATTGAGACTCGATAGGTTCCTATAAGATAAAGAGTGGCATTAATTGATAAAATTTGAAAATATTATATGTATACATATTCCCCACCCAAAGCTCATCATGTGTCATGTGAGTGCAACATAGGATGGTACTTTGATAATAGAACATGATGACACATAAATATAATGCTAAATAAGAGGTAGTAACGAACAAAAAAGATAAATGAAAAGATAGAATTAAAAAACATGTAAATTTACTTACCTTAGTGTTGTATGTAAAAGAGACTAAAAGAGAAGTGAATGCATCCAAATATGAAGAATGTTAGGTGAACCTATAGAGATTAGTTTAAAAAATAGAAACAAATCAATTTTTTTGGAATATAGTCATATGGTAATGGAAACTATTCTCTATGATTTCATTATTCTTGAATTTTTTATGGTTTGAAAAATGGGTTAGTGAAAATAGATATATGATCGAAACAAGGAATTGATGATAAATATTTGAAAGGTAAAGAATTGTGAAAATTAAGTTTAAATAAGATGAAAAGTATGTCATTTGATTATTATTTGACTTGTTTTGAGATAAAATAGAGCTCTAAGAAACTAAAGAAAAGGAAATAGAGATAATATGGTGAGGAGCTGACAATCAAGATAACAAGGATGCCCAACAGCCACAACAGGTGTAGCATAGGTAGGCAATTAAGAGATTAAAACTTGTTTTTGAATATTTTATTGGAATTAAGTGTTTTATAAAAAATTGTAATTTAAACTAATTCTAGAAATTGGAATGAACCCTAGAGAGTTGTTAAGAATAACATAAATCAAATAGGGAAATGGGTTTAAAGGAATTAGAATAATAACTATTAAAGGAATTTATTACAAGTAGAGAAAAGAGTCAGCAATCTAAACTAATAAGGTCAACCCAGTCAACCTAATAGGCTAAAAATTTAAACTCCACACTATCGACATAGTAGGTGTAGGATGACTTAGTTTTGGAAGCTGCCAACTTAGTAACTCACTTATAACTTAGTAGGTTATTCTAGTTTTCCAACTTAGTAATAAGGGGTGAAATGAAGAGATCAACTTAGTTTGTTATGTCAACATGGTCAAAATGAGGACTATGTGGTCAACTTAGTGTTTGACTAAGTGACCAAAATAGTATGTAAATGCATGAAATAGATTGAAATAGTAATAGAAAGGCCTATAATGCCTGATTTAGTAATGAAATATCCAAATAGGTTAGAAATAGGTCAAATTGGTCAATAATGGATAAATTAAGTAAAACTAGGTTTGTTTTTGTTAAAAATTTAAATAGAATGTATTGAATTATAACTGATAGGGAGGTATAGTAAATATTTTATTATTTAATGCTTGTATGGGCATCCAAGAATTTGGTGATTGGTGGATGTAGCATGAATCCTAGACTTTTTGGAGTGATTGACAATAGAGGACTGATTTATGCTAGTCATGCTAGGTCTAAGAGAAATTATGGATATATGTTGAGTACCATTAAGTTTTAATCTTATATTCATGTTTTTAAGATGTTGGGAATGATTAACTAAATTTTTTAGATGGGTGGTGGATGGAGATACCATCAAGGTAGATATCACCTTATGGTATTTCCATGTTATTCTTGGACTATTGATAAAAGGTAAACCCATGATAATGAGGGTATCAGATGGTCAGGAGGAGAGACAAGCCTTAGCCTTATGGGTGATGGGATTAGATAAGATATATGTTAGGTTGAGAGTTAGCCTCTTTGACATGTATACAACTCAAATTTTGGATATCTAAAAATTATTAGTAGGACTTGCGATAACACAAGTGTTGTATCACAAGTTGGATAGTAAGGTACCACTATATACAATAGCCTTATGCTAGTCCATTTTAGATTAGGGAAAATAAATGATCTAGGTTATATAATATAGGTCCAACTAATGTATGATATGTATGGGATGTTTTCTAGAGGATAAAAAACCATGGGGTCAGTGATTTTGTTGAGTTCTTGGATATCTGAGAGGTTTCTCATGTATCAACTAGCTAGGTTGCCCCATGTGGTTAATGATCAATTACCTCAAGTGAAGAGGTGGTGATAGGATTAGGTAACATAGGATGTGACTCACATGATATCACTATAGTTAGTCACATTAATATATATTATGTGGCATCCATGTGGGTACATCATAATAGTATGGCTGAGTTGGAGGATAGTGACACTAGCATTAACATCAGCTATAATATAAGAGACTACACCTGGTGGATAGATACACATCCAATGGCATATGTATTAGGATAGTTGGGACTCCCTCATCTATTGGGCTCTGATAATGGTTTACAAATTTTGGAATAGACATGTAAGAGAGATGGGGGGAAAGGAGGAGTTGGACCACTAGTTATTAGGCCAGATATCAAATTGTGGCATGAGAGATTATGGAAAAGTTGATCATGATAACCAGTAGATATAGAGGATATGGATGTGGATTTAGGAGTGATTCAAGTTTATACATCTAATTCCTAACACCATTAGTGTTTAAATTATCAACCTTACTCAAATTTCACTCAAATGCCCAATTTAGGCCAAAATCCATGGCTAAATGGTTTGAGCTTGTCATATATAAGTTATAATTTAGGCCAATGTATCCATAAATAGGGAGATGAATTTTATGAGATACCTAAATTTGATCAATTCATTTCAATTCAAAATGATGATTTGCCTTTTTGTGCTCTAGATCAATCTTTACTTCTAATTCATTAGTACATGTCATGTACCTTTGTTATTTTGTGTTGGCAACATCCTAAATGTGAATATGGTTCCAACACATCTAAAATCACCTTCCAATTCTTATAAAGTAAAATTACGACCCATTAATATGAAATTATGACCATTTTGATTAATTGATGTCCAATTTCCAAAGAATTGCATAAATATTAATTAATCTTGTTTAAGGCTAATTAATTCAAATCAAGAACTTAAGTAGATTTTCCATGGATGTTATTGAATTTTATTTTGGAAATTGATTCCTATTAACTAAATAATGATACTAACATCATCTTTGGACTAGCCCCATCCATAAAAGTATAAAATATCTGAATTATGAGTAGCCATGCCCAATTAATACCCCTCCCCCCCAAATCATTATGAGGTCATTTATTGATTTTAGCCTCCAAAATTAAATGGACTCTTGGCCACACATCTTGATTTCAATATGGATAGTCACAATTCATTCTGATAAATTATAAAATATATAAATACAAGGCCTCTCACACCATTTCTTAATCTTAAATTATGTAGATTTATAATGCTAAAATCTCTCCACAAGTAATTTGTGTTTTGATTATTCTATTATTCAAATTTGGATAAGCTTAATTTGATAGGATAGATTAGATATTCCTTATAGTTTAGATCTTAGGTTATGCATAAAATTATTAAGTTAATGGAGGAGAAAATAATCCATTGATTGATGAAGACAAGAAATCTAAATCAAGGGGAGAACATGCATGGAGCTACTCTTGGGTGGTGGAATCAATTTGGGAAGGTAACTAGTAGTGATTTCTTGTAAATTACTCTTCATTATCATTAGAAAACCCCACATGAATAGGTTGTCTTTGTTTGTTTAGTTCTTTATGAATTTTCATGATTTTATTAACTAATTCTTGACTAAAAACCTTTGTATTCTATCCTATATTTTAGCATGTCAGATGGGATCGAACGCATTTCACATACTAAGGAGACCAAGATGAAACTCTAAAATATGTGAATGAATGGTTAAAAATATTTAGACTAGAGTTTTAGTTTTGTTTTTGTCATTTTTGTGTTCACTCAAATTTACACATAGATTGACAATGGTCTTTTATAACTAGTGATGATTATGAACTAATAGGCAATGGTCAAGAGCTAACCAATGGTGGTCACATATAATAGACCACAGTCACTATTTATATCCTAGAACCATTGGTGGTCACTTTTTAGTGTAGCAAGCTAATAAGCCATCTTATAGATCTTGGTTTGGGGTCATACAGACTCCATTTTTGATGATTTATTTTTGAAACCACAAGTTTTCTCCTAAATTTTCAAAATATGCTATCAGTTTAGTTTTAACTTACATAGATGTTTCACAAAATCTTGAAATAGGAGTTTGAACCTTTTTAATGTTTATAATCATCATTGCTTGGTTTCATTCAATTGTGTTTTCTTTATCTAATCATTGCCTTGTAGGTTTTATTGATATTTTTTATAACCATTCACTATCTTAACATGTTTATATTTTATGGTTTTACCTTTAGGTTGATAGGTGGTTGACGATGGTATTAGTTGACTGGCATCAATTCTCATGACTGATATTAGTTATTTTAAAAAACCATTTACTAACCAACAAAAGATATTCTAAGATAAACAACATTCTAAAAAATTTCTTATAGGAAATACTTATAAAGTGATCAAATAAAACTTAATTAAGTCTTTATAAACATCTTATGGATGCTTAAAAATAATTAGGAATTTCTATTTGGTTCTTAAAGGAAAGTTTAGGGTGTTTACTTGAATCTTTTTTAGTCGTTCTTTCAAAGCTTTAGAACTTACGACCAAGGGGCCAAATAACATCGTAAATCTTTCATTTTAGTGCTTTAAAATTGAACTGATTTCCAAGTTTTTGTTTTATGCAAGTTATTTATCATTTTCTTAGTTAGATTTGTTTTTACAAAAGGAATTTGTGCATGTATGCTCTCCCCCATACCTTATAGGGAACTTGTGGGATCAAAAGCACCATCTCAATTTCAAAATTTTACCTAAGTCTAGAGGCATAAAAATAATGTTGTGAAAGCTCTCCCTAAGATTTGTAAGGCTTGGTGATGTATAAACAACCATAAATACTTTTTACTTAGTTTTTATTTCATGCATTTTTGGGTTGTGAGGGGGAATTCATCACTTCCCATAAGTTATATAAGGAGGCTTTGACCTAGGGATTCATCTCTTGACATCATCTTTAACCTTTCTCCATGATGTGGTATATAAATTGGGATCCCCTCACTAGGATGATGGTTTGAGTGGTAAAACTATCTCTATTAGGAGAGGCTAATCCTAGGACATATGTGTTAGTAATTTGACTTGTCAATTCCAAATTACTACCCCCATCATATGAAACTTTCTAAGAAACAGTCAATAGACCTTTAAAGCTATAAAAAATGGTGAATTATAACCTAAAATAGAAAATTTTGATTTTAAAAGTCAAATTTAGGTTATAAAGATGATTAATTGTCCTAAATATCCCTTAAATATGTTCAAATTTATGATTATATCCTAAGTACAAATTTTTAAATCTTGAAAAGGTGTTTAGAGGCAAATATAGGCCAAAAAGGCCCCCAAAACCTCCCACACATGCAAAATTTCAAAATTAAAACATGAAAAAGATTATAAATTTACATTTTTGCATGTATTGGCACGTAATCCTTCTAAATTATTCTATTTGTGGTGGTGGATGACTTATATTTGTATTAAAAGGCAAAAAGAGACTATTTTTCCTTCATTTTGCAAGAATAATATGGATTCCATACATCAGGTATAAGGGAGATAAACTTAAGGTTATGAACAAGATCCAACATGAATTTAATGGTGATTTTAGGAGCTACAAGACTAAAACTAGTCCTCTATTGGTGCTTTCCTAGTTTGTATAAAGTGACCTGCCTACATGTTTGAGGATGGTACATATTGTTGGAAAAGAGTATAGGTATGAAATTTGGGGTGATAAAAATATACTCATATGGATTCCTAATGGTACAAGTGGATAATTAATTGGGTTATCTAGGATTATGAACAATTCTATTTAAAGACACCAATTTCTACAACCTTGCATCTAGAAAGGCAACTAGTTTTCTTCAATTTCTCTTCACTTGGGAAGAGTTTTAAGGAAAATCAAGTTGTTCTAGAATCTTGGGAAATTAATATACCTATCCATTGTACAATTAAACTATTATTCATGAAATTTAGGGTCAAAAAAATATCACAAAGTCAGCTAGTCAATCTACAATGTGGCATGCTTTCAAGGAGAAGTTGGATAGTTATGGAAGAAGGAAGCAACCTCAATTTTTCTTGAATTCATGTTTGAAGTGTTTTCCATAAAGTTTTTCATGACTTATAATCATAATTCTTACAATTTATCTATTTTCATGGCCAATAAGTCACCTCCATTCTCTCAAAGTGCATGAGGAGGCCTAATTTAGCATATGTTAAGGATTCTTTACAAATGTTAAGGTTTTTAGAGAAAACCAGGTTTCAATTTCAATCCTTTTCCCTCCCCCAATGGCCTTCAAAATCATATGAAGTGGTGATGAAAAGTATTTTTTTGAATTTTATTTTACTATGGTCTTGTCATGTCTCCAAATTCTTGTTAATCACCTCCACCTCACTCACTGCATATCACTGATATAGTCTGCCTTTTTCGCTGTGTTTTCACTTCTTTTCCATCTCCACTCTTATGTTTTCATCACCTCTCATCACCATATTTTATTCTTCCACCACCCTCATTTCATATTAACATCATAATAGAGTTAAATATTGACAAATACATCATCTCAAACATGGTCAAAAGACATATACATCAGTATGGTATAATTACAATCAAAGGAAAGGACACTTACAACTGGGTGTACTATCAAGTGTTTATCATATGGTGTAATGAATGATCAAGGTGAGATAAGATTTATCTAAGGCCTATGCATATTATGTAGTAATTTTCATGAGAAGGTAATAATATATAAGTCCTTATGGTTATATGAGCAAAGGGTATATTTACTTGTCAAACATCATACACAGTCATGGAAGGGATCTACAATATTACATACAATCATATGTTATGAGGAGCATAAAAAAGGGTGACAATGAGGTTTATTCCATATGGTCACTATACTCTGAACTCATCAAACATAAAGGAGGAACAATATCAAATTAGGTGTAAGGCCATGTTTCATGGTCATAGATTAGTACTCAATCTATAAAAGTGGTATGCACAATCACCTTCACATAATGTAGGCTCAATCTTGATGAGGATGATATGACATTAATATTAATTTAAAGACAAGGATCCAATTTTTAAGGTTCATAAATCCCTTTATGGTTATATTCAAAACATGAATGAGTTAGGCATACACCTTGAAAAGGACACTTATCAGCTCTAAGGACTACCTACAAGCCTATTTATGGTAGAACTACAATGCATAATGATCTTAGTAGTCATAATTTAATTAAAGGTTAAAATAGATGATCATAACTAGAAATGAATGCAATATACCTCAAGTTTTATCATAATCAAATGACCTATGTGATTCAAAGTTTTCATAGAATCCACCTACAACTTATAATGCCTACACGATACCTTATGTGTATTCTTTAGAAGTAGCCTACAACAACATAACAAAAGTTGAACCTTTTCAAGGCTCAAGAGAGCTAAATAAAACATAATTAACCATCATCATGAAATGAACATAAATATATTTTCAAGTAGTATGTATACATTCCATACTAGCCTTAAAAGGCATCTACAATCCTATGCCTTGTAGGGATCCCTTATTGATAATAAGTTGGATTTTTAGAGGCTTAAGGAGGCTAGGTTTGGATTACTAAAGGCATGATTGGTATTGAAAGATATTTATACATGAGTTAATAAAAATGAAAGGAATTTCAAGTTCAATAAGGCCATATAGAGGGATAATAAGTCACTTTTTCTACCTACATCCAATCCCATAATGCAAGCCACAAGCAAGGGTTATGGAAGGAGAGTAATGTTTGTAAGCCAAGGGTTTGGGATTTCAAAAGATTTTTATGTAATTAAATTACGGTTATCTAAAGACACGACAACCTTGTGTGGAAGTAGAGGGAAAATTCTACCTATAGTAACAAATTGATGATCTGCAAGCCACTATATATACCATACCAACAGTGATAAGGGTTTGGTTATCCAAATATATTTTCAAATGTTTTGAAATCCTAAAAACATTACTGAGTGTATAGAATATATAGCCTTAGATAAGAGTTTAAATATCACTAATCTAATGGTCACAATCATCACGAGGAAGATCAATGACAGCTACAGTGCCAAAAACATCCTATAGGTGTATGTCATTATAAATGGAGGATTGAATGGATTTTAATGGCACAAAGGACTAGATTGAGATAAAAGTGATAAAAGGGGTCAAGGGTTTGATCAGAGGTCACTGTGAGAGTAAATAATAGAATAATTATATCAAACATCAAATACAACTAATGTTGGCCTATAACAGGCCTAAGGAATCAATACCTATAGCATGCAAAGAGAGTTACACAGTCAAGTAGGTATGTTGAGTCTCCATCAAGGATTTGATTAGTATATGAAGATATATGATGTTTTTGAAGAAGCCACATATCATGATGACTTTTAATGACATGTTATGTTTGTTTACCCTCACTAAGTACATAAAGACCCTATTCTTAGTCCCTAGAGAGGCTAATAGATATGAAAACATAGTCAAGTATTTAATAAAGGGTATGTGATCATAGGGATATGTTTTTTTAAGGAATGAATGCTATAAATTGGGTTAGATTTGTTTCAAATAGTAATACAAGTTATCAAAAGAGTAGAATATTAAATATTCCAAACAAACAAATGTAGTCATCCACCTAAAGCTACTGTTTCTACTCATTTTTGCTAATTACATTTAGAAGAAAGAAGAAACTAAAGGTTAAGGGTCATGGGTTTGTACGTTACCTAGATTAAGTTATGCACTGTATCCAGATGTTGTAGGAGCTCCTCTTTAGCTATGGAGGAAGACATCTATAGATAAGAATAAGACTCAAACAAAGAAAATGTTAGATAAAGATATGGTGGACTACAAAGAAATGCTCGGTCTCAAAAACGTAAAGCTCTATGAGGGATGACAGTCCACTATTTATGAAAAAGAGTGTTGTATAAAGAGAAATGGTGAAAGACTAAGAAAGAGAAATAAAGATAACATGTACCTATTCTTTTTAATCATTCTTCCACAATCTCTGATGTCAGTAGTCCTGGCAGCATCAATTTGTCAATACACCGACGTCAGTTATGTTATCGATGTCGGTAGGGGGAGTAGACCTTGGACAGGTTTTAGGGTATGTCTGTGGTCGATAGAGGAGTTTGGGAGTTTAAGGGTCTATGCAGGGTTGAAAGACAGTAAATAGGGTTTGAGAGAGGGCAAAGGTAAAGGGTTGGTATGTAAATGGATAAGAATAGGAGGAAGGCTTTCAAGCCTTTCCAAGAAGAAAGTCAGGTCAGGTTGATTGTATTTAGAAATAGTAAATAGAAACTAATTACTAATGTATTCTAAATTAATAAAATGAGACAGAAGAATACTTAGCTCTATTAATGAAGAACTAAGGGTGTTGGAACACGTATTCCTGTTATGGCTGATTCAAAGTCCTTGTGCAATGTTCCAATCCAATCTAGAGTCACTTGTGTAGAGTTTATGTAGCCAGGTGAGCATTAGTCAAAGTCTAATGCTTGGTCTCAGAGTGTACACATCTATGTCTAAGAGTTTGGGTAGAAGAATTAGGGGGAAATTAGGATTCTAGATTCGGGGCCCAGGCTCAAGGTTAGCACCTAGTTTAAGTAACCGACGTCAGTGATGCCACCAACATCGGTCAATAGTTAACCAGCGTCGATTGTTATAGAATGGGTAAAAGGGCTATTTTTAGCCCTTTGCCCATTCCTCCATCTGCCAAGTGCATTTTTTTTTGGAGAACGGTCAAAGGATGGGGTTATTAGGCATGAGAGTTAGTTAGGGAGTTAATAGGGAGTGATAATAAGTCATGGGTGACTCATAGGGTAAGAAATGGTCTAAGGGCGAGGTGTCCAAGGTGAGGTGTCTAGGGTGAGGTGTCATTAATAAAGTGTGTAAGGGACCAAGGGGAGTTGACACAATATTGGTGTCTACATTTGCCACTTTTTGTCTTGTTGGTTGTTCTGACGACCTGCAAGACAAAAATAGGAGTAAGTTGCCCCAAGTATGGGATAAGGTGTATGATGAGGTATTCCCCCTCAAAGCAAGAATCGAGAGAAGGCAATCCAAAATTGATTGCCACTTTGATAGGTAGTGGATGGGTATGGTTAAGTTGGAGTGTGAATGCTGCAATAGTTGAGATTGTGCGTATGCCACTTCACATGATAGGTAGGCCAAATTGTGACAGGCAAGGTTGAGGAGTGCTAAAATTGAAGTAATTGGTCCCTAAATTTTTAGTCGTAGCTAATTGGGTTAAATGATCAAAGCTGTAGCTCCAATGGTCATCATGTTCCAAGTATCCTGGGCTAGGAAGTGCTCCCAAAAAACATGAAAATGTCACAAAAATTGGGGATCAACTGGAGTGCGATCCGATAATAGGTGTGAGGGTCGTAATGTGGGGTGTGTACAATTTTTCTAACTATTCATGAGGTAGCATATGCAATAAAAACAACTAAGGCAAAGTTGTCTCAAAAGTGGTCATGGTCTAAGGAGATAGTCATGATCTCTAAGGTCGTTGGTCGAGTCGGGTTGAAATATAAGTGATCTCAAGTGTATTTTGTTGCAGTTTGGGAGATATATGTGATCTCCAATGTGCCCCATGAAGAGTCTAAGGTGACTTCTACTATTAGGGCTGGTTGTTGTGGGCATGATTTTGGGCAGGTTTAGATAGTTGGTCCATTAGGTAGATGAACCAATGAATGGCTGAGCTAACCTCAGAAGATCTCATGTCAATCAAGTGCTGCCTATATAGCCCCTATTTTAAGGACCTCAGGCCAATGTAGTTCTCCCAAAAAGGGAAGATGAAGTCAAATAGGTTGATAGTTGGTTTGGTCAAGTTAGTGTTTTTAGCACTTCCCATATGTGTAATGGTACATGCTTGTAATGATGAGTGTATGATGATGTTACTACCTTTTCCATATTATGTGATGGTGTATTCTGTAACATTGGTTATATGGTTTTTCATCCCTAAAAATTTTCCATATTGGTGATGGTGTATGTTAAAAATGAAATGAGGATGTTTATGCTTTAGCAAGTTTTCCATATTGGTGATGGTGTATGCTTGACATAAATTGTGTTTGGTTGATAGTTTCCATGTGTATTGTTTTCCATAGAAACTTATGTGAATGGGATATGATAATTTATATAACACAAATTAGTATTTGTATTAAATAAATCATGAAGTTATGTTATGTGTCTGTGGTTAGAAAATATTTTGGTTTGGTTTGGTTAATGATGTGACGAAGATATGTAAGAAGTGAAAGGCACGTTGATCTTTCATTGACAAGGACCATAATGATAACATAGATAGGGTTATTATAAACAAAAGCCCTATTCATGCATTACATTGTTGACCATTGATTTGTGTTAGAGAAGTATTCTAATCACTTGACATTAAGTGAGCTCAAAATCCCTTGAGTATGTTAGGGTAATAGGTGTGATTATGTGATATGTGAGGATAGGGTAACCCTTTTTAGCAGGGATAACTTTGCCCCTTTTATAGGTGACCCTGAGAATGACTATAGGGAAGTCCATGACTTAATAGTTTGTAGACTGATCAGTGTGGGAAGTCTACTTGGGGATATTGTTTTGTTTTATGGTCATGTGAAGTGTATTTATGCATGAAGCTTATGAGAGGGTGCTATGTATGTAGCAAAATTTGGGCATAGCCATCCTTTGAGAGAATGGTCTATAGTTTACTTTGTATGCTTTGATAGCTATCCTTCAAGGGAGCAATCTATTAATTATAGCAATGATGCAACTGTCCTTCGAGGGAGCAATCTACATTTATAGTTTATGACCTTTGCATGTTTTGGCATCCTAGTTTAATATGTTTTTTGACTAGACTTTTAGTCATGGACTAGACTATAGAGGTTTAAGGGTTTCCCTTTTATTAGGACAAAGCATTGGTGCTTTACAAAAGGGTTGATTAATGTTTGTAGGGAAAAAGGGTTGAAAGGAATACGAATGAGGATGACAGGGGTTGCTCAAAGGACGAGCTCAAGTTAAATATCAAGTGAATGAGTACTTGATTAATAGTAGAATGGTCATAGATGTAAGGCATTAATGGGCTCAAGTTCTAGCTAGCCTTCGAGAGAAGACAGAGGATAAGTCCCTGATCCATACTTGTGCGTTATCATATAAGGTCTAAGCCAATTAGGAGCAAACTTGCCCTGCTTCCTTCTTTCCATATTGGTCACATGTTGGTCGATACTTGGCAAAGGAAAGTCATCTGTTGGACAAGCTATGATGAGGTCATGATGGTTAATGTAAATTTGAATTCCCCCAGTTTCTTTTGTGATAGGGATAATGTTTGATACCCATTACGGATAATCAATGGGTTGGATAAATGAGATTGAGAGAAGTGTTGAAGCTCCTCTTTGATAAGGAGTGTGACGCGAGGATGCATCCTGTGAAGCTTTTGTTTGATAGGTTTATTTTAATAGGGTGAGATCCTGATTTTCCAAGTTGTAATCTGGAATCTCAGAATTATTGAAGGTGATGGACGCAATGATGGGTAATGATTTGATTAAAGTGGCCAGTGGTTGGGGGTCTTCAGGTTGGACCTCTACTGCCTGTAAGGCTTTGATTAAAGCTTGGAAATGTCATGGAGAGCTTTGAATGAGGTCATATAAAGACTTCTTCACATGATTTTGGTGAAGTTATTGTTGACAAATCTTCCACGAGGCAATTTTTTTGGCCTTAAAGGAACAGGGTTCTAGCA
Organism: Torreya grandis; assembly: GCA_037957365.1. Lineage (NCBI taxonomy): Eukaryota > Viridiplantae > Streptophyta > Pinopsida > Cupressales > Taxaceae > Torreya > Torreya grandis. Next base: position 441,311 of record JARHVA010006408.1, read on the forward strand.
CTCAGTCATTTTTAGGTTTGGTTCGATGCAAAGGTTCAAGCAAAGCATCCATATGTAGGATTTTAGGCAAGAAGCAAACCATTAACCCATTGAACCTTGAACCATTAAACTTTGAATCATTTTGGTTCAATGGGTATGGGTTCAAAAGGTTCAACATCATCAGTGGAAGTTAAGTGCATTGGTCAAGGTTCAAAGTTCACTGCTTGGTTTAACGTTTGGTTCATTTGAACCATTGAACCAAAATTTGGTTCAAAGCAATTTGGTTCAACACAAAAGTTCAATGTCAAGTTCAACGTAAAAGTTCAATGTCAAAGGTTCAATGCTTAGTTCAACGCTTGGTTCAAAATGGTTCAACGAGCTTGGTTCAGTGATTTGGTCCTCCTAGTTGGTTTATCAACGATTGTTTTATCTCCTTCAAAGTCCCATGGCTTTGTTCGAGCTCAGTTCAAACACTTTGGTTATCAATGTGGTTCTTTGGTTTGGCATCTAGTTCATTGTTTTGGCCTTAGTCCAAGTTTAGATGTTTAAAGCATTACAGGCACTTCAAAGGGAAAAAATCAGGTTCAGTCAGAATAAGTTCAAAGTTCATTTTGTTTTAAAACAGACTAAGTCTTGCATATATCAAATTTTCAAGCAAAATAAGGCAGGCGCTCCAATTCAAAGGGTAAGTATTTAGGGGAAATTCAAATCTAGGTAAATGGAAAACCCACGTGGGTTAACATAAAAGCAAAGGCACAGGTGAATTTTTGTGGACTTTTTGTCTGCGGAAAACATCTGCGGACATAAAGTCCACGGCTAAAACATAAAGCCTGGGTAAAATACCAAAGGCTCACATGGATGAAATTTTGCAGACTTTTTGTCCATGAAAAACATCCATGGACATAAATCCCATAGAAAACATAAAGCCCAATGAGCAGTCCAAGGCAAGCCGTGACTGACAAAGGTAGTCTGTGCAAAGCATTTAAGGCCCGACAATAGGGCGTGAAGAAGAAAAGAAAAGGCCCATAGACCGTCTAAGCAAACTGCTGACCTGTCAGCAGCTTGAGACCCTAAGGACCATCCACAGACCAACTAAAGGTTTTCAGAAGAAGGCCCGAGCAAAAGAGAGAGGAAAAATAACAATAAATCCCAAGGCAAAGGACAAGGAATTCACAAGCAAACAGGCTACGTGAGAAAAAAGCTGACAGAGGAAAATAATAAAGAAATAAGCCCAAAAATATTTCCAAAGAAATATAAAGCTTCTGGTGACGTCCTATAGGCCATCAAATTTAGGCCATGGGAAGTAGCCATTGGGTTATAACAAAATAGCAAAAAATTCCAAAATTAGATGGAAGCTGACTGTGCAAAGAAAATAGATAAATCATCAAAAAATATAGATTCCTGATAGAAATATACACAACCAAAATTAGAAAATTTGCATGTAAATGCTGGGTCTATTTTCAAATAAACAGTCTAAATTTAGTTGACTGGACATTAGACCCTGTTTGTCTTCATTCACAACACATGCATCTAAAGGACTAAACCCGGCTTCAATAGGATTTCCAAGTCTATATTTGGAGTCGACTAGTCCATTTTTGGAATTTAATAATTAGTCAAACACCAAATCCAAAATTAGAAGATCTCCATGCAAAGAAGATGAGTGCGCTTCATCAAAGGAAAATTCATGCAAAGAGAAAAAAACATATTTTATTTTAAAACCAAGTAAAGCTAAAGTTAACCAAAGTGAATTTTTGCTCTTCAAGTTTATGCGGCTATCTTTGGCCTATTGTAATTTCCTATATAATGGCTTTCAGCCTTGTTTTAAAATTAAAAAAAGATCCAATCTCTCTTGGTTAGACCAGACTCTACCATTAAGAGTTGTGTAACCTTTTCGATCAAGAAGCAAGAGTGTACTTTTAGAATTCAATCATGGTATAGTGTATAATTCTTCAGTAATTTGCATAAGTGGTAGAGTTTTTCTCCCTTCCTAAGTTTTTGTTTCATACCTAGTTGCTATATTGTCCTTGTGTAGGTCATGCTAAAGTGTTCTTCATTGTCTTTTGCTGAGACTGTAAGTGGATGTAGGCAACCATAAAGTGTCTTTTATCAGACCTCTCTCCACCTTCTTCGCTCAAGTTTTAGTAATTGAACTAAACCTCTGCATGAAATACTTATGCACAAGTGACTAATTTGAAGTCTAAGGTCTTCCTTCTCTATTGTTTGCTTAGTGTTCAAGGTTTCGAGCTGAGTAGGATCATAGTTCTGGTGTATCAACCCCTTTTTTAGGTAGGATTTCACTTTAAGTTTCTCCTTCTCCCTTTTCCATGGCAGTCAGCAGCGTAGAGTAGGAATCCTAATTGATACATCATACAAGAACCAGCCTTCTCTGGAGGTTCTCCTCACTGTTGAGGCACCCACCCTCATGAGGAGATCCCATTGTTTCAGCTAGATAGAGTACTAGTCATTTCATGCACGTCTTTAAATTAGGGTGCAGCTCCAAGTTGACAATAGTTTTTGGCACGCTTGGTGGGACTCATTCTTCCTAGTTTTTATGAAATCATAGTTAATTACAATTACAACAGTGTTATTCAAGAAGTATTTGGTGACTCCAAGCTCAAGCAGTTATCTCTAACAGTTTAGGACAACTTCCATGTAAGTCTATTTTTATTATTATGAATGAATTTTGATGGCTATGTATGGAGAGAATTCCTATGATGTGTTTCCTTATCAGCCTAATGATGGATCATACTAGCCTGGTCATGATATCTATGAGCTTAATCAAGGTTATTATCAAAGCTATGCTAAGCCTTATCAAGTTTCTCATGATCCTTATTATCAAGAACATGAGTCTTACCTGCCTAGTAATCCATATCAGTCTCAAGATCAAATTTCATCTTCCCCACATGGTTATGATGTCACATATGAGCAGTATCACCTTCAAGAAAAAATGAATGAAATAGAGCTTAGAATACTGGCATATGCAAGAAAGGTTTGTTCTAACTCTCAGTATGAGGAAATGAATGATCTATTTTGAAACACGTCTAATGATCCAAAAGAGATAAATGGACTATGTATCCTTATACTAGAAAAGATAGAGGATTGGGAATAGCAGAGAATTGAGTTAAAAGAATTGTCTACAAAAGGCTATGGTGCTTCTTATTCTTATGAAGCTCTTCACCATGCCCAGCATGTGCCAAGAGAGCTTCCTAGTTGGAGTAAAGAGCCTAATCAAAAGTCTATTCAAGAGCCTATTCAGGTGGCTATTTATGAGACTAGACCTTCCTATAGTCCCATCATTACCTCACCAATCATCTCTCACGCTCAGGTTGTCCAGAAGGACAAACAGGTCCCAAACTTTGATGAAGTAATGGCCAAGTGGAAGGAACAGAACACAGAGGTTTTTAAGAATTTCTCTTTATCTCCCCTCCAAAACTCCCTAAAGAATTCCATTACCATCAAGACTCCAAAATCTGATCATTTTTCCTCTCAAATAGGTGAATTTCATCACCCTCCCACCATCGCCCTTCCTCAAGCAGACCCTGTTCTTCAGAGTATTCAGAAAGAGGTTGCAGCTATAGGTCAAGTTCTTATAGAACATGTAGAGGATGCTTTAGAGGTGTTTAAAGAGGAAATTCCTATTGATACTTCTCTCAAGGTTGTAATTGAGCATCCATTTATAACTAAGAGTGGGAAGACTGATCTTGATATAGATGAACTTCAAAAGGCACTGGTACAAATGGAAGTCATACATGAGTTACAAGTATCTCCTATTGAGAAAGATCTAGATAGCGTGACAGTGGATTTAGTTCATATATACCAAAATGAGGAACAAAAATATGATTGGAAGTTGTGCCTTGAGCCTCTACCAGAGATTGAAGAGCTTTGTATAAATGTGTTGGTTATTAAAGAGCACGTTTATAAGTAGCTTGATAAAGAACCACCTATTCAAGATCCCAATATAGATTGGGTTGCATATCCAAATCTCCTTAAAGAGCTGGATGAATTGGCAGTAGTCAATAAGAAGAACGTGGCCACTCAAGAACCATGCATAGATGGAATATCACTTGACATGGTAATAGATGACAAACACTTTGATAACAATCAAGAAATACTTGGTGAGTTTATCTTTATTGGTGACTAGTTTGCTATTGATGACTCATTCAAGAAGGTGCTAATACAGTTGGTCAACAAAGCAACTGACTCGTCAAAGGTTATGACTGATATATACCCTGCCCTACAAATTATACCATCTCTCAAAAGGAGTGAGTTCAAGAATTTTCCATTTGATCTAGGTGGATCGTACCTTATCATGGTTAACTAGGTTATTTTAGTTATTCTTTGCTTTCCTCCAAGTGATGTAAAAGCATAGTAGTTTGCTTCAATTTTGTTCAATAAGTGCTTATTTGCACATTCACTTTAGTTAGTTTTTCACTTTCGTGTGTTTTCTTTCTTATTTTGAAGGAAGAGGTTATTATAGCAATGATCAGAGCAAATTATTTTCAATCAGAGATTAGATTCATCATTTGAGATTTTTATAGCATTTATACATGGTTGGGTCCTCAAGCATAGCAGGCATGCTTCCTAGTTGAGTCACTAGAATGTTGACAAATCTTCCACGAGGTAGATTTTTTGGCCTTATAGGAACAGGGTTCTAGCACTCAGTCATTTTCAGGTTTGGTTCGATGCGAAGGTTCAGCCAAAGCGTCCATCTGTAAGCTTCTAGGCAAGAAGCGAACCATTGACCCATTGAACCTTGAACCGTTGAACTTTTAATCATTTTTGTTCAATGGGTATGGGTTCAAAATGTTCAACATCATCAGTGGAAGTTAAGTGCATTGGTCAAGGTTCAAAGTTCACTGCTTGGTTCAACGTTTGGTTCATTTGAACCATTAAACTAAAATTTGGTTCAAAGCAATTTGGTTCAATGCAAAAGTTTAATGTCAAGTTCAACGCAAAAGTTCAATGTCAAAGGTTCAACGCTTAGTTCAATGCTTGGTTCAAAATGGTTTAACGGGCTTGGTTTAGTGATTTGGTCCTCCTAGTTGGTTTATCAATGATTGTTTTATCTCCTTCAAAGTCTCATGGCTTTGTTCAAGCTTAGTTTAAACACTTTGGTTATCAACGTGGTTCTTTGGTTCAGCATCTAGTTCATTGTTTCAATGTTAGTCCAAGTTTAGACATTTTAAGCATTGCAGGCACTTCAAAGGGAAAAAATTGAGTTTAGTCAAGATCAGTTCAAAGTTCATTTTGTTTTAAAATAAACTAAGTCCCGCATATATCAAAGTTTCAAGCAAAATAAGGCAGGTGCTCCAATTTAAAGGGTAAGTATTGGGGGGCAATTCAAATCTGGGTAAATGGAAAACCTGTGCGGCTTAACACAAAAGCAAAGGCACAGATGAATTTCCATGGACTTTTTGTCCATGAAAAACATCCACGGACATAAAGCCCGTGGCTGAAACATAAAACCTAGGTAAAATACCAAAGGCTCGCATGGATGAATTTCCATAGACTTTTTATCCACAGAAAACATCTACGGACATAAAGCCTACAGAAAACATAAAGCCTGGGGAGCAGTCCAAGGCAAGCCGTGACTAACTAAGGTAGTCTGTGCAAAGCATTTAAGGCTCAACAACAGGGCGTGAAGAAGAAAAGAAAAGGCCTATAGATTGTAAGCAAGCCGCTGACCTGTTAGTAGCTTGAGACCCAAGGGATCATCCACAGACCAACTAAAGGTTGCCAGAAGAAGGCCCGAGTGAAAGAGAGAGGACAAATAACAATAAAGCCCTAGGCAAAGGACAAGGAATTCACAAGCAAATAAGTTGCATGAGAAAATAGTCGACAGAGGAAAATAATAAAGAAATAAGCCCAAAAATATTTCCAAAGAAATGTAAAGCTTCTGGCGACATCCCACAGGCCATCAAATTTAGGCCGCAGGAAGTAGCCGTTGGGTTATAACAAAATAGCAAAAAATTCCAAAATTAGATGGAAGCTGACTGTGCAAAGAAAATAGATAAACCATTAGAAAATATAGAGTCCTACCAGAAATATACACAACCAAAATTAGAAAATTTGCATGCAAATGCTGGGTCTAGTTTCGAATAAACAGTCTAAATTTTAGTTGACTAGACATTAAAGCCTGTTTGTCTTCATTCAGAACACATGCATCTGAAGGACTAAACCTGGCTTCAATAGGATTTCCAAGTCTATATTTGGAGTCGACTAGTCCATTTTTGGAATTGAATAATTATTCAAACACCACATCCAAAATTAGAAGATCTCCATGCAAAGAAGATGAGTGCACTTCATCAAAGGAAAATTCATGCAAAGAGAAAAAAAAACATATTTTATTTTAAAACCAAGTAAAGCTGAAGTTAACCAAAGTGAATTTTTGCTCTTCAAGTTTATGCAGCTATCTTTGGCCTATTGTAATTTCCTATATAATGGCTTTTAGCCTTGTTTAAAAAAAAAAGATCCAATCTCTCTTGGTTAGACCAGACTCTGCCATTAAGAGTTGTGTAACCTTTTCAATCAAGAAGCAGGAGTGTACTTTCAAAATTCAAGCATGGCATAGTGTATAATTCTTCAATAATTTGCATAAGTGGTAGAGTTTTTCTCCCTTCCCAAGTTTCTGTTTCATACCTAGTTGCTGTATTGTCCTTGTGCAGGTCATGCTAAATTGTTCTTCATTGTCTTTTGCCAAGACTGTAAGTGGTTGTAGGTGGCCATAAAGTGTCTTTTATCAGACCTCTCTCCACCTTGTTCCCTCAGGTTTTAGTAATTGAACCAAACCTCTGCATGAAATACTTATGCACAAGTGATTAATTTGAAGTCTAAGGTCTTCCTTCTCTATTGTTCGCTCAGTGTTCAAGGTTCTGAGCTGAGTAGGATCATAGTTTTGGTGTATCAACCCCTTTTTTTAGGTAGGATTTCCCTTTAAGTTTCTCCTTCTCCCTTTTCCATGGCAGTTAGCAGCGTAGAGTAGGAATCCTAAGTGATACATCATATAGGAACCAGCCTTCTCTGGAGGTTCTCCTCACTATTGAGGCACCCACCCTCATGAGGAGATCCCATTTTTTCAGTTAGATAGAGGACTAGTCATTTCACGCATATCATCAAATCAGGGCATAGCTCTAGGTTGAAAACAATTATTTCACCATGGAGTCATGAATTGTCCTAGAAGATGTTGGTTGAGATGTGCCCAAGATTGAGATCTTGGGAGAGGGTTTGACGAATGGATATGTCCAAGGAATAGAGACCTTCTCTTTTCCTTTATCCTTCATGGCTTCTGACCTGGTGGCCACATTGATAGTGTTGATTTTGAACAAAGGGGGAGAAGGTGGTAAAGGGACCATAGTCTTGCATTGAGATCCTAATTTAGGTGAGGATGTTTGAGAGGCATGGGATGGTGTCGAAGGTTGGTTGAAAGGGTGGTTAAGAGGGTCCTTAATGAGAAGAGTATCCTTTTTTAGGTGTTGGTGAATGACAACTTTAAGAGTGTAGCAACACTCAGTGTCATGCCCAGGTGTACGATGATATGCACAAATTTGAGTGTCATCGAACCAAGATGGTTTTGGTTCGAGAGGTGAGTATGGTTTAATACATGGGAAAGTGATGCTAGATGATTGTAACAATTGGTGTAATAGCAAGGCATAGGATCTTGCTAATGGGTTTACACATTTTGTTCTAATAGGGGTTGACAACTTCTTTTGAGGAGTTGTATGAGGAGTTTTTCATACCATCTTTTTGGTTGGCAGTGTAGCCACATGCGTAGATGGCACTGTCTTGGTGGGATGTGTTGGATTTTTTGGAGGAAATATATTTTTGACAGGTAAAGGGAGTAATGGAGGCAATTTTTTTTGTTAAGTGTTGGAGTAGGAAGCACTCCTATTAAGATAGAAAGGTGTGGGCCCAAAATAGAGGGCAATGGTGATGGTGGGGGAGGAGATCTCCAGCGTGGTTTAGTAGCCTTCTTTAAGATGGTGTGAAAACCACTATTATGCAGGGTGAGGTTCAAATCTACCTTCACTTTTGGGTGAGTGAGATTTAATACGGGGTGAACACCAAGAGATTTAACCTATTCTGGTATGGTGGATGTCTATGAAGATTTGGGTTTGGATATGGAAGGCTGAACTTCTGATCATTTAGAAGTAGAAGCCTGATCCTTATTGGAGACTTTGGGTTGAGTAGTCACAAAAGGATTGGTAGTATAAGTTGAAGTGGGGTGTAAGATAAGGAGCCTTAAGTCACTCCCATAATGCCTCATGTTTTAAGTTCCTTGAATGGAGAAATCCTAAGTTTTTTGCCAATCAAGAAAAGGGTTTAGGTGAGGTCTTGTGAGGCTTCACAGTTGGTCTTTTAGAGGATTTAGTTGGTTGTGAGAGAAAAAATGTGTTGGACATAGTGATCTTAGGCCAAAGGTGAGAGAAAACCATCACCGGATCTTCCTCGACCGAAGTGGGTGAAGTGAGAAGTTCTTTTCTCGGTGTAGAGGGGATTGGAGAATGTGGCTCTTCAAGCAGATAGAGCATAGGGATGATCATGGCTTCTATGTGTGGTTGAGGGGTGGGAAGAGTATGATCCTCCATTGGTAATAAGAAGGATGAGGGTGGAGCTAGTGGCATTGGTATCATCAAAGATCCTCCAATATGGGAGAAGTCATAGTAGACTCTCCTACATGTGAAAGAGGGGTGTGTGAAGGACTATCCCCCATTGGTGGAGGAAAAATAGGAGAAGAAGGTTCTTTTACCTATGGTGGAGAAATAGGTTGACTAACCTCTTCAGTCTGTGGGAGAGGTTGGTTAGGAATAGATAGCATGTTGACCGTGCATATATTGCACTCTTAAAGGTCATCGGTCATGGTCTGGATGTTATTCTAACTGGGGGGATGATTAGGGAATGGTTGCCTAAAGATATCTATGTTTTGGTTAGCTGGCACATTTGGGTTATCCAAAACAATATCCCCTTTATCTAACATGTCCTGAATAACATTTTTGAAAGTTTTGCAGTTGTCTGTGTCATGACCTTTGACACGGTGATAATTACAAAAGTCATTTTCCCTATACCATGCAGGGATAGCTTTTGAGGGGTCAATTTGGGGTGGTCAAATTTGAGGGAGGTTGAGCAATTCTTTCTTGACTAGTTTATCCAACACAAAAGCATATGATTCTCCTATTGGAATGTATTGACGCTGTACGTATCGTTGTTGGAATTGTCTTGTGATGTATTTTGATGTGGAGGGCTCAGGTTGGTTAGTTATGGTAGAAGATGATGATCTAAGTACCACAATGTTTGCTGATCCCTTGGATTTAGATTGGAAGATGGTTTAGAAGAAGAAGAGTCACTAGATTTTATGTTGTTATTTTTACTACGTAGTTTGACCTTATCCTCTTCGACCGCGTGGAGTTCAAGCTTTTGAGCCATGGTGAAAGCTTTGTCAAATGTGTGGAATGTTTGGACCTGTAAAGTAGATGAGATGTGCTTGGCACATGCTCTTGAAAAGATCTTAGGTTGAGGTAATGAAAAGAAGAGTTGGTTGATCAAACCTCTCCAATGGGAAACAAAGTCAGGTATTGTCTCATCGTCGAATTGTCTAATAAAATATAGGCCTGTGATGGAGACCTTTTTAGTGATGTTGATTGAAAAGTGGTCGAGGAATATTTGATTGAGTTGGGTGAAGGAAAAGAGAGAATGACTGGTAATGGAGCTATACCAGTCAAGGGTGGCACCAAAAAGTGACATGGGAAATGTGCAAAGTAATAATGCATCATCGTGTGCTATAAGGTAGCAAGCGTGTCTACATGCTCGTAGATGTTGTTGTGGGTCCTCTTTACCCTGAAAGCAAGTAAATTTAGGGAGTTCCCACTAGTTAGGGTATGGTCTAATAGGCATTGAAGGGTGAATGGGTTCATTATAGATTTGTTCATATGAAAGAACATTGCTTGAATCAGAAATGGATGTCTCAAGGGTGGACATCTTATCCATCAGCATCTTGATTAGATCGGTTGATGGATTGGCAAGTGGGGCACCCCCTAGGTTTTAGGGTACCTAGAAGGCATTGGGAGGGGTGTATGATGTACTTGGTTGCATTTGTATAGGTGTAACATAGTGGTAGTTTGTCATAGGGACTAATGTTGAGGTTAAGGGGGCATGTGCCGTGAAGCTGGAGGGCACCACTTGACTAGATGCCACCAAGGGTTGTTGAGTGGTGGCAACACTAGTTATAGGATAGGTGGTCACTCTTGTATTTATAGGTGCAAGAGTGGGTGGGGTAGAGACAATCAAGTTCTGGAAAGGTGTAGAACTTGGTTGAATTGTTTGTGGTTGAGGGTGTATAAAAACCCTGATGGAGGTAGGTCCAGAAATAGAAGGGGACGCCAAATCTTGAACATTAGCCATGGTTGGGTTTCTAGTTGAGGTAGTGGCTTGAGTGGTCATAGGTTGAGTCACAGAGGCTATTGATATTATTTCCATTTCAACTAAGGAAGTTGGCATCCCATAAATAGGGTTACCTGAAGGATCTCATGTTTGGCTTCTTTTGAGATAGTGTTGGAGAGCCTTGACATTGAGGTCAAGGAATATCTCAAAATTTTGATCCCCTTCAGGAACAATAGGAGGTTGATTTGGGGTTGGTTGGATAGGAGTATGCTCAGTATCTAAAGTATACTCCATTAGATGACTTGTTATGAAGGGAGAAGGTGGGAGTGGTTATTGCCTTGCATGATCAACAAGAGTTTTGGCTTGACCACATGTCAAATCCATCCTAGGAAAAAGGGGTTTAGGTTCTAAAAACTATGTATTTCAGTTTTAGAAAACCAGAATGTATGTTTAATAGCAAAAAAAGTTAGGTTTTAAGGTTTCTATTTTGAAAGAAAATTTGTTGACAGTGACCAATGTCGGTTAACTAACCGATATCAGTTATGAAATGTTGCCGACATCAGTGGGATAACCGATGTCAGTTAGAAAAGGTTGCCGACATCGGTGGAAAAGCCAATGTCAGTTTTTGTGTATCTCTAGAAACACATAAAATTGATATTTTTTGAAAGAAAGAGAAATTTTGAGTTGTTTTTGGACCTCAGAATGCGACCTTACCAACTCAAAAAATTAGAAAAAAATAGCAAAATAGATGAAGGAAAGCAACCTCTAAAAGTTAAATTCTTAAGAATAAATTTTAGAGTTGTGGTGTCTTATGCCTTAGAAGAATGTGTTTGGAAATTGGGCTTTTAGAACGGGTCCTAAAGAGGAAGTCTATGGTTGGTTTTGGGTTATGTTTTGGTGCTAAAAAATCTGTGTTAGGTTCCGTACGTGGCCTGGTGTTGGGGGCTTGCTCCCTTCACTTCACGAACCCAGAGCTGAGTTGGGCCGCTTAGCCAATATATACTTTGCCTATAGTTTATACTCTACCAGAGAATAGAGTGGGTCCTCCTCTTGGTTGTGAAGTCTAGGTAAGATCATTGGGAAGGGTAAGGTATCTGCTAGGTGATGAAATCCTAGTCGGGCCTTGTCTTAGGTAAGTTATATGTTTGATTTGATGTGAATGTGGTCTGGTTGTGTAACATATGTGCACTATGATTTATTCATAATGCATTTTAATTACTAAGTGAGAGGGCTAAGTATGCATTCAAACAGGAATGAAATGCAATAGTTTTTTTAACCCAAATTGAAATGTTTTGTTCAGATGCAAACAAGTGGAGAAAAGGTTAAGAGCATGAATTTTCACTACTCTAAGATGTAGGGAAAAAGTGACAAGAAGAAAAAGAAAGATGTTCTTTTTAACTTGTGCTAATGGTGTCTTTTCGAAATAAAGAGATAGAAGAAGGATGCAAGGAGAGAAAATTTTCCTAATACACCTATATGAAAATTGTTTTTAAAGAAATGAACCCAAGGAAAACTCCAGGGTCCCACCAGGCCTGCCAGAATGTTTCTACTCGTTTTTGCTAATTACATTTAGAAGAAAGAAGAAACTAAAGGTTAAGGGTCAGGGATTTGTATGTTACCCAGATTAAGTTATGCACCATATCTAGATGTTGTAGGAGCTCCTCTTTGGCTATGGAGGAAGACACCTGTAGATAAGAATAAGACTCAAACAAAGAAAATGTTAGATAAAGATATGGTGGACTGCCAAGCAACGCTCAGTCCCAAAAGCATAAAGCTCCGTGAGGGATGATAGTCCACTATTTATGAAAAAGAGTGTTATATAAAGAGAAATGGTGAAAGAATAAGAAAGAGAAATAAAGATAATGCGTACCTATTATCTGCAATCAATCTGCCACAATCACCGATGTTGGTAGTCCTATCGGTGTCAGTTTGTCAATACGCCAACGTCGGTTATGTTACTGATGTTGGTAGGGGTAGTAGGCCTTAGACGTGTTTCAGGGTATGTATATGGTTGACAGAGGAGTCTGGGATTTTAATGGTCTATGTAGGGTTGCAAGACAATAAATAGGATCTGAGAGAGGAAAAAGGTAAAGGGTTGGTACGTAAATGGATAAGAATAGGAGGAAGGCTTTCCAGCCTTTCCAGGAAAAAAGTTAGGTTGGGTTGATTGTATTTAGAAATAGTAAATAGAAACTAATTACTAATAGTATTCTAAATTACTAAAATTAGATAGAAGAATACTTATCTCTATTAATGAAGAACCAAGGGTGTTGGAATGTGTATTCCTATTATGGCTGATGTCAAAGTCCTTGTGCAATGTTCCAATCCAATCTAGAGTCACTTGTGAAAAGCTTTTATAGCCAGGTGAGCATTAGTCGAAGTTTGATGCTTGGTATCAGAGTGTGCACATCTACGTCCAAGAGTCTGGGTGGAAGAATTAGTGGCAAATCAGGATTCTAGATTTGGGGCCCAGGCTCAAGGTTAGAACCTAGTTTAAGTAACCAAAGTCGGTGATGCCACCGGTGTCGACCAACAGTTGACTGACGTCAGTGGCTAGAGAATGGGTAAAAGGGCTATCTTTAGCCCTTTGCCTATTCCTCCATTTTCCAAGTGCATTTGCCATTGGATAATAGTCAAAGGATGGGGTTATTAGGCACGAGAGTTAGTTAGGGAGTTAATAGGGAGTGAGAATAAGTCATGGGTGACTCATAGGGTGAGAAATGGTCTAAGGGCGAGGTGTCCAAGGTGAGGTGTCTAAGGTGAGGTGTCATTAATTTAAAATAAGTAATTTATTTTAAATTAATAAAGTGTGTAAGGGACCAAGGGGAGTTGACACAATATTGGTGTCTACAGCTACAACTATGTAAGAATCAAGAAAACTTTAACATAGTCCTTCATCACACTTTTTAAGAAAGGTTAAAAAAATTCATGTTCAGAATAGACCTATGAAGGTGATTTTGAACATACCAAATAGTCATGAACATATTCAAATCCTTCATCCATTACTAAGATAATGCTAGTAGCATGAAGGTACTTACTATAGTACAGGGAGGCCTAAAACCTTACATAAAGGAGTCAAATGGATACAAAGAGATGGGTATAAAATTTAAATTTATATAAATAGTTTATAATAATATATTTAGGATGTAATGACCATTAAACATGTTCATACCTGGCCAATATCCACTTATAGCAGTATATACACAATCATTTGAGCCTAAATTGCCTTGTTTAAGGATCAAAACATGTTAAGAAAGGGTGGAGGATGGTTTCAATAATTTTATGGAACTATTGAGACATTTTAATATTTTTTGATCTATAAAAAATATAAAAACCATGAAAACAGCGTTCAATAACACAAAAACATAGTCAAGTATGGACACACTCCATGCAAAAGGGGCATTTTTGAAGGAAATTTAAAGATTTTTGCATCTATAGGTGGAATTAAGACCAAAAATTTGGTTTTTAAGGTAATAATTATTTTAATAATCATATATAAAAATTTTAATCTCATTAAATTAGTTTAATTACTCACTATTTTGTCACAGTCATCAGCATGGCTATTTGAGGCCATTATTGGAGTAGGCAGTGTTTTGGGATGTCATAGAGGTTTATAATCCCAAGTGAGTTAAAATAATGTGATGATTTTTTTACATAATAATAAGAAATTTAAAGAGTTTAAAAAGTCCAAATAATATACAAACCATGCTCATACATGCTTTTGTAAGCATATAAGCATATAGGCCAAAAAGGCATTTTTGACTTTTCAAGTAGGAAGATAATTTTAGATTGTTTTTATAAAGAATGGTATATAATAAATAGTGATTTATTAAGGAATTAATAGGAAAGGGAAGATTAATTTTCATCCTGGTGAAGATTTTCATTTTTTACAGTTCTAGACATCCTTCCAAGCCTCTTGTTTAGGTGTTCATATCTTTCACCACGTGAAGAGTTTGGATGAAATATCTTAGGAGATTTTTAGGAACCATATTAAATTATAATTCATGAAAAAATTTAGGTCATTTTATGTGATTTAATTTATGAACAATCATTAAGAGCGTAGGTAGCTCAGAAGGCAAGCGAAACCTTATAGGCATATTTCTTCCACATGATAACTTTACATATATTTTGCATAGAAACCCAATATTTTTGAGGATGTTAGGGGGGTAAATGTGATACAAATTAATTTTAATATTTTTGTATTTGTATTTTTTTACTTCATGAATCATCTTTTTGAAGATTCAGTTTCAAAACACTCCCAAGCCCTAAAAAATCTAGTTTTGTAAAAAGTTGATTTTATTTCTATAAAAACACCATAGATAAACCTAAAACCTTTTAAAACATCAAGTAAACTTAGAGAGGATTCCATAAATGCTAATTTTACATATGGATATATACAAACTGTAGACACCACAAATGTGTCTGCACCTTGGTTCTCCCCCCTTGTCCGCCTCAAACCCACATCCTAACCCTTGGCCTTAGTCCCCTCCACTCATTTGATTAAAATCACTTAAATATTTCAATTAAGTGGCCCCCTTTCCACCTCACCCTTGCTACCTTGGATCCTCCCTTGAATTCCTCCACCTTCCTCTTAGCCTTTATTATGCCAAATCTTCTCATTATCTTCCTCCCGCGCTCATTCAAGCATCCTCATGACCGTTCTTGCCACAATCCCTCACCCGACGGCGTGAAAGAATGGGCAGAGGCTATTTTTAGTCTCTGTCCCCATTCTGCCACTGCCGACGTCAGCGAACCTTTGGCCGATGTCAGTGAAACTGCCGGCATCGGCAGCCTTCAAGACTCCCTTCTGTATCCATTCCAGCCCCCAGCCCCTTGAGCTTGCAAACAGATTTCTCTTGGCGTTTTGGCATTCGTTTCTTCTCCCTCTAGACCTCGTGCAACAACAGCAACAAGTGCAGGGATTCTTGAACAGATATTTAGTCTTCCATGGTCTCAACAATAGCTCTTCCACTCTTCATTCAGCAAGCTTAAAAGGTAAGCACAGTCTGTTCTTTCATTTCATTTCTTTTCTTTAGTGTTTAGTTGTTTGGCATTTGTTGTCTCCCACTATCCTCTGTCCTACCCCCTGAGAGGCTGAAAAGCCTTCTCAGGCCCTGTCCTCTATCCATCTCCCTTTCCTCTGTCATCCCTTCAGTACAATCTTGGACAACTCCCTCATCCCTCCTGCCAACAAAGACCCTATACAGGGCACCTAATCAGAACCTGACCATTTCTCAGTCCATTCAAAGTCATCCCTGAACTCTGTCTCGAACCTGTTCACAAACCAGACCCAACCACAGTCTAGAAACCCGACCAGACCCGACTACAGGCCACTACCCCGACCGACGCCAGTTACTTCCCCGACCGATGTCGGCAGGATAACCGAAGTCGGCAGACCAGGCAACCGACGACGGCAACATTTCTAACCTCGGCGACTGTCATCAGCCCGACAGCTCCTTTCAGGTAATCATTGGTCTTTTCTTTCCTTTCTAATCTATTTATCACTTCTGTATTCTGCCATTCTGTATTTTCTTGGTCTTTTATCTGTCTGTTATCAGTTGGTTGACCTCCCTTGAGGAATTTTTCACACTTCTGGGAACAAGCTCTCGCTTGGCAACCCACTGCCTATCCATCTAACATTTTCTTGTCCAAGTTTCTTTTTCCTTGCAGGTGTTATTCTTCCACATCCAAAGAGGGGTGCCCACAAATGTCTAGATTACGGTGTGCAATCTTTATCCAGGTACTTCTACCCTTGTCCATTTCTTTAGTTTCTTTATTCATCTTTTGAATGTAGAAAGCGAATTAGCGATAGAAACATTCTGGCATGCCCGGTGGGACCTTAGGTTCTTCCTCGGGTTCCTCTTCCTTTCATTCATTTAGGTGCATTTAGGCTCCTTCCTTCTTGTCTCTTTCTTCTATTCCAAATGACACTATAAGCAGGACTAAAATGAATCTTTCTTCCTTGCATTTCTAGACTAGTCTAAACATCATACTCTCAACCCTTTCTCAAACTTGTCTTCATAACAAATCTCACATTTCGACTTGGGCTTAAAACATATCACACTTTCATTTCTGCTTGTTCTTGCATTAGTCCACATCTAGTAACTTAAATCCGCATATTGAATAAATCGTAGACACTTGATGTTACACTACCAGACCACATGCACTAAAACAAACATAAAACTTACTTGAGACAAGGCCCGACTGGGATTTCATCACCCAGCGGATACCTTACCCGTCCTGGTGACCCTACTTGGATTTCATCACCAAGGGGGAAGCCCACTCCATTCTCTGGCAGAGGATAAACTCTAGGCGAGGTATATCTTGGCTAAGCGAGACCAGCTCACCACTGGAATCGTGAAGTGAGGGGAGCTTGCTCCTTAGCACCAGGCCACGTACCAAACCTAACACAGATTTTTGAGCACCTACAACAAGACCCAAAACCAGCTCTAGACTACCTCTTCTAGGACCCTTCTTACAGCCAATCTCCCCAAACATTCATCTAAGGCATAAGCCACAAGATTCTAAGGTTAATTTCTAGGATTTATCGCTTAGGCTTGTCTGTCTCTCTCAGTTCTTCTCTTCTCATCTGTTTGTTTGAGTGAGTGAGGACGCTTTCTTCATTATTTTTCCAAGAATCTTAAAATCTTTTGGTTCTCTGGAAAACATAGTCATCGGCATCGGTTCTGTCACCGACGTCAGCTTTCCTCTCTTACCAGCATCGGTTATCTGACTGACGTCGGCTATCTGTCTTACCGACATTGGTTTTTAAACCGACGTCGGTCTCTGTCACTGTCCATTTTTTTTTCAAAACCAGCAGCTTGAAACCTATCCCTTCTCTGTCAAAAGCTCCATTCTGGTTTTCTAAAATAGAAAAACACAGTTTCTAAAACCTAAACCTTCTTTGCCTTGCATGGTTTTGACTCGTAGCCAAGCCAAGGCTCTTGTCAACCACGCTAGCCAACAACTGCTTCCGTCTACCCCATCCCTAACCAGTCCTATCATGGAGTTCCACTCGGAGACTGAAAGAACTCCTACAGGACCGACCTCGACCCTGACCCTAACTCAAAATCCCATCATCCCTGAAGGGGACCAAGATTTCGAGAGATTCTTGGACCTCAATACTGCAGCCCTCCAAAACTATCTCGCGAGAAACCCAACGCGAGACCTCTCTGGTGACGTGGCGATGACATCCACACCATTCGCCACCCAACCCTTTATGACTCAGCCTTTTGCCTCAACTATTAACCCAACTATGGCCAATACACAAAGTTTGGCCTCCCTGTCTATTTTTAGATCGACCTTCATCGGGGTTCCATTACCCCCTCAACCACCTGCAATTCAACCAAGTTCTACATCATATCAGAACTTGATTGTCTCGACCCCTCATACTCTTGCACCCACAAATGTAGGAGTTCCAACCTATCTTTCTACCAGTGCCGCCATTCAACCACCTTTGGCGGTGCCCAGTCAACTTATACCTTCAACCTTCATAACGCAACCACCTTTAGCCTCCACTTATGTCCCTACGACTAGTCATCCATACATTGCGCCCTTACAAGCGCAACCAACTACGTCGCATACCTCTTCTAGCCTCTTTCAAGCACGTTACAACCTAGGGGGTGCTTCATCCACCAATCCATAAGCAGACATCATTAAGATGCTGATGGATAAAATGTCCAGTCTCGAAGCCTCCATTTCCGGTTCAAGCAATACTTTGTCATATGAGCAAATTTGCAATGAGCCCATCCATCCTTTCGTCCCTATTCGACCATACCCTAACCATTGGGAGCTTCCTAAATTCACTCGCTTTCAGAGTAAGGAAGACCCATAGCAACACTTGCGGGCATTCAGACATGCCTGTTACCTCATTACCCATGACGATGCGTTGCTTTTACGCACGTTCCCTATGTCGCTTTCTGGCCCAGCCCTTGACTGGTATAGTTCTCTTGCCAGACACTCTATCTTTTCATTCATTCAACTCGCCCAACTATTTCTTGACCATTTCTCAATCAACATCACCAAACAAATCTCAATCACAGACCTTTACTCCATCAGGCAATTTGACGACGAATCCATAACCGACTTTGTCACTCGTTGGAGAGGTCTGATCAACCAGCTCTCCTTCTCTTTGCCTCAACCTGAGCTCATCGAGCTCTTCTCTCGAGCATGTGCCAAACACATCTCTTCTACTTTGCGGATTCAGACATTCCACACTTTTGATGAAGCTTTCATCATGGCTCGAAAGCTTGAACTCTGCGCCCTTGAAGAAGATAAGGTCAAATTACGTCATACCAACATTAAAACTAATGGCCATTCTTCTTCCAGACCTTATTCTTCTACCAATTCCAAATCCAAAGGAGTGGCCAACACTGTGGTCGTTAGATCACCATCCTCGACAACCACTAATCAACCTCAACCTTCAACATCTCAAAGCATCACAAAACAATTTCAACAACGATACATGCAACCCTTCCCTAACCATCCTCCTAGCCACAACAACATCCAAACCATGACCAATGACTCTCACAACCATGACATTCATACAATCAACACTATCTTGCCTCTTGTCCCTGACCAACCTCCTTCACAGGTGAAAGACCCTGCTTCCCCTATTTCTCTATCACAGGATGAAGAAATTTCTTCTCCTGCCATTCTTCCATCGACCTCGCCTATAGTGGAGGATGCTTTGACCATGCCAACGTCACTAGCCTTACATTCATCTGAAGACCCTACATTGCCCACTCCTCAAACACACATAGAAGGCACGATTATCTCTGCCATCTACCCTCTTGAGGAGTTGCCCTCTCCTATTTCTTCTCCACTAAGAGAAGACCTGGTATCTTTGCCCATCTTGACCCAGGAAGACCCAGTCACGGTTTCCTCCCACCCTTTGCCTGAGATTGCTATATCTCACGCACCCCCGTCCACATCTAAACCCAAACCCGTATATAACATTGCCTCACACAATGGTGGCCCTCGACCCAAACCTACGAAGACCACTAGACCACACCGGAGGACTCCTCCTCCACCTTCATCATTACCTTCAATCTTGGGCCCGCATCCGTCCACTTTAATAGGATGCTTCCCACTCCCATCCTTCACAAAGGCAATTTGCCTCTATTACTCTCTCAACCCATTAGACATATATCTCCTTCAAAGCATTGACCAATGCCTCTTATGCCTCTAAACCCAAATTCATCAACCCCTACTGCAATAAGACATCCAGACCCGTTAGCAGGTTCTTACACCTTGCTGTTACGGCAATTGTTGCAGTCCTCTCGCCTCACTCTCCCGCCTCTTAGACCATATCACTCTCTCATACCAAAACCACCATGGTTCGATGACACTCGCATTTGTGCATATCATCACACGCCTGGGCACGACACTGAGCATTGTCATGCCCTCAAGGTCGTCGTTCACCAATGTCTGGGGAATGACACCCTTCTTCTCGACTACATTATCAACAAACCTTCAACACCGCCTCACCCATCACCTCTCGGATCAAGACCCTCTTGGTTCGACAACTCTAAATTCTGTCACTATCACCACACTCTGGGACATGACACTAAGCATTGTTGTGCTCTCAAAGCTGTCACTCGTCAACACTGGAAAAAGGACACCCTTCTCACCAAGGATCCTCTTGACCACCTCTTCGACAAAACATCAACCCCGACTCATGCCTCTCCAACCTCATCACCTAAATCAGGATCCCCACGCCAGGCTGTGGTCCCTTTGTCACCTTTGACCCCCTTATTCGACATTAATACCATCCATCTGACCACTAAACCTCAACCGACCTTAACCAATCTTTCAAACATTCTCCCTACCCACTGGGGGAATTCATCCTTCATCCAAACCTCGACCAACTGTTCAACCCAGTCTCTACCACATATCAATCACTCATTTAATCTTAAATCTCGACCAAGTGTCCATCGACCCAACCCCTGACCAATTATTTGACTAGTCTCAACCAAACTTCAACCAAATATCAATCAACCAGACCTCTCGACCAAACATTCAACCTTTTTCAACCAACCAATGACAATGTCAACCAACTTCACATCCATCAATCAACACCTGACCAATCTCGAAAGAGGCAAATTGGGGCAAGTTTGCTCCTAATTGACTTGGACCTTATCATAACATACAAGCATGGCCCAGGGACTTATTAGACCTTGAACCCCTTTTTATGTCTTGCGTCTTCGACCATTTCTACTGTTAGTCGAGTGTTCGATCACTTGACATTTTACTCGAGCTCGTCCCTTGAGCAACCCCTTGTCATTGTCATTCCTTTTCCTATCAACCCTGCTTCCTAACACTTATCAACCCCTTTTTTGTCAAGCAGTAATGCTTTGTCCTAATAAAAGGGAACCCTTAAACCTCTACAGGCTCATCCATGGCTAAACTTCAGTCAACAATTATATCAAAAATAATATATCATACCAGGTCATAAAACACTCTAAATGTAGACTGCTCCCTCGAAGGACAGCTACATAATTGCTGTATTACTAGACTGATCCCTTGAAGGACAGCTAGGCCAACTTATCAAACGTTTAAAGTAAAAATATAGACCACTCCCTCGAAGGATGGCTATGACTAATTCTTGCTACAAATAGCAATCTTTCTTAGAAGCTTCCCGCATTGATCAGCTTCACAACATGACCACCAAGCAAACAACATCATTATGTGGACTTCCCGCATCGATCAGTTCACCGTCAAAAAAAAAAAAAAGAGACTGACACGCTATCAAGTCATGGACACGCCTATAGTCGTTCTTGGGTCACCTATAAAAGGGGCAAGGTTTTTCCTGCCACAAACTGGGTTACCCTATCCTCCTCCTATTACCTGCTCAAGGGACTTCGAGCTCACTTTAATGTCAAAGTGATTCGATTACCGCTCTAACACAACACTGGTCCATGACGCAACGCATACACGGGGATTTTGTTCTAATAACCCCTATCTATGCTCCCTTTTTGGTCCTTGTCAATGAAAGAGCAATTTTCCTTTCACTTTTTCTCTACACTTTGGTCACATTTAATCACATCAATTGTCGACTCGAACCAAGCTATGGCATCAGACATCATCCTCGTCCATTTCGCATAGTTTCTATGGACACCAATACACATCGAAACTATCGACCAAACCCAATTTATGTTAAGCATAAACCAATACTTGCTGAAGCATAAATAGACCTCCATTCATTTTTAGCATACATCCATCACGACTATGGAAACTTGCTAGGGATGAAAGACTCTTGACCAATTCTGCAGAATACATCATCTTATCCTCATCTTACCCTCATCATTTCGACACTTGACCACATCCAATCATCGACCAATCTTCTCAACAAGTCTGAACTACATTGGTCTGAGGCCCTATGACCAGGGCTATGTAGGCAGCACTCAGATAACACATCCTCTGAGGATAGCTCAACCACCCCCGTTTGTTCATCTCTTTGATGGACAAACCTTCTCTTCTGTGACTTTGATCACGACCAGTCATTTCCTTTGACCAAGACCAATCATTTTCTTTGACCATTCCTCCCTTTTAGGGAGAACTACATTGGCCTGAGGCCCTTCACGCAAGGGCTATGTAGGCAGCACTCAGATCACATGACGTTTTCTGAGGTTAGCTCGGCCACATCTTTTCATCCATCCATCCTCTTGACCAATGACCATTGGAGATCATGCATATCTCCTTCGACCTTCGACTACTTCCAAGCCAATGTGGTCTTGGTTGTTTTTGTGTGTGTGCTACCTCACGACTGGTTAGCAGAATTGTCCGTAGACTATTTTTGACCCTTCGCAAGTATAGGATCGCAAGCCAGTTGATCCCTACTACTTGTGGCTTTTTCATGTTTCTGGGAGCACTTCCTGAGCCTGGGATACCTAGAACACGAAGACCATTTGGATCTTTAGCTTAGATTGAGTAACCCGATCAGCAGACGACTAAATGCTGTGGCTCGGTTACTTCAATTTTGGCACTCCTTGACCCTCGACATGCGACAATTTGACCCAATCATCCCGTGAAGTGGTATACGCACAATCACGACTATTGCATAATTTTCACTCACTCTCTTATATCCATCTCTCTGTCAAATTGACACTCGATCTCTAGTTCCCTTCTCTCGACTATCGCTTTGAGGGGGGAACACCTCATTCTTTTCCTGGGGCAACCAACTCCTGTTTTTGTCTTGCAGTTCGTCAAGAACAACCAACAAGACAAAAAGGGGCAAATGTAGACACCACAAATGTGTCTGCACCTTGGTTCTCCCCCCTTGTCCGCCTCAAACCCACATCCTAACCCTTGGCCTTAGTCCCCTCCACTCATTTGATTAAAATCACTTAAATATTTCAATTAAGTGGCCCCCTTTCCACCTCACCCTTGCTACCTTGGATCCTCCCTTGAATTCTTCCACCTTCCTCTTAGCCTTTATTATGCCAAATCTTCTCATTATCTTCCTCCCGTGCCCATTTAAGCATCCTCATGACCGTTCTTCCCACAATCCCTCACCCGGCAGCATGCAAGAATGGGTAGAGGCTATTTTTAGTCTCTGTCCCCATTCTGCCACTGCCGACGTCGGCGACCCTTCAGCCGACGTCGGTGAAACTGCCGGTGTCGGTAGCCTTCAAGACTCCCTTCTGCATCCATTCCAGCCCCCGGCCCCTTGAGCTCGCAAACAGATTTCTCTTGGCATTTTGGCATTTGTTTCTTCTCCCTCTGGACCTTGTGCAACAACAGCAACAGGTGCAGGGATTCTTGAACAGAGATTTAGTCTTCCATGTTCTCAACAATAGCTCTTCCACTCTTCATTCAGCAAGCTTAAAAGGTAAGCACAGTCTATTCTTTCATTTCATTTCTTTTCTTTAGTGTTCAGTTGTTTGGCATCTGTTGTCTCCCACTGTCCTCTGTCGTACCCCTTGAGAGGCTGAAAAGCCTTCTCAGGCCCTGTCCTCTGTCCATCTCCCTTTCCTCTGTCATCCCTTCAGTACAATCTTGGACAACTCCCTCATCCCTCCTGCCAACAAAGACCCTATACAGGGCACCTAATCAGAACCTGACCATTTCCTAGTCCATTCAAAGTCGTCCCTGAACTCTGTCTCAAACCTGTTCACAAACCAGACCCAACCACAGTCCAGAAACCCGACCAGACCTGACTACAGGCCACTGCCCCAATCGACGCCGGTTACTTTCCCAACCGACGTCGGTAGGATAACCGAAGTTGGCAGACCAGGCAACCGACGACGGCAACATTTTTGACCTCGGCGACTGTCATCAGCCCGATAGCTCCTTTCAGGTAATCATTGGTCTTTTCTTTCCTTTCTAATCTGTTTATCACTTTTGTATTCTGGCATTCTTTATTTTCTTGGTCTTTTATCTATCTATTATCAGTGGGTTGACCTCCCTTGAGGAAGTTTTCACACTTCCGGGAACAAGCTCTCGCTTGGCAACCCACTACCTATCCATCTAACATTTTCTTGTCCAAGTTTCTTTTTCCTTGCAGGTGTCATTCCTCCACAGCCAAAGAGGGGTGCCCACAAACGTCTAGATTACAGTGTGCAATCTTTATCCAGGTACTTCTAGCCTTGTCCATTTCTTTAGTTTCTTTATTCATCTTTTGAATGTAGAAAGTGAATTAGCGATAGAAACACAAACTATGGTAAAAATCATGGTTTTTATTGAAAAAATCATGGAAAATGAAGTACAGGGAAGTTCAATGGGATCTAATCATGAAGATTGAAGCTTAAGACTTATTATTCATATATAAATATTTAATTATTTCGAAATAATCCTAGAAGTGTCCCTACCAATTCAATAAAAATGGTTAGTTTGTATGAAAATGGGGCAAAATGGGCCTAGTCAACCTTGCGGACTAAATGGTGAGAGTTTTCTCATCAATATCACATATCATATGATGAGAAAGGTTGTTATAAGTATGATGTAATTGTTTTTTCAGGTTTCATGGTGTTTTGCATAGGTTCTATGAAGTTTCAAGTGCTCAGATAGACTATTAGGCCTAGTTGGCTTAATAGGCCTATTTTATCAATCAAGCAAAGTGAGTTGGCATTGAATATAGTCATCAAGTAGTTCATTTTTAGTTTAAAATATACATTCCATGATCATTTCAGTCTTTAATTCCCATTTCATGCAAGGTGGAGCTTGGTAGAGTAATCTAGTCTTGCAATTCAGTTGATGTTTGATAGGATCATGTATCTATCATGCTTTCCATGCAAAGGAGGACCTTCTCATGTTCAAACTTAGCTTCAAATCAATTCAAGATTGAATTAAGGAATCTAATTTGGTGTAGATTTCATGCAAAGGCTCTTGACTTATTAAATGGTCCCACTCCTTTTCCAATGCTAAAGTAAAGCTTCATGTAAGATAAAGGGACAAAAGGATATTGTTTCAAGGCTTTTTTAATTATTTTATAACTCATTTTGGACTTAGATTGACATGGAGTTGATCTTATATTTTATCTTGAATGCAAATCTCTTGATTTTTTCATGATTTTTATATGTATGTAGGTTTTTTTAGCCATTTTTAAGTGAGATCCCTCTCTTGACATGAATAAAATATACAAAGATTGAGTTCTGTAACTTTTTTTAGATAAATAAAATGATTGTTTCATATTATACTATGTTTGTATAGTGTATTTATATCAATTGATTTCCATATGTGGTAGAGATTTATCCCTTATCAAGTCTTGATTCTTACTTAGTTACTAGTTTGTAAAATTGTGTAGGTCATGTTTAGTGTTTGATGTCTTTTGGCTGAGCTTATAGTGGATATAAGTGGTTAGTTAGTGCCTTGAATTAGAACTATTCCATCATTTCTCTTAGGGTTTGATCACCAGATAAAACCTCTAAATGAAATACTGATGCATAGGAGATATTTGGAGGTATAGATTCAATCTTTGTTTGTTTAATCAGTGTTTTAGGAGCTCAAATAGAGTGGTTAAACTAAGAATATAGGTGTATCACCAACATTAAAGTAAGATTCCCCTTTCAGTATCTCTCTTCCCCTTTTCATCCCAATAGTTAGTAGTTTAGTTGTTAGTGTAGAGTGATACATGAAAGGAGCTAGCCTCACCAAAATTTAGAGGTCTAGTCTGAGTTCAGTTGTCCAACACCTTAGATAATTCCAATGTTAGTCAGGTGTGAATGTTTTAAATCCAAATCTATCAAACCTTCAATCAAGGTGTTATCTAGATAGCTAACAATATTATCATTTTGGACATTGCACTACACTGAACAAGTGATGGATTTAGTGGTTGTGAAAAGGACTAGACCTTTTCATAATAAACCATTTAAGATAGACTTAATTGACATGTTACTTATCTTGTTTTTGTAAGATGAATGTTGGTACACATATGATCCGTATATAAATGTGAAAAGTGTAGTTTTAGTCAGCCTCACTTTGACAAACCTTTTTAGTTTAGAACTTAGTAAGATTAATTAGTTGTATTTGTCTAAATTGGTCTTAGATTACCTGGTGTTCATTTGAGTCAAAACTTGATTGTTAATAAAATATCATAATGAAACATATTGTCGATAATTTCTTGAACAAGGAGGTGTTATACTATCCAGGTGAAAATCAGTCTTTTCCTTGTTCAAATTTGTCATCTTAAACATTGTGTCATATCTTCTAATTGGCATAGTTATGCTACCGAGTTGAGTCTAGATCGCTTACCAAATTTTCCTAAGTCCTTAATTGATAATTTAAATTCAAAATTAAAAATTTCTAAGTTCATAAGGTTGATGTGTTAAATTAAGTTTGCCATTTTCACTTAGCTTGAGGGAACTCTAGTTCAATTTCTAATTTGGATTAAGGGCCATTTATATACTCATTATCTCATTCTCATAATTGGTAGAATAAAATCATCTTGTGTATCTCTCATGCTTTGAGTCCTATAATACATTTTATACTACCATTCTTATTGCCATATGGTGGTGTTGTGCTTCACATTTGGTTTTAGCTTTATACTTACTAATTCTTTTATGTTTTCACATTATGAGTTTCCTAGTTTGTATTGTCTCCTTCCTAATATAAAGGACTTTATTCTATTTTTATATTATCAACTTATCTAAATTGAACTAGCTTTAATATTATTGACATATCTAAAAACTATACATTTTATTATACTAGTGACACTCTAGTATTTTTGAGTTATTATATCCTCTTTCAATTCATATTATTTCAACCCTACCTAAGGTTGAGAAATTTTATGAAAACATTATTATAATTATGTGTGGTTCCTAGACACTCTCTTATTATAGTCTCTTTGGTACCTTAATAATTTTCTTGGAATAAGGATAAAAATCCATACCTTGTTTAAAACATTTTCAAGACATTGATCCAAATCTAGTGAAATGTATAGAGTAACCCTTTCTAAACATGACTCAAAGGTTCACTCGTAGTGGGGTCCCTTATATCCCTATCTATGAGGATGAGCATTTTTATTATGGACAAGACAATTCCATTGTCTTTGAGGACATGCCTACAATTACAAGATCTAAATGAGATCATAATGGATATCAAGAGAACCAAGATAAAGCAATCCTTAGGTTGATAGAATTTGGTGCTAGACTATCTTTAGATTTTCCTATGGAGCAATTACAAACCTTATTTAGAAAATGATAACAAAAACAACAAGAAAAATATTTTTCAAAATCAAACATACCTTCTTCCTCTAACAAGGGTAAGGAAATACTTATAAGTCAAAACCAACCAATCAAGATCTTGTTAAGAAGATTAAGAAAATAAGTCAACAATATGTTGATCAACTTATCATGGACTTAACAGACTCTCTAGTTTCTACTTCAATCCACAACGATGCTTCTAAAGAATAAGGAAATGTGATTTAACCTATGAAATAAACATTGATTGAGAACTCAAAAATTGATCAAGGTTTCTCAAAATAATATATTAAGACATAAGAGGTTTTGCAAATTATTTTAGTAGACATGAAACACACAATATTTAATCACCAAGAGCCTCCTATCACTTTATAAATATATAGACCCAAACATTTGGTTTAAATCAAGGAGATACCACAAGACAATTTGTCTAATTCATCTCAACCAACACAAAAATTATTAAATAGACCAAGGACTCCCTAAAATCAATAGAGCACATATAGTTCAAGGCAATAGATTATGAGGAATCAATAGTTTATTTACTCGACTCTAGGAGTAAATCAAAACCATGTCATGAAATGTAGGGTGTATATTCCTCATAAATACATGAAACAATAGGGGTAAATTTGACCCCAATAAAATTAAAAAGGGCACATTCTACCCAAACAACAAAAATATGGGAACATTCCACCCCAACAAAACTATGTTCCACCCATGAGTGAACCAAACATGCAAGAGTGGAACTCTATAAAGGATATTGTCTCATGTTTGGAGATGAGAAACAAGATCAAAAAGTACAAATTTGATGAGATATTTCCATATACATTTGATTTAATCATTATTTAATTCCTCTTTTGACCTCATTTTGAGGCACCCAGATTTGATAAAAACAAATAAAGGGTGATGCACATGAACATATCTAGGCATTTTTTGTATTATGCCAAGAGGTTGCTTATAGTAGTATGTTCTTACTTCAATTATTTCCATGAAGTTTAATAGGAAAATATTTAGATTGGCTAGTTAAGTTACCTAAAGGATAAGTTATGGATTATAATGACTTATCTAAAAAAATCATCAACCATTTCTTGTATAACATAGAGCATGAATTAACCATTGTTGACTTATGCAAAGACAAACAATGATAAAGTAAAAGCTTCACTACATATTTAAAAAAAATGGAGAGCATTAGTGGCTTATTTTTAACATGACTTGCTAGACAAAAAGTTAGTAGATATATTTTCACAAAACTTACATCCTAAGTTCATGCACAATTAGCTTATGTTAACTCATTTGAAGAGATTATTGATAAAGGTTTACAAATTGAGAAGGCTCTTATTTTTAAGGGCCTTGTCAAGATTTTTACAAAGGATCAAACATCGAATCAGACCCCATATTCTAGTTAGATAGTTTCACAAGACGATCCTAAATTATTTAATAAGAACAAGAACATGGTTAGAATTAGGGTGACTAAAATAAGGCACGTATAAATGGTTCAAGATCCATTGGCCCTACATTTATAATTAGATCCTCCTAATATTCCACCTAATTTGTAGAGACATACTCCATGGAGAGAAAACCATGGTGGTTTTAGGGTCTTCAAAAAATTAAGAGAACTAATTGAAATAGTGTTTTAAAAGCTCATAGTAGCTAACCTGATTGTATGGTGAGAACCAAAGCCATTTCCTCAAGATCAACCAAAACTAAATTGGTACAAAGAGAATGAATGGTGAAAATTTCATCACGTAATTGGCTATGGTGCTTATAATTACATCCACTTGTGACATATTATTGAATATATCATTGAGAGTGGTGAAGTTGAGACTAAGATGGCCCCTAATCAAGTCACAAATTAGGATATGGGAATCTACAATGACCCCTTTCCTTGACATAATCAACCACCACCAAGGAAAAAATAAAACCAAGGACAAAATAAAGGATAAAGGTAGAATTAAAACCATAATCAAGGTCAAGATTATAATCATCATAAGCATAATCATGATCATAATACCCATACTACTAATATGGTTATAACACATGCCTTACGACTATAAAAATATCATGGGATGCATTTTTATAACCCATATTTATATTTTTGTTATTAAACCACATGAACCATATCATGCTCCCCATAGTATTACACCCATTATTATAGGGTCAACACCCTCTCTCTAATAATACCACACTGAGTTCACATAATTATATTGCAACTCCATTTACATGGGTTAATATTTTTGTAATTATAATGACTCCTTGCCAACTCAAAATTATAGAAATGTAACTAGAGGCATGTGAGTCACCCTCTAAGTCCCTTTGCATTTAATTTTTATTATATTGGATCCACACCACCTCTAGGCGATGTAATTGTAATTAGATACTCGTCAGTTACTCTCCAAGGTCCTTTGCCAACTTCAACCATAGAACCCAATGTCAACATTATATCAATAGATCCAAGACTGACTACTATCCTAATGAAATCCAATCCATCTCACCCTAATGTTGAAAATACTTATACTCTATCAAAATAATTGAGAAAAACCCCTACATAATTTCTATTTTGGATCTCTTTCATATTTATGAAGTCCATAAAACTATCCTAAATAGTCTTTTGCAAAGATCCACTATTCCAAATGATATAAATTTTGAATTGTTATAAAATATAATAAGACATTTGTCTTTATTTTATCAAGTAAAATTTGATCAAAAATAAATGTCTACACTTGGATCGAGCCATAATAACCCACCGTACACTAAAGTAATCATTAAAAACCATAAGATCAAGCAGGTTCTTATAGATAATGGTTCATATATGAACATCATATCTCTTAAGCTAGTACAAAGATTGGGTTACACTAAAAAAGGCATCCAACTAGAGGTGATTACCATCAAGGCTTACTATTTTAGAGATTTTTTTTTATTTTCTTTAGAAGAACGAGAAAAGAAACTAAAGAAGGGTATGATATAAAATCCTTATTAATTGTGTATGCATTGATCCAAATGGTTAAAGATACTCCTTTTTAGCTTGGGAGGAATGACCTAAAGATAAGAAATCACTCAATCATATGGTTTTTTATATAGTAGGGTGGATTACCTAATAATATAGATCCAAGAGCATGAGCTTCTTTAGAGGTTGTTAATCCATGATTTTAAAAAATCTAGTTTTGAAAGAGAAAGATAAATTACTTTTGTATATAATAGAAGATACTTAAATTAAGTATAATAATTGATTGATAAAATAATAGATAAAATATACTAATTATAGCAATAAGTAGATCAATACTAATACCAAATGGGTCAGATATGGTTCAAAAATTAGGGTAGGGATTTATGATCAGATGAGAATTCATAAGGTTAGATTTTATTAAGGTCTAGTGGGTGAAAATAGCTTGCTATTATTTTGTCACATAGTGACCATTGAAAATTGGGGTAACCATTAGTGTAGGATAGACCATTGGCAGTGAAGGTGACCATCACTGGTTACTATGGGTTGGAGTTTAGTCAAGAAAAGGTTATTTTGATGAGGTCATAGAATGGAATTCTTAGAGATATATTTGGGAAGGGTTGATTGTGAAATAAAAATAAAATAATTAAATGATTGAAAATAGATACTTAGCTTATAGGTTATTGGTTTGATGAATGGTTGAGGTAGTTGGCTGATAAACCTATAGATGGAATCTATGATAATTTTGATAGAGTAATGGTAATTATATGTTGACCAATGAATGGTATCACTTAAAATATTTATTGCACTTGATGGTTTACTAGATCATTGGCATAATGACATGAAAAATTAAGTACTGATGTAAGAGACTCTGATTTTATATGTAGATGATCATCTCACATCCTCCTTTCTTTTTATTAGAAGGAAGGAGAGGTGAAATAATAGTTCAAAAAGAGGTACAACTTTCTATCTAATTTTAACTTTGACATGCATGGGCTCACACTAAAATTAGATAATCTAATTATAAAATAAAAAGCTGAGTTGAAGTTGGTATTTGATTATTTAGGTAGTAGAAACCTGATCATTAGTAGTTAGGCTAACTATCAATGGTTAGGGTGACCATTGGTGATCTAGTGTCAAAGGTCAAGTTTGGTCAAGATGGGTTAGTGGGATAGTTAGTTAATAATCTAGCTAACTCAAGGTTATGTTCACAATGGTTAAGGGATGGTCCTTAGCGGGTCTTGACATGGTTTAGTGGTATTTTTACATCTAGAACCATTGTGTATGGTTCTCTAGTGTCTACATTTTGACCCTATTGTTATGTAGTTTGTATCAATAATCTATAAAACAAAAATGGATTATGTGTTGATAGTTAGGTTTCATTAAGCATGGGAGGAGTTATTCCCCCTAAAAATAGGAATTGATGAGGTGAAACAAAACTAAGTGTATGTTTGATAAGTGGTTAAAGTAGTGGTTTATAGGTTGGGTAGTAAAGTACATACATGTGCATAAAGTGTGATGAATATTGATATCTAAGATCATGTATTGAATAGGTTTCCATGGTTGGTAAAAATAAGGTTGGTACTAGAAGGATAAGTGATAATTAGACCATGTGACCATATGTGATGGTTGGATACACTTGTAAATGCAAGTCTCATAGACAAGGTTAGTATTTTTATAGGTATCCAAGGTAGAAAGTGCTCTTGTGAAGACTCAAATTAATCAGGTGTGCACAAGGTAACACAAGTTCAAAATGTTCAACTTGGAATTTTAGTTAGTGCATTCAAAAATACCAAGGCAAGCTCATCCTAAAACATGTAAAAGTTAGGCTAAAAAAACTAGTATCAGGGTCAATTTGGTCTGTTGTTTGGTAGATAAGGATAATCTTCAATGGTTTGGGGGTTGGAGTAAGGTAGTAAAATAATTTTAGTTCTAGAAGGACATGTGATAGGGTAACTAAGAAATAACATTAGGCATAACTGATATGGGTTACTCTTATGAACTCAAGTCTTCTAGGTAAGGTTAATGTAATCATAGGTATCTAAGGTAGGATGTGATCTTGAGAAGAAAAAAATGGTTAAAGGTATTGGGACCATAAATGGTTATGCTTTGAATCACCTAAATGGTTGATGTATAAAAGTAACACAAGTTCATCAAAAAAATGGCAAGGTAATTAGTTTGGTCAAAATGACCAAGGCAAAGCTAGGTCACAAAAAGTATGAAATTTTGGTTAGACTAACCAATTTGAGCTTAATTAGTTTGGTTGGTTAGTAAATGATAAGTTGTTGGCCAATGGGTATATAGTTGGTAGTTTGGTTGGTATAGAAGGTGATCTCCAAAAACGTTGATTGATTTGACGAATTTGAGTGACTTTATGGGTTGGGTATGTTTGATAAGGTTGATGGGTTAGAAAAAATGTGTTGATAGTTATGGGTTTTATTTGGTGAATTTGGTTGGGTTGATAAGGTAGGTTGGTTTGGTTGGTTGGATAAGATAAATAAGATAGGTTTGTTTGAGATTTTTGGTAAGGTTAAGGTACTTGGTGGTTCTAACATGATTGATAAATTTGATAGGTTGGATAAGTTTCATAAAATTAGTGGGTTTGAAAGGTTTGGTTGGTAGTTTGATTTAGTTTATTGGTTAGTGTTCAAATAAGTTGCCCCATTTGGTGGAAGGGTATAAATTATGTGGCTAGGATTTCAAAGACTCAAAGATGGAAGACACATGTCTTCTCATGTGGTCATGAAAGTACGAGTTTGAAAATGCTTTAGATGGTAAAGACCAAAATGGCAAGATAGGTGGGCTTAAAAACATAAGCCCATTTCATTAATTACATTGGTGTTAGTTCATTTGGTTAAAATAAGTAGTTTAATCATGTACTTCCACATAAGCTCAAAATCCATTGATTTACAGAGGGTAAAAGGAGATATGGATGAATTAGGTGAATGGATGGTAGTGTAACCTTCTCATGGGGATAGCTTTTCCCTTATATAGGTAACCTAGGAACCATTATAGACAAGTTGAGGTTCTAATTTTTGTGTAGATTAATTGATGTGGGAAGTCTATTAATGTGATTGTGAAAGCTAATTACAGCTTTCTTAGGATTGATTTGTTTTTGATATTAGACATGAGGTCTTTTAATTTCTTTAAGTTGATGTTTTTTGGAAGTTGATGAATGTAGGAAGCTTACAAGTGATTTTTTGATTGAAAAATGTTTGGTTTATCCATCCTTCAAGGGAGTGGTCTAAGCTTTGGATTTATTTATGTGTAATAGCTATCCCTTAAGGGTGAAGTCTACCCTTGTAAGCAAATTTTGGTAGTTTTGGGTATCTATTCTTCAAGAAAGCATTCTATAATGCTAAATATCTTTGACCTAGATCATATTTGGTATCCCAAGTTAATTTTTGTGTTAGTTTAGACATGGAAAAGTCTATATAGGCTAAAAGGCTTTCCTTTATGGAGGTAAAACAATAGCACAAGAAGGCTAATGATGGGGAAAAAAGGTTTAAGTTAAAATAACCATGTGGATTCATCCTATAATGGATGAAAAATATCCATGAGAATAATTTTGTAGGTAGAGCTATGGTACCTATGCTTAGGATGAGGCTAATATTGTGATGGATAATCACATGATCCTATTATAACTGATTATCGTTAAAATAAGGAGATGAAGGTGGTTGAAAATAAGGGATGATATTAAGTTAGATGAAAGATGACTAAGAACTTGGTTTAACAAAATAACATGGCATAAATGTAAATCATTTAGGGGATTAGGTTTTGATATGACCCAAATTCACACTTCCATGTAAATAGTTTGAGCTAATAAGGAGTGAAGATGTCCCCCAATTACTTTTTGACACTAGATTAGACATGGAAAAGATGTTGGAGTGATGATGGTTAAGTAGGCAAAAAGGAAAAAAAAAGGGATTCGATTTGTCTCCACAAAGTTGGTTAGGTGATGGTTGATGGACTTTGGTTGGATTGTAATGTTGGTTGGTTTTTGGTTTGGTTAGGTAGGTTTAGTCTTGGTTTGGGTTAGTTGTCTAGGTAGGTGTAGGCAAGGTTTTGAATAAGGATCTAGTTATGCAAATGACTACTAGTGATCAGAAGTTAGGTTCATCAAAATACTTGTAGTGGTTAGGTTTTAAATGTAAAAGAATTTTAAAAGGTGGGGTTGACATTGAAAGTTTGTTGAAGATTTTAATTAAATTTTGGGTAAGTTGAAGGTTGGTTATAGGTGAGGTTGGGTTGATCATATGTGAGGTTGAGTTGGTTATATGTGAAGTTAGGTTGATTATAGGTAAGATTGGAAGATGACAAATGGTAAAACATTTTTAAAAGGAGAGTTCCCCCAACTAATTTTTCTATGAATGGTTGACAAAGCAAGAGGCAAGGTTGGTTATGTGATGATAATTAGGCATGGAGTTGGATTTTAGGCTTAATGGTCATTGGTTATGGTTTATGTTTTGGTTTATATTGGTTTGGGTTATTGATGAAAGGTTTGTTAAGGTCAAGGTTTGTGTAAGTTTAAGGTTGGTTTAGTGTTAGGCTAGGTGTAGGTTGAGGCATAAGTGTTGAGGGTTGGTTTACTCATTGGGTAAAGTTGGTAGGCAAAAGGTTAAGGTTTGGTTTGGTTATTGGTTAATGTTCAGGATATTGCTTGGTCAAAGATTTTTTGAGGGAGAATTTGGGTCTTTTATTTTCATGAATGTTGATGTGGGAAAAAGATTCCAAAGTAAAGACATTGGTTAGTAAGGAAATGATGATGGGAAACATTGTTGGGTCAGATTTTGGTAGGGTTAGGGTCTAAAAATGATGTTAAGAACATCATATTAAAATAGAGGTGGGTTGGACAAGATTCTTAGATTGTCCCAATATGGGAGCTTAGGTGAGGTGTGGGTATCTTGGATAAAAGGGTGGCTAAGATTCAATAAATCTTGAATAAAGGGTTGATGTTGGTTTGGGTTGATAAATAAGTTAGTTATGGTTGGATCAAAAGTTGGGTTGACCATGCTTGATTGAGTTGGTTTATAGGCTGGTTTGATTGGTTGGGGGATATAGGAAGGGTGGTTGATTTGGTTTGTTGGTTGGGTTTACTTTTTTATTTGGTTTTTTTGGTAAGGTAGGGTGACAAATATTTGACCCTATTCAAAAAGGAATGGAATAAAAGATAATGTCACTAGATAGATGAAAATGAGTAGATTATATAGCAATTGAATGGGTTTGATTTTACTTAAGGTTTAGGTCAAGTTAATTTGAGGTGAGGTTGGATTAGTTATAGGCAAGGTGTTTTGGATTGGCTCTACAAAAATGGGAGGTTAAAGAGTAGGTTGGTTTGGCTTGATGTTTGCTCCACTAAAATAAGAAGTGGAAAGGGCAAGGTAGCTTTGATTGGGTCCAATAAAATGGTAGGTAGAATAGGTATTTTTGTTGGGGTAATTCCACCTCTTGAGGGAGTGTAAAAGGTAGGATTATTTGAGTTTGATCCACTAAAATGGGAAGTGGAAGAGGTGGGTTGATTTGATGTTGATCCACTAAAAGGGGGAGTGGAAGAGATAGGTTGGGTTGGGTTAAGGTTTGATCCACTAAATAGGAAGTGGAAAGGGTAAGGTAGCTTTTATTAGTTCTACCAAAAGGGTATGTGGAATAGGTATGATTTTTGGTGGTGATTCCAACTTTTAAGAGAGTGGAAGAGGTAGGTTGATTTGAGGTTGATCCACTAAAAGGGGAATTCAAAGAGGTGGGTTGATTTAATTAATTTTGGTTTTAAAGGAAAGTTGAGAAGGTTCTACTTGGTTAACAAGTGGATTGGTTAGGGTTGATTATTCCTTAGTAATTATTTGAAAAGAAAGTTGAAAATGTTGAAATTGGTCAACAAGTGGATTTGTTGAGGTTTTGATTATGATTTCTTTAGTTATGGTTTCACTAAGTACCAAATCTAATGAAGAGGTCTCATTGTGTTAAGGGATTTGTTCATGGGTTTTCAAAACAATGAGTGAAGAAAGAGGTTCAATGATGGATTGCCTAATGATATTCAAGGATAGGTTGGGTGAACATGAAGAATATCCCTTAAAACATCCTTTTGATTAATAAGGTTTTGGATAGACATCTTAAAAGACCCACATACATCTACCACATGTATATTTGTGTGATGATAAGCACAAAAATCATTATCTCTAAAATAAATTGGTTTTGGAAGAGAATTATTGATGGTTTTGATTGGAAGAAGTCTAATGACACAAGCCTATAAGAGTTTGCCAAGTATTGAGGCATATGATTCACTACCAGGGTATACTACCTAAGAGGAGGGTACACCAATGAGTTTTGGAGTTGTGAACTAATTGGTTGGTTTAATGAAGTTGGTTGGTTTGACATGGTTGATGAATTTGATAGGTTAGGTAGGTTTGATAAAGTTGGTAGTTTTGAAAGGTTTGGTTAGTATATTTTGGTTTGATTTGGGGAGGTTGATAAGGTTGATAAGGTGGGTAATGTTGATAAGGTATGTTGGGTTGATAAAGTAGGTCAATTTGGGAGGTTAGGTAAGGTTGATAAGGTGGGTTGATAATCACTGACTAGATTTGATAAGGTTGGCAAGGTAGGTTGGTTTAAATAGTTTAGTTAATGGTTGAAGGGATAAACCAAGTCTTGGTTTTGAGATAAATAGAGTTGCTAGAAAGGTGGTTCAGATAATTGATATGATGGTTGGGGTAGATAATCAAAGGTTTGATCAGGTTGAGGTGGTTAATATGATGGCTAAGATAGGTAGCCCAAATATTGGTGAGGTTGAGATAGTTGAGGTTGAGGTGGGTTATTACAATGGTCTAATAGGTGTTTAAAGTTTTTTGGTTGGTTATGATGATGATCAAATGGTTGTTGAGATGTTGTTGGTTAGTGGTAATTGAGATTGGATTAATTGTAGGCAAGTTTGGGTTGGGTTGGTTATAAGTAAGGTTGGGTTGATTTTAAGTAAGTTTGGGAGTACAAGTGGCTCTTGAATCAAGTTAATGACCTAAGGCAAAAAGGTTGTCTTCCAGGAGTTTAACATAGTTAGGGTCTCGTGGATAAAATATATGAGTGTTCCCCATTGGATGAGGAAATAGAGATGTGGTGGGTGAAGGCAATGTGGTAGAAGGTTTTTCTAAGGGGTTATATTCCTCACAACTCAAACAAATAGAAAATAATAAAAAAGTCAAAGAAGATAGAACACACACTAAAGCATTTTAAATCCTAAGGTTCTTTTTTTGTCTCACTTGTGGCTTATTCTTTAATTTTTAAGAAGTGTGACTCAACATGGTTTTGAAAAAGTTACCAAATAATAAATATATGGTTGGTTTTAGGTATTTTAGGCTCTCAAAGGGATATATATTGTAAATCAGTACATGGCTTGATAGTGGGGCCTACACCCTCACTTCACACATTACAGTGATAAGGGTGTTAGGTGCTTAGCTAAGATATTCCAACTTCTAGAGATTATACTCAACCAAAGAGATGATTTTTGATTTCTCCTCTTTGTAATGACTCTAAGTTGGATAGCCAATGGGTGGAGGTTAAATCTAGGAGATTAAACCCTAGTTAGGCCTTATGTCAAGTGTTATGATGTTTGATTTGGTGTAAGTGGTTTGGTATGTGTGTGTAAAGAAGTGAGGCTACAATCGATTTACTTGATTAATTAAGCTATGTGAGCTAATTATGCAAGTAAAAAATGTATGAAAGGTTAATTTTAATCCCAAAATAAATTTGTATTTCATCTAGATGAGCTTAACATAAGAAGAAAAAGAACATAAATGCAAATAAGTCCCACTAGGAATGCCAAATATGTTTCTGATAAATTTTAATTATTTTATTTAGAAGAAAGAGCAAATAAACTTGAGAAGGGTATGGTAGAAAAACCTGATATGTTTTGCATGCATTAATATAGAAAATTTTAGATACTCCTTTTTGGATTGGGAGGAATGATCTGTAGATAAGAAATCACTCAAGAAAATGGTTTGTTAGATAGTAGGGTGGATTTCTTAGTAGGCTAGATCTATTAAGCACGAGTTTATTTGAATGTTATGAATCCACAATTTTAAATAATCAAGTTCTGAAATAGAAAGATAAATTACATTATCATAAAAGATACTATAATTAAGTATAATAAATTCTTGATAAAATAATAGATGAAATTAAATAATTATAGCAATAATTGGGTCAATACTAATGCCAAATGGGTCAAGTATGGTTAAGAAAATAAGGTTGGGATCTGTGATCAAATGAGAGGTCAGAAGGATGGATTTGATTCAGGTATGGTAGGTGAAAATAGGTTGTTTTAATTTTTTCATATTGTGCTCATCATAGATTTGTGTGACCCTTAATGTTTGGGGTAACTATCAGTGATTGGGATAGACCATCGGTGATTAGGGTGTCCATTAAAGGTTACTATGGGTCAGGCTCTAGTCTAGAAAATGTTATTTTCATGAGGTCATATAATGTAATTATGAGAGATTAGTTTGGGCTAGGTTGATTATAAAATAAAAACAAAGTAATTGACTAATTGAAAATAGATACTTAACTTCTAGGTTCTTGGTCTCATGAATGGTTAAGGTGGTTGGATGATAAACTTGATGATGGAGTATGGGGCAATTTTGATAGAGTAATGGTACTTGGATATTGACCAATGAATGGTAGCATTTCGTATCTCTCTCACACTTATTATTTTGTTGGATCACTAGAAGAAAGACCTAAAAAAGGAATTATTAATGCAAGGCACTCTAATTTTAGATTTGGCTGATCATCTCACCTCCTATTTTATTTTTATAAGAAGGAAGGAGAGGTAAAAAAATAGTTCAACAAAAGGTCCAACTTTATCTATAATTTTAACTTGACATACATGGGCTCATGTGTGAATTAGACAATATAATTATAAAAAATCAAGTTAATTTGAAGTTAGTGTTTGATTAGTCAGGTAGTGGAAACCTAACCATTGGTATTCAAGCTTACCATCAATGGTTAGGGTGACTATCGGTAGTTGAGTTTCAAAGGTCAAGTTTGGTCAAGGTGGGTTAGTGGGCCAATTATCTAATCAGCTAATTAACTTAGGTTTGTGGTAAAAATGGTTGGGGGATGGTCCCTAGGGGGTCCCAAGGTGGTCTGTGGATATTTTGACATCTAAAATCATTGTGTATGGTTTTCTAGTGTTTACACTTACGATAATGCTAAAAGGGAATTTGTTAGTACTATGTTATTGCCAATAATTTTGGGTATATTTCACATCATACATTACTTCATATTTTAGACATTGAATTACCTTATAACATACTTCTTGGTCATCCTTGGATCCATGAAGTACAATCCATTCACTCCACCTTGCCTCAATGCCTTAAGTTTCCCTATGATGGGATAGATGTTAGTATTCTTTCTGATCAACAATGCTATGAGTATTGCAAACATCTTGAGGTATAGCTCTACAATTATAACTATTATCTAGGTTTTGAACTCATTGCAAAGAATAACAAGGCTATAGTTTCACATCCACCTTCATTAAATTATATTAACCCTAGTGATAGTAATTCTATTTTGGCTGATCCCTTTCCCATAGATCTTGAAAATCAAGTTATTATTAAGGACATGGGCATATCCATGCATAGTATTAAGGATGCCTTCCTTGTTGAAAAGTTGCCTAAAACTCCAAAAACATTTGGTAAGCATAAACCTTTAAAGAATCCTAATGAACCCATAATGATTTGCTAACCACAGAAGAAACATTAAAAACCACCTATGGTTTTTGTACTTGTTATTTCACCAAAGAAAGATCAATTGGCTTTTGCTAAGGGAGATTGGTTATATTCTAAAGGTTTTAGTAATTAATTTCATAATCCAAAGTATCTAATCTATAATCAAATCATGGGACATCTTGATTATATAGGAAAAGTCCTTGGCCCATGAGTGTAAGGAATAATGGAACCCTTATTAGCTAGAGTACCTAATTTGAATCATGGTCTTGGATTTATACCACTTAAGGGTCGCCTCATTACTTTATATATTGACTATTTTGAATTGAATAGCGATAAGACTCCTAGAAGTGACACAGGATCCCATTATAGCATTTTTGATGAGCTTGATAACATGGACGTATTTGATTATAATTACATTCTAACCAAAGCTATTGGAGCTTCTCATCTTAAATTAAAATCTCACTTTCCATATGCCTTTGTCATTCCACACTCATTTATTGGGACAAGTAAAATTTAGTCATATAGCTTGATGAGTTTCAAAATAAAGAGTCAATTGTAGAATACATGGTCCTATGAGATGGATTGTCCATTGGTGATAAAAAATAAGGCTTTGATTTTTCATTAGATCCTTATACCTACTTTGGAGACCAAGAAATCTTTCTAGTCACAATAAATATCCAACTTTGAGATCAGTATAGTGAAAACCAATTTAAGGTGCTTGTTAATCAAGGAAAAATAAAGAAAAAGAAAAGCCTTCAAGTGAAAACCTATTTCAGGTACTCTCAAGTGGGAAAGTTTTCTCATACCCTCAGGATGTAGATGGTTCATCTAGCCTAAGTTCTATATCTAGTACAAGCATCTCTTTATAATAAAAAATATGTTTGAGCATCTTGATTTTAAGTTTCCATAGGTTTTTATTACATGGCCTTTACTTGAGATCATAGATTTTGATTCATCACACTACCTAGAACTTTGGGAGGAATAATAAAAAGATGTAGTATAATAAGATGATCATGATCATACCTTGCCTATAATTTTATAAGATAGATCCACACTCCTTTTGGAGAACATAATTGAAGTGAACTTGGGAACCTATGAGGATCCCAAAATTATTTATCTTAGAGTTTCCCTTACTGAAGCAAAATTTGAACAAATTATATCCCTCCTAAGGTATTATATTAACATATTTGCATGGGAATACTATGAAATTCTAGGATTGGACCAAGATTTGGTTGTGCATCACCTTATTTTCCATCATGATGTTAAACCAATACAAAAAATTGAGGAATATGCATTCATGCATTGCCTTATTGGTTAAGGTATAACTAGAAAAGTTGTTAGGAGCATGTTTTATTAGGCCATTATCTTACATTGAATGGATCTCAAACATAGTCCTAGTGAATAAAAAGACCCAAATTATATGTATTTGTATTAATTTTAGAGATATGAACAAAGTGTGTCCCAAAGATGATTTTAATCTATGCAACATCCACATGATTATTGAATCAACTGCAACGTATGTGCTGATGTATATAATGAATGGATTTTTTGGATACAACTAAATATAGATAGAGCAAGAAGATTAACACAAGATTCCATTCACCACTCCGTGGGGAACATTATGTTTCCAAGTCATGCCATTTGGATTGAAGAATGTTGGAGCCACATATCAATGTGTCATGACTATCATCTTCTATGAAATTATGCACAATATTTTTGATGACTATATTGATGATATACTATTAAAATCAATAACAAGATCTAAACATCCTAATGTTTGACAAATAATATTTGAGAGGCTTCAAAAATATAAAGTTTTCTTGAATCCTAATAAATTTGTCTTTGGCATCATTTAAATGAAATTACTAGGTTTCATTATATCACAAAGAGGGATCAAAGTCGACCCTACCAAAGTCAAGGCCATTGTGAAAATGTCTCTAAAAAATAATCTTAAATACTTATGAGACCTATAAAGAAAGATCCAATCTATATACAAGTTCATTTCTCAATTGGTAGATAAGTGCCACCTATTTACCCATTTATTGAATAAAGGGATCACATTTTAATGGGGTGAATACTTTTAGATAACATTTACAAAATTCAAGACATACTTGGTAAATCCACTAGTCTTAATACTGCCAACACCTGGAGAACCACTACTTCTTTACATATCAATAATAGAGTATTCACTGGGGGCATTTTTGGCCCAACATGACGATCATGGTAAATAACATGTAGTATATTATTTAATCAACACTATAGTTGATTATGAACATAATTGTACACCTATTAAGAAGTTATGTTTAGCTATGGTGTTTGCTACCTAAACATTATGATATTATATACTAAATGAAAAAATTAATCATCACCAAAG
The DNA here is from genome assembly GCA_037957365.1 of Torreya grandis. Lineage (NCBI taxonomy): Eukaryota > Viridiplantae > Streptophyta > Pinopsida > Cupressales > Taxaceae > Torreya > Torreya grandis. The sequence goes on from JARHVA010006408.1 coordinate 483,329, forward strand.
TGGACCCTCTAAAATTCTTATTGTCTAAAGCACCTCTTTAAGGATGCATGGCTAAATGGGTTATGATACTAAGTGAGTTTGACATCTAGTATCAAAATTAGAAATCAATTAAGGGGTAGGTTATTGCTTATCAACTTACAGATGCCACTATTATAGATAGTCAAAAACTAATATTCAAAATTTTAGATTATTCTATTATGTCAATAGAAAAAGCAGTGTAGGAACTTAAAAAATGGAAGATATATTTTGATGGATCATTTACATCTCAAGGATCTAGAGTTGGCATGTTGTTGATTACACTTTAGCGAGATCTGATCCTAAAAGCATTTCATATAGAGCTTCATTGTATAAATAATATGGCTGAGTATGAGGCATTTATTGTAGGGCTTCACCTTGCTATACAGTGTAATATTTAGAGCTTAAATTTTTATGGTGACTCCTAATTAATCTTCAATCAGACCACTAATTAGTATCAAACTAGAGACAACAAGTTTATTATTTACAAGCAAATGGTTTATAATATCAAAGGTCATTTTAAATCTCTACAATTTGAAAAATTATGAGGGTTAATAATAGATCAAATAACACAATAGAAATGATTAGTTCTATGATATAGATTGATAGCGGTGCTAAAGAGTATCAGTTTCTAACTAAAAACCTTCTTCATATTGCATATATTATTTTAGATTTAGAGAGGGTATGCATCATTGCTGGTCCAAATCACCCACCTAAATTACCTTGGTTCAAAGATTTTGTTAACTACTTCCATGACCATGTCTTCCTAGCTAACCTATCCAATAATAAAAAATAACTATTCCATCACTATTTATCATGTTTTTGATAAAGTAAGGCAACAAACCAGGGGCTATACCCTTTATAGAGAAAAAAAGACAAGAAGGTAATCAAACAAAATATGCCTTCTGAGAAGAGATGACACTAGTAGAGTACCAACAGACACATAAATAAAATAAACAAGAGATAGAAAGATGAGAGTCATAGAGGACTCTCCTTACATAGCCATTGATTTGAGAAGATCCTTTAGTTTCTCAGTATTCTCTGCATTGATAGTAGGCTCAGTATTACCCACTTCTTTCAGCATAGACATGTTTAGGAGAATTGTATCATGAAGCCCATTGGTGAAGTTTTGCTCCAACTTTTGAATACAATCCTTCAGGGCATCAATTTCAAATTTCCAACCAATCTCATTCTCTATTTCCTCACCAACTTCCTCAACATACATGTTCCTCTTTTTGTTAGTAGTATCTATAATGTCAGCACAAACCTCCTCAGTAACCTCAAATTCCCTAGTTTGCTACTTCCCTTCAGTGTCCTCAAAAATTTCTTGGATTTCCAATTCCTTAGACTCTTCCTCCTGGGTAGATTCCTCTGAAGTGCTCTCTAAATACTTAATAATTCTAGCTTTAGGGGTGAGTTTACTATTGACGTTGAGGATTGCACCCTTGGCAGGAGGCCAAGCTCCTGCCTTCTTCACGCAACTATGGAAACTCCCCTCTCACCTGTGGGACTGGTGAAGATGGAGGGGAGAGTATCTAGATGAGGGCTAGCTCCCTCTGATGTATCATTTAGGCCATAGTTTCTCCTACTACTAATAAATGAAATTAAAAAAGGGGGGATGAAGAGGGAGAAGGAAATGCTGAAAACAAATCCTAAGCCTAAAAAGGTAAAAGGTGATACAATAGAAAAGTGATCCACTCAGGCCTGAATATACACTTTCACCAAAAGAAGTGCCTATACAATTCATCCATCATGAGAAAACCTTCTGCATTAGTGGGTCAGAGGTCCATGGAGATATAAGGAGGGAATAACTACTAGAGGCATTCTGAGACACACTACAACAGTCTATCCACTTCACCTATATTCCTCTAGGGACACTTCTAACAAACCTGTGAAAAAGGAAAACTCAAAAATGCACCAGACATGCTGAAATCATTCTATAGAAGCATTAAGAAAATGACTTAATATAGAATCAAGGCATAGACACATACTATAAATGCAAACTCAGAATGGAGGTAAAAATGCTATATTTCAATTCAAGGTAAATTCTTGGCAGAGCTCTGCCTTATAAGCTCGAGAGATTTTTGGGCAGAGTTTTGCCTTAAGGCTAAGAATGGATTTTTTCTCAAATGAGAAGTTTTACAATTTATAGAAAGAGGAAGAGAACTTGGTGCTTCTTGGGAAGGATTTTTGTGCTCATTTTCTGTCAGTGCCCCATGTGCATTCTAAATCTTGGGGAGAGGAAACCACTATTACCAATGTCATTCTTCTGGAAGAGGCCTACTAGAACCATGCTACACAATCACCCAAATTGACGTTGGCATTCAAACATTAATTTCAGGACATGGCCGTGCCTCTTTTCTACCAATAGACTATAGTTTGTCTTCTTCCAATTCCAATTTGGAGAAAAATAGGTCACACTGCTCAATAACTCTTCATCTCTTAGCCACTTAGACACTTTGTCTTTTTCTACCTTTTGTCTTCTTCTTACTTTTTTCAGCCCTCAAGGGTGATCTCTTGGTTGGTCACTGCATTCCTTGGGCTTTCCCATGTTTGACACTTAAAGAGTTCAAAAACAAGTGGCTAGTTCATTTTCTTAAAATTGATGGCTTTTGGGATGTCACCATCCTCATCAAAAGTCATCGAGCCTTTCATGTGGCCTTTTCTAAGCTTCAGGCTCTTCCTTTGCTACTTTATCTTTCTATGGGCTCCTTCACTTTGAATTGTTGGCCTTCTTGAACCAAGCCATTGAACCAAGATTGGTTCAACGGTTCAATAGTTCAACCATTGTGTGCCGATGCCATTTAATTCTTGCCTTTCAACTAGTGCATTGAACCAATTGATGAAATTTTACGATGAACCTTGAATTGATTGAACCAAACATTGAACTTAAACTGATTGGATTGGTGATTGAACCAGGCGTTGAACCAAATGATTAGACTGGTTCATTGGTTCAACCATGCCGACTTTTCTTGTGATTTTCTTCAGACCAGAGCCTAAAGAAGCCATGCAAATCCTGGCACTCTCTCTAGAACACAGATTATCCATGCACCAAAGACTAACCTATAGAGTTTGTAAAAATTACTAGATTCATGCAAAATCAAGGATGATGGCCTGTTGGGTGAAAAATGGTCAATAGACTGGCAACTCCTAGGGGAAGCATGCCTGATATGCCTAAAGTCTAGTTGCCTTACATTCCATTAGGCACGGAGTTAGATGTAGCTCAAATAAAGTTAACAACAGCCCCAAAAGATCTAAGAACCAAACATAGAGCCTTTTAGCCCACATGCAAAGGGAGACACACAAGGCTAAAAAACACTACCTATGTAGCTGCACTTAGGGAAAACAAGAAGGATAATTGAAAGCAAACTACTATATATAGCTAACCAAGAAAATTTTCCTCCCTCCTGGATCAAAGGGAAAATTTCTTAAGTCCCCTTCCTGGCAAGAAGACTTATGGTGCTAGGTAAGTATCTGAATGAAAAGGAGAGTTGGTGACTTGCTCTTCTTCCCTGTCACCTGCATTAGATGGTAGACGAGTGAAATAGATTCAAACATGCTCCCAACATATGTGTACTCTATTTTTTCTTGGAAGCTTGTTAAATGCTAGTTCATCATATTGGTGCTCTTCACCAAGAAATCTATGGCTGCTGGCTCATTGCCATAAGCCCTTTGATATGTACATTCCCTCTGCAACGCATCATGGTCTAACTTTTTTCCTTCTACCTCATTGGAAATCATATCAGAGTCATCCTCTGCTCCCTCTTGTCCTTCTTAAAGAAGGGTGACTGTGGTGATGTCTGAAATGGACTCATAAAATAATTCCTCATCCCATAGAACATTGCCTCTCTGTTTAAAGCTTTCTTCTTCAAAGTTTTCCTCAAGGAAGACAGACCTCTCTTTTTCCTCCTCAAAGATTAAGACCTCTAGATGTTCAAAGGTATCTAGCTGATCCTCCTCCAACTCTAGCTCCTCAACATAGTCATCCTCATCATCAAAATAATAAAAAATTTCATTGAATAAGGGGGAAGAGAGCTCACCATGCTTTTATTCCTCCTCATATTGCTGGAACATCTGCATATATGCAAGACCTACATCTTCTCCATTGCCGATGGTGTCTTCACAAGAAGCATCAATGATGATTTATTCTTTATTGTCACTCATGATATCCCCTTGGGAAACTATAGCTTAGATCTTCTACTCCTCACTCACCTCCTATAGAATAGGTTCTTCCTTGAGAAGGGGTGAAGTGGAGAAAACATGTGGAAGAGGGGGCAGCCCTTGGGCTAGAATCGAATGATTCTCCTCTTTCCACCTGATCAACACTTCATCTATATCAAGTGTGGCCTGATATCCCTCTTGGAAATGTGTATGTGGGTGTGTTCAGACATGGAATGTGTTATTTGGTCTAAACCATCCATCACACATTGGCTGAGGGATCTCTCTCTGGATTCCAACTCTACAATTCTCCTAGCTAGATCCTCTTGGAAGAACCTTTCCTGGAGGTCATTAGCATTATCATGGGTAGGATCAGCTTCAGCTTCTTCAAGGTTTTAAGAAAAACCTTACTTCTCCTCCTTCTTGCCCTATGATTCTACTATTTTCCCCCAGCTCAAGATCTCAGAATTGGAATTTTGCTCCTGTGAATAGGTAGCAAAATTGTTTTCTCTAAGGTCTTGGGGCTCCTCTGCAAGGTCCAAAATTTTTATCTCTCTTTCAAGAGTAGTCTCATCCTAGCCTCTAAATATTCAATTTATTTGGCTAGGTTGTCCTGAAAGAGTCTTTCTTGGAGGTCACCAGCATCATCATGTTGAATAGGAGTAATTTCGAGAGAGATGTGTTGGTTTGTAGAGTTTCCCCCAAAAGAAGATTCACAATCTAAGGATTTTATAAGGTTCATCTCCATGGGTGGTTGCTCTAATGCCCTTTGATGCTGGAAAGCCAGGCACATGGGATTGAGAGCAGATGCATTAGATGAGCTAGAGTGGGTGAGTGTTATCTGATAGAAAGGATTTGGTGTAAAAGAGGGGGCTTTATTTAGAATAAGAAGGGGTAAACAAGCCTAACTACTTTGAATAAATGGATTTTTCCATTTTGCTACCTCCTCCTCCATGGACTGTAAGGCCTGCACTTGCCTAAATAAACACTCCTCTTTATACACCAGCTCCTGTTGATAACTGTACTGCTCCTCTAATCTATCAATCTCCATTGTCTGCTTCTCAAACTCTAGTGCCACCTCCCTTAATGGTGTAGGGCAACTAGTAGAGCTACTTGAGGTGATTCTCTAAAAAGCTTGAGTTTGATCATAGTCACATGAAGGAAAACAAAACCCATGATTTTTTGCAACGAAAATATTCATACCAAAAAAAGATTTCTGATGGCACCAGGCTACTTAACCAATAGATTCAACTTAGAGTCACCATTGGTGTTTGATGCAAAGCCTCTAAAGGCTAGTTGGTTGAAGAACACACAAAAAATTCTTCAAATCTTTGGACAAAACATGTCCCAGTTGGTCCCACCAGGTGTGCCAAAACTATTGACATCGAAGATTGCACCCTTGGTAGGAGGCCAAGCTCCTGCATTCTTCACGCAACTATGGAAACTCCCCTCTCCTCTATGGGACCAGAAAAGCTGGAGGGGAGAGTCTCTAGATGAGGGATAGCTCCCTCTGATGTATCATTTAGGCCCAAATTTCTCCTACTGCTAATAAATAAAATGAAAAAAGGGGGGATGAAAAGGGAGAAGGAGATGCTAAAAACAAAGCCTAAGCCTAAAAAGGTAAAAGGTGATACACTAGAAAAGTGATCTACTCAGGTCTGAATATACACTTTCACCAAAAGAAGCACCTATACACTTCATCCATCATGAGAAAACCTTTTGCATTAGTGGGTCAGAGGTCTATGGAGATACAAGGAGGGAATAACTAATAGAGGTGTTGTGAGATGCACTACAACAGCTTATCTGCTTCACCTCTATTCCTCTAGGGACACTTCTGATAGACCTATAAAAAAGGAAAACTCAAAAATGCACCAGATGTGTTGAAATCATTCTACAGAAGCATTAAGAAAATGAATTAATATAGAATCAAGGCATATACACATACTATAAATGCAAACTCATAATGGAGGTAAAAATGCTATATTTTGATTCAAGGTAAATTCCTGGCAGAGCTCTGCCTTACAAGCCCGAGAGATTTTTGGGCATAGTTTTGCATTAAGGTTGAGAGCAATTTTTTTCTCAAATGAGAAGTTTTACAATTTATAGAAAGAGGAAGAGAACTTGGTGCTTCTTGGGAAGGATTTTGGCACTCATTTTCTATTAGTGGCCGATGTGCATTTTGAATCTTGGGGAGAGGAAACCATTGTTATCGATGCCATTCTTTTGGAAGAGGCCTACTGGAACCATGTTGCACAATCACCCAAATTGACTTTGGCATTCAAACATTAATGTCAGGACATGGTTGTGCCTCTTTTCTACCAACAGACTACAGTTTGTCTTCTTCCAATGCCAATTTAGAGAAAAACAAGTCACACCACTCAATAACTCTTCATCTCTTAGCCACTTGGACACTTTGTCTTTTTCTACCTTTTGTCTTCTTCCTAATTTTTTCAGCCCTTAGGGGTGATCTCTTGGCTGGTCATTACATTCCTTGGGCTTTCCCATGCTTGATGCTTAAAAAGTTCAAAAACAAATGGCTAGTTCATTTTCTTAAAATTGACGACTTTTGGGACGTCACCGTCTTCAACAAAAGTCATCAGGCCTTTCCTGTGGCCTTTTTTGAGATTCAAGCTTTTCCTTTTCTGCTTTGTCTTTCTGTGGGCTCCTTCACTTTAAATTGATATCCTTCTTGAACCAAGCCATTGAACCAACCCATTGAACCAAGATTGGTTCAATAGTTTAATCATTTCAACAGTTCAACCATTGCACACTGATGCCATTGAACCAAGCTATTGAACTCTTACCTTTCAACCAGCACATTGAACTAATTGGTGAATTTTTCCAATGAAGCTTAAACTGATTGAACCAAGCATTGAACTTGAACCGATTGGACTTGTGATTGAACCAGGTGTTGAACCAAATGATTGGATTGGTTCATTGGTTCAAGCATGCCAACTTTTCTTGTGTTTTTCTTTAGACCAAAGCCTGAAGAAGCCATGCAAGGCTTGACACTCTCACTAGAACACAAATTCTCCATTCGCCAAAGACTAAACTATAGAGTCTGTAGAAATTTCCAGATTCATGCAAAATTGAAGATGAAAATAGCCTAGCATAGCAGGGGCAGAGGTTGACCAATTTTTGGGCAAAAAATGGTCAACATTCACCAGTAATCCTCCCCAACCTTTAGACTCCAGAGGATGAGCCCTCCTTATTAACCTTATGAGACTTATAAGATTTACCACCTTGACCCCCCATGGCCCTACCAAGATTTTTGTGGGTCATCTTAGTGCTCCTCCCAATATTATCTTCCTTCGCATCAACCTTCCTCTTCTTGCTTTTCTTGCTCACAAAGGAGCCTGGGGTGGCAATAGGGGTCTCGTCTATGGTGAATAAAGATACATATTTATTTTTGGTAGGAGTATGGGAAAAATAGGACTCATCGATGGCATTACCAGATAATGGATTGGAAGGAATATCTCCACTATCAATTCTGATAGTCTTGGACATCTCCAAGGTGCGGTGAAAATTATACAAGCAGAAGATGAGGCCCTAGTAAATCTTCCTTCAAGCATGAATTACTTCATGAGAATGAAGCAAACTCCATCCCATGGTTCATGTAGTTTAGCATGCTTGAATCCTCCTTGATAAGGGATGAGTTCTTCACCTTCTCCCAGGAATAGTTTATGGCTTGCAAGATCCATAATTTTTGTTTTCCTTTGAAGCTTTATCCCCTGCATGGTCATTATAATAGCCATAGTAATCACCTTTTCAGAGATTTCAAAATTGATTCTGCCAATAGTGACATGCCTATTTAACCAAGACCTCACAAATTATTTAAATAAGTTTTCATCAAACCCATTAAGCCTTTCTAGATATGGGCTAATTCCCCCTTATTTACGGTAATGCCAAACTAGTGGATTATCTTTGAATTCACAATAGGAGACTTGTTATATTTGAATTTGATCTCCTCCCATTTTGGATTTGTAGACCCAACCTGTGGAGTTCCTCAGTTCAACCTTCAACTTTGAAGTGGTTACAAACCCTTGCTCTTGATTATGCATAACAAAAATGTAATGGCTCATAATTCAAAATACCATACTGAGGTGACATTGGCTATTCCCATGCTTGGAAATCATATCCCATAGATATTCATAATGACCCTCACATGCCTTAACCTCTTGATACAATAAATCATGAATGATTGTCAAGAGAGTACAATAATTAACAAGTTCTGAGATCCATGATGACCCCCTCCACATGGACCTCCTTCAAGAGATATCCTCCTCATAAGTTTGACTCATCCTTGACAAGTCATCTCCTTTTGAATAATATCCTTGATATTTAAAAGAATATGGACAACTTGGCACCACACCCACCAATCTAAAAATTGCTAACCAAGATTGGCACATGCATCAACAACATTATTTCCCTCTCCGTAAATATGGGTAATCTCCATTATGGAGAACTTCTACAAAAGCAATTGGATATCCCTAATGATATATTTTAGCTTAATTCCCACATTAGATGCTTTATTAACAACATATATAACCATTTTAGAATCTCCTTGTACACTCAAGTTCCTTATTCCTAGGGATATAGCTAATTTTAACCCCCCATAAGAGAGCCATTACTTCAGCATAGTTGTTGCTCTAGAATCCTATACCACTAGCATAGACAGTGATCATCCCTCATTTATAATTTTTGATAATTCCTCCTCTACTAGCTTTACCATCAGACTTGGGTGCCCCATCAAAATTGAGTTTCATCTAGTTAGGCTTTGGGGGAATCCATTAAGTATTTAGTCTCTATAGGATTTTTTTAGTTATTATAATCAGGGATCTAGTTTAAAACCTTCTATTTAGCTACAATTTGATTTTCAACTTGAGATAGGGGTTTCTCTATAGAATGAATATGGGTAATGGTGACACTTTCCATAAGAGTCTTAACAAAGGAATGAAACACCTGAGATGCATTTCTAGCAATGTCCCTAAAAATTCTATGGTTGTGCTCTTTCCATAAAATCCAACTCAAAAAAGGTAGAGTTTGATTCCATAATTCCATGAGCCAAGGATGTGTAAAGGTTGGATTCCAACTGAGGATTACTTCTTTAAGGTCATAATTATAGACCCATTCAATTCCAAAGTTATTTAGAATTATGACCCATAATTCCTAGGCAAAATCATAGTGAATGAAAGGGTGTGAAATGGTTTCCTTTTTTGAACCAGACTAACAACATCTGTTGACTAGGGTAAACCCTCTCTTTTGAAGGTTGTCCTGAGTTAAGATTTTTTTATGAGCAACAACCCACTAGAACATATTAATTATTGGAATAATTTTACAATTCCAAACCTTTTTCCATACATCCTTATTCTAAGCCTCAAGAATTAGCAGATGATAAGCTGACTTGATAGAGAACAATCCATTCTTATCTAGCCACTAGTACTGCTCATCTTCACAGGGGAAGAGATGGATTTTGGTCCCTTACATCCACTACTAGATCTTCCAAACTCTAGGGAAAAGCTTAGGCCAGGGATCACAGTAGTCCAATAGATTTTTCTAACACCATATACCATTATTATTATCCATGTAATCACTAACTCTATCTCCAAATAATTGAGTAGCTAGTTTAGTAATCTCTCTATAGTTTCCTTATGTGATTAGAGCCTTGTCCTTTAACCAAATATCATCCTAGAATTTAATATGTAGGCCATTTCCTAGTTTCCATATAATTCCTTGCTTAAGAAGGCTTTTACATTTTAGCAATTTATTCCATATCATAGATCCCTGGGGTAACCCTATCTGTTGAAGAAAGTTGGGATCATTAATGCTATGCATGTATTTCGCATAGATTATTTCCCCCCAATCATTATTTTTATGGATCAGGTTCTAATTAATCTTTGAGAGAAGGGCTTTGTTCATGTTCCTAGTAGACCAAATATTGAGGCCACCATGTGATTTTGGAAGACACTTTTTCCCATCTGACTAAAGAAATTCTCTGTTTATCTTCTAGCCTTGTCCATAAGAACTTTCTTTGAATTTATTCTAGTTTGTTAGCAACATACGTAGGAATTTTAAAGAGAGATAGAAAGTATATAGGAATCCCTTGTAGAGAGGCTCAAAGAAGTTGCAATTTACTAGTACTGCTAAGGAGTTTCCCCTTCCAACCAAGAATTTTTCTCTAAGTTCTTTCCAAAATTCCATTCCAAAAACTAGGAGATATCTCTTTGACCATGAGGTAGAGACCCAGGTAGGTAGCTGATAGAACAACTTCAACACATTCCAATATATCAATAATTAATTATCTAAGGTCATTAGGAGTGTTGAATAAATACACATTACTATTTTGGAGATTTATTCTTTTCCCAGACTCTATGACATAATTATTTAAATATTCTTCCATATTCAATCTTCAATCACTGAGGATATGCCAAAAAAGATGGTATCATCCACAAACTACTGCAATACCACCAAATAAAGGGAGGAGGTAGGTTTGATGCCCACAAGATTTTTTGAGGGTATATCTACTTGTGTATCTTGCCAGTGCCTCTGCCATTATGATGAATAAGTATGGGGAGAGAGGATTCCCCTAGTGGATTCCTCTCAAGGATGAGAAAAACCCTCTAGGTATGCCATTAACCAAAACTAAAAATTTTGTAGAAGAGACAACGTTCCATATCAAGAAAGACATTTGATCATTAAACCCAATTTTTTTGATGACTTGGAATAGAAAAGTCCATGAGACCCTATCATATGATTTAGAAATATCTAGCTTAAGAGCCATACCAGGGATTCTGCTCTTGTCCATGGAGTGAATAGTCTCATGTGTGGTGATCACAACATTAAGAATCTACCTGCCTAAGATGAAGCCTTTTGTGTAGGGGAAATAATTTTGTCTAATAAGGGTTGAATCCTCATAACCAACACTTTAGTACATAACTTATAACTAGTGTTGCATAGACTAATGGGTCTGAAATCCATAAGGTGTGTGGGTTGTGAACTTTTAGGAACAAGTAATATGAAAGTATTATTAGCTTGCTTCAAAAGTTTACCTGATCTGAAAAAGTCACGAACAATAGCTGTAAGGTCTGCTCCCATAATCTCCCAATATTCTTGAAAGAATATAGGAGGGAATCCATCAGGACCTAGAGCTTTGAATGCACCCATGGAAAATAAAATAGCATAGACTTCCTCCTTGGATATAGGCTTTAACATCTCTAGATTATCTTCTTCAGTTATGAAATAGGGGATTTTATTAATGAATTGGTTTATAGGTCTATCATTCTCATCATCATTATTTTCTTCAGTGAGCAAATTCTAAAAGAAATCCCTAGCTTTTTCCACTATTTAATTATCTTCTGTTATAATGTCGCCATTATCCAAACAAAGCTTAGTTATGGAGTTGGCATTCCAATGTTTCACAGCCAAGAGATGAAAGAAGCCCGTGTTTTATCCCCCTCTTTAAGCCATTGAACACAATATTTTTGTTTCTAGAAAACCTCTTCTCTTTCCATAAGATTTTTCCATTTAGAAGATAGGGCATTCTCTTCTTCTAAAGTGTCTTATGTATCATCTCCTTGAGCCATTTGTTATTGAATATCTTTGAGATTTCCTATTATGTCTTTCTTCTATTAAAAGAACTAACCAAAGCTGTATCTATTCCATCCATGAACTTCTTCTTTGATATGGTGAAGTTTCTTGACTATTTTGAACATAGGATTGCCCTAAATTGGAAATTTCCACCATTAGGCCATATTTTGTCTAAATTTTTTGTGTTTGATCCACATATCTTCAAAACAGAATGGGAAAGGACCATTTTGTCTCTAGTTTCTCCAGCTGAGGAAGATTAGACAATGATCAAACATAGTTATAGGAAAAGCCTACACATGCATATTATGATAATCATTCTAGTTACTTGAGATAAGAAATTTGTTTAACTTAACTTGAATCATTTGATCTCCTCTTCTTTTATTGGACCAGGTAAAATTTTGATTTTACAATTCTATATCCAATAGTCCCCAATCATTAATAAATTTGGCAAAGTCAAACATGTTATATGAGTAATCAATAATCCCACCCTATTTTTCAAAAGGGTATAAAGGAGTGATAAAATCTCTAGCTAGCATCCATCTAGTGTTCTAGTTATTATTCTTGAGACTACTCAAGTCTATCCATAAGTTCTACCTCAAAGCTCTGTCATTTAGGCTGTAAACATTGATGAACGACCAGTTCAAAGAGTTTAAAGAGAAGTTGATAATCAATAAGTGTTTGTTATAAGACATAAGAGATCCCTAAATTTTATCACTATTCCACATAGTTACAATCCCCCCTGAATCCCCTTCAGCTGGACTTATGCAAAAAGTTTCCTTAGGCCATATGTAGTCAGCGATTTTCTTAAAAATCTCCTCATTCATCTTGACTTCTTGGAGTAATAAAATATCTAATTTATTATCTAAAATGCAATTTTTAACCTCAAAATATTTTTAAGGACTATTAAAGCCCCTCAAGTTCCAAGATAAAATTCTCATTTAGAGGATTTGATGGGATGGGTCTCTAGTGTTTTTTGTTTACCACTGGTAATCTCCCTAGTAATTTCTCTTTGTTTTGTTTCTCTTAGGGTTGGTCTCCCTTATTTGGGATCAGTGCCAACATCTGTAGATTTTTTACCTTTTCAATTTTTTTCTTTAGGGTAACCCATTCCTCTTGTTCATTACTACCATCTTGTCCTATTTCACCTGTTGCTAAATAATTGCCTACTTGGTCTCTAACTTCCAGAGCATGAAAGATATTTGTGTTTAACTATATGTCTGCTTCTCCTTTAGTAAGTAATATTTTTGGATTTAATTTTCCCTATCCCTCTCTTGAGACTTTGTCTTCTACTTTATCTTCCTTTATCAGTTGGACACCTATTTCTCCTTCCTCAAGCATATTAGTATATTGCTCTAAAGGGTTAGCTGTGTCTATTATAGCCTTCTGACTATCATTTTATGATACCTTCTTATTATTTTCCTCTAGGATGGATTTTCCCCCATTACTAGAGACATCTTCCTTGCCCACCTTATCCCCTACCTTTTCTGTATTGTCGAGATTTTCCACATTACCTCCCATTCCCTAATTACTAGAATTTCTATGATTGTGAGACTGATCGTCACTTTCAACCGGGGAATCATCTTATACACTCCTTGGAAGCATGATTTATCTCAAATTCTATGATGGAATGGTTCTTCAATGTTTATCTTTGGGATAATCTAAGCTAGCGTTGAGGGAGGTTCATGAAGGAATGTATGGGGCCCACACCAATAGTGTTGTCTTAGAAAAAAAGTCCTCATAATAGGTTATTATTAGCCAAAAATGGGGACCAATTCTTAAAATTATATAAGGAAGTGTGGTCCTTGCCATCAACATGGAAATTTGATACACACACCTTCTTTACCACTACAACTGATCACAACACAATGGACATTCTCAACATGGGACCCAGATACCATTAGGAAAATAAACTCAACATATTTATATGGCCATAAGCATATCTTGATTACTACCAAGTAGTTTACTAAGTGGATTGATGGCATTCCTCTCACTTATGACATTGAGAAGTAGATTGCCAAATTCATCCATTACCATATCATTTGTCAGTATGGCATCCTCACTTGCATTATATCTAATAATGGTGAATCCTTTGTAAATCAAGATGTAAAAGCTCTTTGTGAAATATTTAAGATCAAGCACAATAAATCAAATCCATATAACCCATAAGGAAATGGACAATATAAGGCATTAAACAAAACCATTGTAACAATTATAAGAAGATTGTCAATGATGATGGTTGTAATTAGCACTTGAAAATCGTTCCTACACTTTGGGCTTATAGAAACAGTTATCTAACCCCAAAATGAACCACTCCATAATCCCTTATCTATGGAAAATATTCTATTATCCCAATCAATATCAAGTTGTCATCATTGCGAGTATCATTGGAGGATATTAAAGATGATGAGGAATATAGGGTTTCATTAATAAAAGAACTAGAAATTCTTGATGGTAATCATTTTACTACCCTAGAAAACTTATAGGCTTACCAAAATAGATTAATAGGAAGCTAAAACAATCACATTCTCCCTTGGTATTTTAATATTGGTGATTTGGTCTTGAAAGTGAACCAAAAGAAAACAAATGTTGAATGCAAAAAAAATGTAACTTTTAATCTAATTGTTTGGGACCATTTTTTATCATGGAAAACTATGGATTAGGGGAATATGGACTAGATAAACCCAATGGTGAATAAATTCCAAATCTCATGAACATCATGCACCTTAAGAGGTTATATACATGAATAACTTCAAATCATTATCGACAAGAACCCTTACCTAGGGGAAACTTATGCTGAAGTAATTTTATCCTATCATTATATACTACCCTAGACCACTCTTACATGAAGCCTATAACCATATTGTTTGGACTATTCTCTTTGAGAACACTATTCTTTATTATGCCTTTAGCTTTTTGTAACCTAAAAACATTTCACCCTTGACCAATTATGATCTTAATTATGTCTCATAAACATTATGAACACCTTCATTACTAGTTCTACAAAGTAATTCAGCCAAGACCATATTTTATAGCTTCTTCTATAGATAAGTCAATAAAGACATCATTCCAACTTAGGATCTTTGCCTACCGCATAGTTTTATAGATTGATTTCATGATGTACACTATTTTTATATTAAATTTACTTATCTTTAGTGAAATTTTTTTGTATTTTCAAGATCCTTGCTCTCACCAATTTATGAGCATATGTTGTTGCATCTAACTTAGCTATTTATTGGAACTTCTAATCTTGGATAAGAATCTCCTAAATTAGTTATCCCCCCCTTGTACATATTTTATCCCAAAAACACAAAAAACATTAGAAAATGATTCACGTAAGAATAAAAACATTTTATTATACTTTTATACATTCTTATCCTCATGCTCTTGCCATTTTACAAGTAATTTGTCATATGTTCTTTCCATTTTTAAAGATCTTTCTCTTTCATCTCACCAACTTGACATTTTTAAAGACCAATTTCAATTGTCAAGTATTCCCTTTTCTTTTACAACATTAATCATATGTTTTTTTATCATCATCATGTCTTCTATCCCAATTCTTAGGAGAACTACATTTAGCCTAAAGTTCATGCTAAAATATGTGTCCATGGAACTATGTAGGCAACTTTCACTTGTATTGTACATTAGGAGTTAGCTCAACCAACCCCCTTCTTTTTCTTCTCTTCCCTCATTTCTTCTAAAATTTTTCCTCTTTAATTAGGGAACAAATCTTGTGTACTTGTTCTTTGTTATGTTGTGGTGTAAAGTAACACCTCTACCACATGTGTATAAACACTTGTCTTTAAATTTCACTAAATTGGTTTTTATTTGTGTGTGTTTATTTGAGTTTTATTGGTGTTTTATTGTTCTTTTACACCTCTCCATTTATTTGTTATTCTTTTCTCTTTTTATTATTTTCTTGTCTCACCTTGCTCTTGTGTTTCCATGTATGTCTTTGCTCTTCTCTTTTGTTTTCAAGAACATTTTGATGGTCCACATAGATCTTGATTATTTATATATTGATATCATGTTATTAAGTTGTTTTTGAACATTTTTATTTATTTGATTATTTTTGGTGTTTTTTTATATTTTTTTTCCTATTTAGTCTTGCTTATTTATTTTTTTACCATGACATCTTGATGGTCCACATAGATTTTGGTTATTCATATCTTGATCTCATGTTGTTGAGATGTTCTTGATTTGTTTTTATACATTCTTGTTCCTACTTACAACCCAAATCTCAATTTTGAGTTAGGTTCATTTCTGTTTATATTTTTCTTTGTCTCTAATTTTTTTAAAAATGTAAATAGATGTAACTCTAGTTTTGGTCATTATTTACCATTATCCTTAGTTATAAGTATTCATATTTAAACCAAATACATGCACTTGAAATTCCATGTGATTATGAGTTCTTTATACTTATGATGATTAATTTATTTTGCAATAGTAAGCATTTTGTTCTCTAGATTCAAGTCTTAACATCAACACAGCTCTGATGAATAGTTCTCAAGATCACTATGCATAAACTAAGATCAATAGGTTAAGAACCTCAATCTATGATTATACATACATATCTTCACATACATCATGAGTCTAATCATTATTTGGTCAATTTTCCTCATCCCTCATTCCATTTTCTTCCAATTTTAGGTGAACTAAATTGACTTGAGGTCTATTTGAACTATGTAGGTAGTGCTTAGATACATGATGTATCTTGGGTTAGGTCATCCATATTCATTATTATTTTCATCTATTTCATCACTTTGTGCATTCTAATATGCCTATTTTTTGTGTCTTTTTCTAATCCATTACACCATCGCATCTACGTTTACACCCATTCATATTTAATCTATGTATTAGGTTATATCCTTGAGCTAATTTCATGTCAATTTCGCCATGATAGGACACAATATTTGAATTGGTTAATAAATCTAATCAGCCTTATAGGGGTCAAAAATTATTTATTCTTTATCAATGATCAAAACTATCCCTACTAGGGTAAAACTGTCTTATCACAATCATATCTACTCTACAGGGGCATATCTTATTATCATCCCTTTGGAGATCATAATTATCCTATTGTTATAATTAAAATATCTCCATACTACTACCAATTATGACATTATTTTGGTGTGCAACTTATATTGGGATTGATCAATGCTATAAGTGCTCAACTTACACTCTCAAATTGGGTGCATTCAAAGTGTGTCACTTATCTATTTAGATTGAATCCTTCCCATTCCCTCCACCTTGGGGCCTATTATACCTCTAATTATATTTTGATCATTGATGGTAATCATGTGTGAAAGCATTAGCTCATCTATATGTGATCTATTATATGGGTTAAGCTCTCATTTTCCCTTTGTTTGTAAAAAACCATTCTTCTCTTTCATCCTAGTATGTACTCTCAAGGAAGAATCATGGGTCATTTTAAATTTATTCTTGAAAATCTTCTATTTGAAAAGATTTTTATTTTCCTAAATTTCTCAATACACCTTCTTAAATAGGTTAATAATATAGACATCCAATTCCTAACACCATTTGTGTTGAAATTCTCAATCTTACTCAAATTGCACTCAAATGCCCAATTTAAGCCAAAATCCATAAAATGTACTAAATGGTTTGATATTATTATATAAAAAATCCAATTTAGGCTAATATATCCCTAAATGGGGCAATTAATTTAATGAGATACCTATTTTTAATCAATTCATTTTGAGTAAAAATGATGAATTCACCTTTTTGTGTTTTGGATCACCGTTTGCTTCTAATTTGTTCTTACATGTCACATACCTTTATTCTTTTATGATGGAAGAATCATAAATGAGAATATGATTCTAATAAACCTAACATCACCTTAAAATTCTTGTTGATTCAAATTATGATCCAGTAATATGACTTGTTGACTATTTTTATTAATTAAAGGTCAATTTCCATAGAATTGCATAAATATTGATTAATCTTATTTAAGGATAATTAATTCAAATAAAGATCTAAAGTGGATTTTACATGGAGGTTATTGAATATTTATCTTTATAAATTGATTCTTATTGGCTACATCATCATAGTGATATCATCTGTGGGATGGCATCCACAAGCTATTAATGCATAGAAGCCTAATTAATGCCCCTTCTCTCCAAATCATTATGAGGGAATTTATTGGTTTTATCCATCAAAATTGAATGGATTATTTGCCACACATATTGATCTCAATATGTATGGTCACAATTTATTCTGATCAATTTCAAAAGTATATAAATAAGAGGCCTCTCACACCATTTATTAAGATTAAATTATGTAGACTTATAATGCTAAAATCTCTCCATAAGTAATTTGTGTTTTGATTATTATTTTATATGAATTTGGGTAAGATTAATTTGATAGGATAGATTATATTTTACTTCTCTTTTTGAGCCTAGGTTATGCATAGAGTTCTTGAGGGAATAAAGGAGAAAAGAAGCCATTGTTGACAAAGACAAGAACTTTAGATCAAGGGGAGAACATACTTGGAGCCACAGTTGCATAGTGGAATCAAATTGGGAAGATAATAAGTAGTGATGTCTTGTAAATTTCTATTCATTATCATTATAAAACCTTTCATGAATAGTCTATCTTTGTTCTTTAGTTTCTTAATGTATTTTCATGGTTTTATTGACTAATGATTGACTAACAACATTTTTATTCCATCTTATAGTAGTTACCATAAATAACACCATAAAAATAAGTGGAGATACCACATCAGTCATATCATCAATAGAGACACTAGTAGTGAGAGAAATCATAGAGGATGGTCATCCTAGATGAACCATCAAGTAGTCTAGGATAGAGCTGGTATATAGAGATACCACACAAGTGTCGCTTGAGATGGGCACTATTGGTGACCCTAGGATTTAATTTTTTTGGGTTATGTCCTATAGATTAGGTAATTCAAGGATGAACCAATGGACACACCATGATTTATAGTCACATACATGGGGAGATGGTGATAGGAGACACTTAGAGAGGTAATAAATGGTTTAAAAATTGCTTAAGTTTTTTGAGATAGATTTTATATATATATATATATATATATATATATATATATATATATATATATATATATATATATATATATATATATAGTTTGAATTTTATATATCCTACAGAGGAGGAGATGAAATGGGTATCCCTAGAGAGGAGAGTACTCCATGAGATCCTATATAAGGCACTATTGTCATATGATCCTTTTACATTGAATGATCATGTGATACTATGTGCCTCAGCATAGACAAGCTAGTTCATACTAGTAAGAGAGGCTTCAAGGTGAGTATGAGAACATAGGAATGAGAGATATCTACTAATAGTGGTGTGAGTGGTAGAGGCACAAGCATAGTAGGCCTTGTATTAGGTAAGATCTATGCATATGTCTAGCATAACCCACTTATCATAGGTATAGACCTAGGTGGACAACATAGAGGGCTAGGTGATAGGTTTGAGATCTTGAACAACCTCTTTACAATGTACTATTTAGAGGGGATTGTCGAGGCATCTATGGGAAATATTCTTGGCCATGAGATAGATAGGATAGAGCCTAGTTTTAGAGATAGAGTGATGTATATTTTTATACTTTGTATAAAAAACACATGATATATATATAATTTTGATAGTTAGATGTTGATCTTATGTGTTTGTATCATGGTTTTGGTTATGGATGCATGAATATAGTTATTTAGAGCATATTTATTTAGATTTTTATTGTATATACTATAAGAAATATGAATTATGGTTTATTTTCTAAAATTATATAAGACATATACATGGTTAAAAAGAAACAAGCAAAAAAAGACTTGGCTAAGTATAACGAATCAAGAAAAAATATAATACACATTATTTCATGTTGTGAAATGAGTAATAATAAGTAAATTACTAAGTAAAATAAACTAAAGGGTTATAAATAAGATGGAAAAAATTGTTTTAAAACTAGGTTAAAGATTGGCACCAAATAAAAATAAGTAAAATCACACTAAACCATGTAGATAAGTATGAAAATAATGTAAAAATGGAAAACCTGTGAAATAATAATGGTATAAAAAAATCAATTAAGTCAATCAATCATAATAAATAATGTTGGTAAGCATAAAATAAAATAAAAATTGGCAAAGTTGGTCTTAAATTAATCACACTATTTCAAGCTAAGAAGTATGAAAAACTCAAGAAATGGTTGGATTCTTACATGAAATAAGAAAATAGGATGATAAAAGTGAAAGACTAATGAAGTAAACATAAAACATACTAAATCAAGTTGGGAATCATGTCAATGATGTGTAACTTCATGATCAATCACATCTTATCTCATATTTGACACATGTAATTTTATTATGACTTCAATTATTAGAAAATTTTGTGAGGAAGGCTAGGTCCTATCTATGGTATTACACTACCACTCACAAAAAGAACACCAATGAGTTGGAATAAATGTGAAAATTTGGTAGAAAGGGATTTTGGTAATAGGAAGGTGAAATTTTGGTAACTTATGAGGAATTTTAGGTCTTATCCATGGTCTTACAATTCAACTCATAAATGGAATCCATAGGGGATTGATCAGTGAACAAAATAATATTTGTCAAGAGGAAATATTAGGGTTGTCAGGAGGGAAAAAGGGAATGTAAAAATCATAATGTAGTCATATTGTGAGAAGACCTTAGGATACATAATTCATAATAAGGACACTAGAAGGTGTTAAAGGATTGGTCTCCATTAATGTACAAAGTAAACCTATTCACTATAGACACAAAGTTGTGTAGGAAAATAAGTATGCTACAAAGATCATCTCATGAAGGTATATTGGTACTAGAGAAGTAAAATGGATGTACCTTCTCATGATGTGTTCCTCATTCCTCATGATCACTTATAGAGTTATCAATCTACTACAAAGATTGGGTACTTGCATGGGAAAGTAGGTAGTAATATAATATTTTTTCCTTTTTTTTTCTAATTTACTAACCTACTATACCCTAATAGACCTCAGATCTATTATGAGGATAACTTTGGATTTTGAGATTAGATTAGAAGAAGGAAATGTTCTTTGAATCATGTGTTTTAGTGTTATTTGACTTTTAGGAATTTTGAATGTTTTACCTTTTTTATCATTGTATTTTGTTAAATTATCTAGGTTTTGAGTATTTTGATGGATGTTAATATTCATCCTCGATACAAACTTAGAAAAACCAATCATGAGAGATAGAGTGATACACATGAGTAAAATTTAGGCTTAGGCTAAAGTAAGCTACGTAACTAAAGACAAGACTAACTATGTCACTTAGGCTTAACAATGAATGAACATGTTATCTCAATTCTTAACCATGTATATTTTTCATTTGTGAAAGGGAATAAAGGGGAAAGAAATAAGATTGAAATTGGATTGGTAAAAGGATATTATAAAAAGATGAACTATTTTCTAACTAATCACTTGGTAAATAAGGAATGACTAAATGGAATAAGATGTGTATGACCAAGTCACAATGACAATTATCCATGTTTATAGAGATAAGATAGAAAAAATTCAAGAACAAAAAATAAGGGAGTTTTAAGAAAGAAACTCAAGAATAAAAAGAAAGTAATGATAAAGAAGACATCCATAGACAAACATAAATTACATTATAAGAAATATAAAGTGTGAAATTAAAGTCACCATGTAAGATATAGTTTCAAATGATATAATAAATAGATAATTAGAGCACATATCCAATCCAAATGAAAATGTAAGAACACCATGCATGTGATAATAGGTACTGATAGATTCACCCACAAACATTAACTAGAACATCTGATAAATATCTAGGAAGTTGAATGTGAACTGAAACTAATGTCTCATCTATCTTCAATGAAAAATTAGAAAATACTTCATGTCTAAGATCCTCAACATAAAAGGTAGGAATGCTTAATGGATCATTCTAAGGAGGGATATCATGCAAGGGATGATTATCAGAATGCATGGGATTAGTTTTTATAGGAGATGAAGGGATCACCTATGAGAAAGGATCCATAAACAAGGAAGTCATAGGTGGAGAAGGGTCCATAGGTGAGGGAAGGTCCAAAGGGATTAATGGTTGGAATAATATGAGGTGAATAAGGGACCATGGGTGGAGATGGAACTATATGAGGTGGAACCATGGGGGAAGAAGGGGGAACCTTCTTACATGAATGAACTTTGAGAGGAGTAAAATAAGGTACGAGAATAATTAAAAGATGATCTTTAAGGTACTACTAAAGGATGTAACAATGATCTATGTGATGGGTACCATATTGGTGCCAAAAATAATAAACATCTCTATATCTAAGAATATACTTAGGTAGTACCTTTAAGGGAATTCTAGCCTTATATAAGGGCTGAGGGGTAGTAGGATGTAGAGTGTCAATATATTGTCATAGCTTGTGATAATGAATGGATGAATAATTATCTATATCATAAAAGCAATAGATATGATTGTGAGTAGTATTGGTAGGTGTAATCATAGGAGGAGGTGTAATATAATTGGAAAGAACTTACAAGGCTCATCATCCCATTTGGTGGTTAAAAAATTCATCTATGGTAAAGGAAGAAAATAATAAATAAGAGAAGGTGGTGCTAGTGGAAAGATAGGGAAAGTCTTGAAATAAAGACTAATAGGATTGGAAGTAGGAATAGATTTCGATAAAGTGGGTCAAGGAAAGAGTTCAAAACTAGGATCTATTGATGGAGGGGTGGGGTATACATAAAGTTTTTAGAGAGTTGCATGCATATTAGGCATACATAGGCTATACAAATCATGGTACTTATCAAAGTGATAGGTCTTAGTCATATCACGATCTATAAACATAATCTTATGAGGTTATTTATAAATTGGAGGTGTCTGCATCATTTTTACCCTATGATAAAGAGGAAAAATGCTAAAAATAAGAATTATATATAATGGAATATGGGAAGATAAACTAAAAGACTGAAGTAAAGAGGAATTATAATGGATAATCTCAACATCATGGGTTTGAATATGACCTCATAATAGTGGATCATATAAGGTATAACCATAATTATAATTAATAAGTAGACATAGATGCGGGGGAAGGGGAGCGCAGACGCAGATGCAGCCCTAAAACCCTAACCTCTGTGGATGCTTCTACGCTCGGTGGAGACTAGATCTCAACCCATGGTTGGTGGGATCTATGGTGTAGTGGCATGGCGCTGGAAGCTTAATCTTTTTGTGTGGATCTATTCTTTTACCTCAAATTTCCATTTGGTGGCCGTCGTGCTGACCATTACCCTGTTCTGAGTGGATCAATGTTTATTTTTGGAGATATTTGGAATGCCATGGCAGTGATTCCTCTGAGTAAGGGGGAGATCTTTGTAGACACTATTTTGTGGATGGGTTGGGTGATGGTGGTGATGGGTCTAGAGGTAGGTTCTTTATTGGTGGTGCTATCTGCTTTAGGCAATGCATTGGTACATGGTGCTTAATGTAGAGATCTATCATTTTACATGTTTTTTCTATTTTGCTTCAGTCTGCTGGATTGAGGATGGAACTTGGGTGAGTTCTCTTCCCTGAGTTGGATGGCCATCCTATTTTGGTATGCGAAGAAAATAGTGTTTACTTGGGGGAAACTCTGTTTCCTCGGTGGCTGGTGTTTGAGCCACGGTGCCCTACATAGGAAAAAATGGAGAAACCCTAAGCCATGGAGGATCCATGCTCATTAAAAATGATGGGTGTGGTGGTTCTGCCTTCGCTGTTCTGGTGCTTTCAAGTTGTTTGCCTAGTTCTTTTTAGGTTTCAGGTCCTTATAAAACCTAGGGAGCTTTAACTGGTTTATTTTGTTGGTTTTAGGTCCATGTAAAACCTGGTTTAGTAACCATTTTTTGGTGCATTTTCCTCTTCTGGTGGTTTGTAATGCTTATCTTTATTTATCTATACAGGGTTTCAGGGCCCCTTCAAAACCTATTTTTGCCTTAATCTAAAACATTAATTATAATTAGGTGTACAAATATCAATGATACAAGTGGGGTTAACATTGTCATCTGATGAGGTGTGATGAATGTAATGCTAATTTTTAGTTAAGAAAATGTGGATATAATCATAAAGTGGTTGACAAGAATGAGGATGAAAAGAGGTGAGAAGCTAAGAGATGATATGAGGTGAGAGATCAAAAGTTTTAATCATTAGATTGATATCATTAGGATCATCATCATTAAAATCTAAGAGGTTAGGGTAAATATTTATAATAAGTTTAGGATGACCACTATAACCTCAAGTAGAATTGATGAGAAATTTAAATAATTGACAATCATGAAATGGAACATTTAGAAATGGTTAAAGGGTATACATATTAAATACAACCCTATCTTTGAATTATTAAAAATTCCAATGATCAATGTCACCCTAAATCCTATATATGGCTCCATTATGAGTAAATTTAATGAAATTCAAGAAGAATAAATAATTTCTTGCATATAATGAGTCCATGGCCTACAAAACATAATGCTATAAAATAGAGGAATGTTAAATATCATCACCTTTACATGAATGGTGGCAAGTTGGACTATAATTGAGATATACACAAAAACTAAAGGAGAAATTTACCTTTGATCATAGCCTTGACATGTGTTGTGTGTGTATTTGAGATTGCATTCATAATACCCAAGGATTTTGATAAAATTGAGAGAGGAAACACATGTGTTGGAACCCTTATCAATCTATGCATGATTAACCTAGATATAACTAATTTGGACATTAATTAATAGAGAAAGAGCATCTACAAGAAGTGGAATCTCATCAAGAATCATGGATGTGATAATAAATTTGAGAGAAAGAAAAGTATCCATTATTTCATCAATATGTATGGACATCTCTTCACACTGTTGTAATATGCTATCTTTAGATACAAATAAGGTTGCCTCATGTTTTGCTAGGGGAGGATGAGGGATGCTCATTTGAAAAAAAAGCTATATAAGATGGTTTCAATGACATGGGGAGATCCTCATAATATCAAGAAATAAGATTTTGGATGGAAGATTAGTGAGTTGTGTGATAGGATCCCACTCATCGTAACCCATAAGAATATTATTAGAAAGAGGTGCATAGTGTTGAAGGAGGTCCTCCAAAAGAGGATCCAAAGTAAAATAGAAAAATGTTGATAAGAGGTAGAAGGTTTAGTGAGAGGAAAAGTTGATAGATTATGTTGAGAAGATGAAGTAGTTGATGTAGGTTGGTTTTGAGAAGTTCTCAAAGAAGTGTTGATAGGACCTTAAGTATCATTGGTATTAGGTAAATAAGATGGAGGGATGGTAGAAATAGAATGGGAAGTTTTATCCAATGGAAGAGTTGGAGTTGATTCATCAAAATTTGTATGGTCATCTTGACCTAACTCATTTAAGTGAGTTAGAGAAGAATCTTGGATGTAATGAAATGTGTGAGATAATGGAAGTGTGTAGATAGGTTGATGATCAATGAAAGAAACCAGCTTTAACATATTAGTCATATTAACCACATTATCTTTTAGAGTTTGGTCAATAAGACTTTTGACATCATTGGTGGAATTAGTGAGCTCGTCTCATTCATTATCTTAGTGCTTTGGAAGAGGATCTTTATAGATGGCCAAATGGGAATTAGCTTGATTCAAAGCTTGAGATTTAGTGTTTATTTCAAGGGAGTTGAAAGCAATGCCATAGGCTTGTTTGAATTTTTTAATGATAGAAGCCTGGTCACAATTGCGACTAAGAAGAAAATCTATAGACAAATTAAAAATATGCCTGTAGATCTCATAAGAATGACCCCAACTAGCCTAAAACCAATAAAATTTATTGAGATCATACCAAGATTTCATAGGATGAATGGGTTCAAGTTATTATGGTAAAGGACTGGGTAGATGTTTTATTAATTTTAATGAGGATAAAGTTTTGTGAACATTGATGTTATTATGTGAAGATAAATTAGGATTGGTAAATTATTGAGAAGGAGGAGCTATTTCTAAAGATTGGTTAGGCATAACAACTTGAATAATGTGAATGGAGTCATAAGAGTCTATGACACCATCATTTTTAGCATTAGGATTCTTATTTTTGAGTAATACATGAGTACATGTAGATGGTTGGGATGGATCAAATTAATACATAATGAAATATTGATTTTTTACTTGGTCAATAGCCTCCTCTAAAGTACATAAAGAAAGATTCTAGACTTGTTATTATAACTTAGGAAAAAGAGAATCAGTAAATAGATGCAAAAGGTTATCATCGGCCATGTTATGTTCACATTTGTTGGATAATGTCTTCAACCTTTCAATAAAAGGTTTGGAAATTATGGTTTTGAGTTAATTATAATTGATAAAATAAGCCAAAGTATTCTTAGGAAGACCACTAGTTTGGAACTGTTGGACTAGAACATTTACTAAATCTTCCAAACTATTAATATAATGATTTTTAAGTTGGTTGTACCAATCTAAAACATCACATATGAGAGTTTTGGATAACAGTTTGGTATAAGAAAAGGTTTTTAATTTTACCCAATATTTATATTGATTTCTAAATGTTTTTAGATGAATAGTAGGATCAATTGATCCATTGTAATAAATGGTAGGGGTGATACATCCTATATCAATATTAGTAATGTGAGATATAAGAGGCTAATTTTGAAGATGATTTATTGTCTTGTTTAGAAGAGGAGGTTGAGGGATGAGATTACCATTGGCATCTCAAAGAGGAGGTAGGGTAATATTTTGATTATGAATTCCCCATGACATTTGTTTAGGATGGGTTTGAATATAGATAATGTGGTTTTGCATTTACATCATTTGATTTACATTATTAGCTTGAAAAGTATTCATTTTATCAAGGTTTTTTAATAGGATTTGGTGGGTTTGAGTTTCATTATTGGTATTGTTTTAAGCATTAGAATTGAATTTAGTGTCTTGGGCACCACTATGAGTGTTAGAAGGAGATTGAGAAGAACTGTTAGAATATGAGTCACTAGTGGAAAATTTAGATTGTGGGGTAAAATATGGACCAGTAAATGTATGAGAAGAATCAACACTAGAATAATTATTACCATGAGTAGAAAATGATGTGCTAGTGGAAGATTTGAGGAGAGTGGGTCTTGGAAATATCCCACTAAATGTAGATCCTACCATGTTAGTAGAGATACTAGGCAAGGAGTTAGAGGAATTCAATGATGAATAAGTCATGGTATGAGAAGGGGTAAAAATAGAAGGAAGAGTCTAAAATAACATAAGCTAATATCCCAAAATTTATGTGAGAATGTGGGAGAAGGTTAATGGCACTCTTTGGCTTGATCACTAATCATGAGATGGTAAATGGTAGAAGGGTCCTTTCCTCAATTTTGAGGAAATTTAGAGATAAAGAAGAGAATTTCATGTGATTAATCTAATTTGGGTGGATATTCAAGTGAGATTAGATGATTATGAAGTGAGGAAGAATAAGGAGGGGTCCCATAGTTTTTTGTGTAAGTGGATATATGAACATTACTCTCATTTAAAAAAGCATCCATAATCTGCTTATGTGAGACCATACGAGGATTGGTAAAACTCATCATATCCATTTAATTCAACTTATTGTTGTCTTTAAATAGTAAGTTCATGATGAGGGAAAAGGACTAGTTAAGAAAAATGTGATGAAAAAAAATTCAAAGAGGCATATAAGAGTATAGAGTTGACTAGTTGACCTAGTACCAAAAATAGGGTCCAAATATTGAGAAAATAGGAATATAAAGTTGACAAGGTTGACCTAGTTATAAAACCTAGGTAGAAAACAAATAAAAAAGATACAAATTCAATAAGATCAACATAGTATTGTATATTGAGGGGAAAAAAGGAATACTATGTTGACAGGGTCGACTCAGTATTATAGGTGGGGGAACAAACAATTTGTAAGAGACTATGTTGAATAGAATGATAGTGTACTAAGATAAGAACAAAATTTCAAGTAATTTTTAAATCAATAAGTAAAAATAAAAACATAGTAAATTGGGTCAATAAAGATGATCCAATTGAGGCACATTGCATAAAACCTTATAACAACACTAGCCAATATAAGTTTTTATAATACAATAAAAATTTGAGCAAAGAGTAAGTAGTCAACTTGGAAATGAAATGCCAACTAAGTGGTCATATTTAATGTTCTTAGATTATTAGATTATGATTTTTAAGTGTGATAAGAAGTTGGTTGTAAATAAGGAACTAGAAAAGAATATATGGATGGTTTTAGGATATTTAGTATGAAAGGGATCTATGTTGGCAATGGTACTAGATTAGTATTTGGGCCTACCCCCTCACTTAACACAATAAAATTATAAGGGTTTGGGGTGATTTTCCAATATATATCATTAACCATGTGTTTTTACTTGGCTAAAAAACCAAGTTAGCTTCCCCCTTGGTGATGAAATAAAATTAGTTACGCCTTGGGTAAATAATTATTTAAATTTATCTTAAGATTATATGATTTGGTAGTGTGTGAATAAAATATAAAAATAGTGAAAATAAATGTTATATTGAAAAACCTTGTAATTATACTATGTGATCTATTCTAAACATGCAAGAAACTCAAAATGAAAGTGTGAGCTAATTACAAGCATAGAAGTGTTAATTACAACTTTGAAACATGGTACAATGTCGGTTCATACAATAGTACATGTAAATATTACATAATAGAATTGAAAGAGCCCCTAATATAATTTTGAAGAAAGGGTACATTAATAACTACATTGATAATGTCTATCTAGTCTTTTAAATAGAAGATAGAATACAAAACTAGGTTGATAGAGTGGGCCTAGTTTGATGTATAAAGGTAGTTTTAAAGACTACAAACTATGAAAAATAGAAATGTAATGAATAAGATAAATGGAAGAGAAAGAGAGAAAGGAACCTTGGTGGGTTGGAAGATGTAGAGGTAAGTGAGATTATTTTTAAAGTGCCCTAATTTTTACTTACAAATTCTATAAACTATCACGACTCAATTGACTAGTTTTATAGTTCTCTACTTGCTAAAACTTATGAAGAATACTATCCTGATAGTGTCAACCTAGTATATTTTCTAGAAGTCTGGAAGTATATTGTGTCAATAGATTCAACCTAGTAGCTTGTTTAGAAGGGAAAATCTATATTATGTCAACCTATTTGACCTAGTAGCATGTATCTGATTAATACCTATACAAACAAAATAGAGTCATTTTGATGTGAATATGTGTTAAAAATGCACATAGAAGTTATAAAATATACCAAAACTATTGACTTAGTATCATAAATAAAATAATAATAATAATTAAAATGATAAAATAATGTGAAATGTGAAATAAAACCTACAAGGGTTAGGTTTACATCAGGTTGACCATAATGTATGCAATCATAAATGTATCATGTCTATAAATCAATCCTAACTTAGATAAGGTAGATCATACTTACACTTTTTATTGGGGATACATTAGATAATCAAGAACATGGCTAATATGGGGATTTATTAGAACTAATTAGGGGATATATTACCATAATAAACAATGTTAGGTAGGTTTCTAAAGCCTCTAGTCAAGCACATTAATGCAATAACCCTAAATATGACCTATGTTTCCATATTTCACTATACTAATATCAAGTAAAGGAAATAAATCTAATTGTGCTCACCAAAGCTTGTGGCACAAAGTGGGGGTAATAAAAAATAATAAACATGCATAAGAGACATATACTCACATCAATCTATACAAAATCCTAATACATGGAAGATAAGTAAAAATTCATATCTATCTATTCTTATAAAGGAGGAAAAAAGTTAGGAATACTTACCTTTGAAGACAAACCCATTGACCTTCAATATCTCCCTTAGACAAGGTGATTCACAAGAGGTTGTTTTGGTATGTAATGATGTCAAGGATAAATCAGATATAGGCTACATAACTTCTCAATGCATCCAAAAGACTTCTCCACAAGACAAGATATATATCTTCAAAGAAAGTATGAAGCCATAAGCATACTCCTCAAGTAGAATGATGGATAAGCATATGCCCAATAACTATTACTTCTTCTGGTCTTCTTTAAATAATGGAAAAATGACCTTATATGTATTGGAAAATTTAACCCTAAGCCCTCTTGAAAGTTTCAACTGATAGGGTCAATCCAGTCAACCTAGTATACTTATGGAAACAAATTCACTAGGTCATGGGCTAGGTCATCCAAAGAGCCAACCTAGACCCTAAATGAATTTTACCCAAAATAGTATAGGGAAACCCTATCAACCTAGTATAATAAACAATAAAAAGGGACTTAAGGTTAAGAAAAGGGTGATAAAAGGTTGGAAAATATTGAGGAGTGTGAAATATATAAGAAAAAACTTAGGGATATGGTTTTTAGGAGATAAGTATGTAGATAATAATTGGCAAAATTGACAACAATCCTATGAATCACCAATAGTCTACCCACCCCTTCTATATTACACCCATTATGGTGTGCAATCAAAGAGATTGAGACTCGATGGGTTACTATAAGATAAAGAGAATCAATAATTGATAAAATTTGGAAATATTATGTGTATACAAGTTCCAAGAAGGTATGCATGGAGATAGGGGCAGCATGTTTATTTTTTGTCTTAAAAACTCATAATTCTATGTGTTGAGTATTATGTCAAAGGAGGATAAATAATATAATGGGGAGATAATGATGATCAATGTTCAATATGGTTTGTCATCAATGACAAAGGGAGAGATTGTTGAGCATTGTTTCTAATGTTGAGACTTGGAATTAATGTTGTCATTGATGTCAAAGGTTATTCATGATGTATGAGGTTGTTGAATAGTGATTTTTTAAATTTCATCTCTGAGAGGTATGAAACTATTTTAAAAACATATAATGCATGTAATAAAGGTATATAATTATCAAATAATTCTTCAAGTTTAGTAGTCAAGGTTTTCAAGTGTTTAAATCTAATAGAAGACTTGAGAAGGCTTATGTATAGGATGCCTAGTCTTGTTCATGAAAGGACATCATGGCATAGTAATATGGATGAAAATAGACATAAGATTATGTTTGAGGACACTTGATCATGTATATGAATCATTGGATCACTTAGGGGAGCTTTAAGGTGAGTCTACAAGGGTAGACCCTATATGACTAACATGCAAATAGAATAGTTCTAGACTCTGCCTAACCTATTAAAGGGTCATGAGATATTGTCAAGACATATGAAGTATGAAATGTATTGGTAGAGAATGTGATAGGTTTTTTGAGCATGTGAGTGAGGTGGAGAGTGTTTGGACAACATCTAGAAGGTTTATTTTAAGGCCTAATGTGACCTACAAATCAAAAGCTTAGAGAGAAAAGAGAGAGATGGTGGCATAATGGGGTATTAGGATCAATTCCCAAGGTAAGCATGGAAAAATGAGAATTAAAAAATGTATGTCATGTTTTTTTAGGTTTTTTTACCAAGCTTGAGGTCAAAGTATGCAATAAAAGGCATGGAATGTCATTTTGAGGTTTCTTACGTGCACAAAATAAAGAATTTTTAACACAATAATAACTTTCATGTACTCATTGGAATGTGTAAAATATGCATAAGAAAATAATACATTAATGTTTGATGGAGAAGTGTCTTAGATCAAATTTCCAAGCACTAGTTTTTGGGTTAAGAGCCTAATATTTATTCATGATCATTAAAACTGTAAGGTGGTTTAAACCTCTTTAAAACCCTAACTTTGACCCAATATGGAAGATTTTGATGAAAATGGATTATAATTTATTTGATGACATATATTGATTATTTTATAATGTATTTTAATCTCACAAGTACCTCTAGGTGGCATTTGTTTATTGTCAGAGTGAGTGGACCCTACTAGAAATGCTTTGTTTTTCAGATATTTATTATAAAAGGTAGGGTTGATCAAGTCAATATTAATAAATGGATGGATGTTGAAGATTAAGAATTATAGATTATGTATATGTTTTTATTTGATCAAGTTTTAGATCTCAGATGTGATAAATTGGTCATGCAATTTGACCTATCACTAAAAGGCCTAATGGTGCAGATAGTGAGAAAAACTAGTAGATGTGGGAATGAGATTAGGGATGTGTTGTCATGGATAAGAGATGTATCAAAAATAATGGGTTTGTTATTAAATACCTATATAAAATTTCCATAATGTATATAATATTTTGATATGGTTGTATATGGCATAAATTTTCTGTCAAACTAGCTTGTCTAACTCATTAAGGTCTATGTACATTGAAGTCATGAGATTAGTTTGTAAGAAAAATATTGATATTAAATATTATGATATATTTTTTGTAAGTTGTTTAAATTATATTTATATTTATATAGTATAATTTAAATTTTATTAAAGTGATTATATAGTTTTTATAGATCATTATTTCCATGATTGTGATTTGAAGCTTATTGGCACTTTTGAGTAAGCTACTTGCTGAGAAGGGTTTGAGCACTTTTGCCTTGAGTTGTGAGGTATAATACACATGGTTATTATACATATTTAATAAGGATTAATTTAATATTATTTTTTCCCATGATTGTTTAAAAATATTGTGTTTTTGGTAATGTTATTCAAGACAATCTTTTTGGGTATGCACAAGCCTAATTATGAAAAGTGTTAATGGTGTGGTTTAAGTGGTGGTTAGTGATAAAAGGTGTCTTAGACATATGGTGAGATTGGTATGGGTATATTAAAGTTTAATATGATATTTTACATCTATTTGATAAGTTAAATAGTTTTTAAAGGTGTTTAAAGGGTAATATGTGCTAATGAAGGGCTAATTGAATTAGGTCTCCTCAAGGCCTAAAAAGTGGTCATTGGTCCTATATGTTATGAATGACCTATTTTAATATTTGTTTCTTAGTTTTTACATGTAATAAATATATTTTAATTTAAAAACTTAGTGGGAAAGTATGTATGGATGACCAAGATGTGTATAAATAATAACCTAGTATAAGAATAAGGCCAAATAAGCCCAATTGTCTAGAGTGAGAGTGTGTGTGTTGAAGTGAATGAGATAGAAATTTTAAGGGATGAATATTGAATTGTATACCATAAAGAGGGTAAAAATAAACTATCATGAATATATCATAGGGTTAATGTATAATATTATCAAGGTCATTTAGCCTAACCAAGTGAAGAAGAGGGATAATTGAGTGAAGAAGGATAGACAATAACTTGAGAAAGATAGGTGTTTCAGGAGAGATAAAGATGAATATCATCATATATTTTATGATAAAAAGGGTTATAAATGTGATTAAATGTTGGGGGTGTATGATTTAGTGTTGATTCATCTAGGGGCTTAGTGTATCCTTGCAAGTGGGTACTTATTAAATCCTAATCAAGTTGGTACTTGACTAGTTGGGGTTGGTACTCTAGGTGAAATTAGTGGTTAACTAAATATTTATGTTTGAATTATAGGATAGTATTAAATTTGCATAATCAATGTGTTTTCTTCCCCTTAAGTATTTCTCACTCAAATAAGTGTTTTGTGTGTTGTGTTCTTCTTTCATGTTCATGTTTTGTTAGCTTAATATATTGTTGATAGTTGATGAATGATAAGGTAAATATTTTAAACATTTTTAAGGGTGGTTCACTCCACCTCCCAATCATCAAGATTCAAATAATTTGAGTGTTTTTATATAAGGCAAGATTTAAATCCATCCTTGTGCCCAAATAATCTTTATTTTCATTTTTGATTCAAATGAGGATAGGGGGTAATTAAAGAATATTTTTTATTGTGGTAATTATATGGGAAACATATTATTTATATTGGTATCATTTTTTCAGTCCTCTCACTAAATTTTTTAACCTTTATCTATTTGGATTTGGTTTCCACATTTACCCCTTTGGTTTTGGGGTACAGACTTGCTTACGGTTATGGGACATTCATTAGGTGAATTTTATGATGTGGATCCCACAAAATAATATATGGGGCATACTACCTATTACATAATACTTTTAAATTTAGATACTACTAATAAAAATCCTACATAAGCAAAACTATAAGTAAGGGATTGAAAATGGTTACAAACTATCAACTATGAAGAGTTACCGTTTAGATGTAGTTGATGTTTCATAAATAGTAATTTGGTTAATAGCTTCCCATACCTTAACCATAATAAGGTAAATTATTTGTGGAAGGATGATAGTTCATAATTTCTAACCATCTAGGCAAACAAGAAGCTACTAATATAGATGTGAGTCAAGTGATAAAATATTCATTGCTAGTTCCTACATAGAAAAAAGGTTATTTCACCTATTAAGGATGTTTCTAGATGAAAGGCTAATTGAAATGAAAGGGATACAAATAAAAGGTAGATAAATTCAAATTTTGTAGCTCATATTTCTCCAATGAACTCTTTTTCTTTAGATTGATTTGAAATCACTATTTCTATCTACCTAGTTTTGGGTAATAGAGGATATTGGATTGTAGTTACGAATAAGAGAAAATGCCATTTTAAGAACCATGAACCTTTAAATATGACCCTTTGACCTAGAAAAACAATTTATTAGAAGGTTCATAATCTTAATTTTTAGGTTAACTATGGGCCTACAACTTGTTCACATCTTTTTTTAATATGTTTTGTTTCTTGCTGGTATAGATGTTTCTTTATGCTTGGAATTGTCTATCTTTTTATCCACCATAAAAGGGTGGGTCCATTTTTAAATACCTACCTTTACCATTATAATAATAATAATGTAAATATGAACACTATCAATTAATTAATGATAAATTTGAGTGTCTATACCCCCCCCATATTCTAGTGATGTAATGAAATAGAATTACTACATTAAAGGATATAAGAACTTAAGTGTGTTTGGACACTTTTCATTTTGATTTGAAGCCTAATTTTGGAAGGTATCTCAGTGAGAAAATATAAATCCACTAGAAATAGTTACTATCCATGTTTTAAATTTGAAAATCGCAAACATGAAATTTGAAATTTAAAATAGAGTAAGGAAATAATACACCTGAAAGAGTATGCAATATAATTTTCCTTTAATTTGAAAGTGGTGAAGTGTGAGCCCCATTTTAGTCATTAATATTTGGATGATGATATTGTGAATTATTATCTTAATGCATTCTTATGGAGGTTTCCCCCTCATAGAGGATTAGACCTATTGTTTCACTAAATTTTGAACCTATTTGATGTTTGAGGAGAAATAAAGATGAAGGGTAGGGATTAGAGATTAGAGAGAAATTGGATTAGTTTTGGATCATATCCAGATGATGTTGATCACTCTTATTTCTCTAGGGAGGACTACTTGTGAATAAGAAATCACTACCACCAAAATATTTGTTAATAGATATATGAGTGGGCTGCCAAGCTATGTGCTTATTCCTGGAAGTGTCAAACTTCCTTAGCGATGATAGTCCACTTTTTGAAACAAAATGGTAATGAATAATAAAATGAAAGAGAGAGTGAAAGAGAGATGTTCATACCATTCTTATAGTCTGAATGTAGTGAAGAGTGACACAGTGCATGTGATTTGAGTTATTAGTGTTTTTGGAGGTTGTTTGGGTAGGCTCAGGGAGGTTAGTGGAAATACATAGTCACTGATGTTAGTTAAGTTGTTGATGTTGATAAGGATATATTACTAATGTCAGTTATGTGATTGATGTCAATAGGGGTAGTAGGTTATCAAGAGGTTACATGAGACTTTTCTAATATGGAAGGTGGATGTTGGTTAAGTTTTATGAGGTTGGGAAGAGTCATAATGGAATGGGTAAGACTTAGGTGGGTCTAGATAGGGGGTTGGTATGTTTGAAGTAGAGGGAAATAGGTGAAGGAGTTTGACAAATCCTCTATAGGGAGAGTCAATATGTTCATAAAATTATAAATAGTATAGTGTAAAGTAAATGTAAAATGACTATTTAAAGGAACTAAAAAACATAGAGATATACTTAACTGATGAAATGGATGAACTATGGGTGCCACATAGATGGATATAATGAGGCGTGTTGAAGCAATAGGTGAATAGGAAATACAAACATGTGCTTCCAATTTATAAGAATCCAAGTTCTATGTAGTATATTCATTCCTAATATAGACTAATTTGTGTAGAGTAATAATAAGCTTGGATGTTAAAAGTTAAATGCTAAAGCCTGTATGTGAATGATTGAGTTTTTTTATTTCTACTAACCTAAACATTAGCTTGGATTTTTTCTTAAGTAACTAATGTCAGTGATCCCACTGACATCAGCCATGGGTTGACCAATATCGATGGTATGATAATAGGTAAAAGTGATAAATTTAGCCTATTTTTTATTTCTTCCCCTACCAAGTGTGGTATCCATTAATAAAAGGTAAAAATGCAAGGTTAAGAAGGATGTAGTTAGTTAGGAATTTATGTTTGGGGTGAGAATGAGTCATGGGTAGTTAGGATTAGGGTACTAAGTATTGAGATGGCTCAGAGGGTAAGAATTAGTCTTAGAATGAGGTGGCCAAATAAGGGGGAATAATTAATTTTTAATTAACTAAATTAAATATTTTAAATTGATTAAATGTGTGAGGGGTGAAACATGAGCTAGGAAGGATAATTATTAAAAGGGGCTCAAGGGGGGTTTTGACATAGGGAGTTATGCAGGTGTGTGATATAATATTGGTATCTACATTTGCCCCTTTTTGTCTTATAATCTGTAATGACAAGTTGTAAGATAAAAATAGAAATGCTATTGGTATTGGATGAAGTATCCCCCCTCAAAATGAGAATTAATGGAGAAAAATTTGGAATTAGGTACCAGCTTGATAAGGAGTTAACTGGGTGGGTGGATGTTGAGTGAGACCATGGTATCACTACTTGCGTGTATACTACTATGAGTTATAGTCAACATAATCAATAATAGGTAAATATGAGGACTCAAATAGAAATAACCAAATCATAACTTATAAGTGATATCTGATATATTTAAAATTATCAAAGTTATGGCTCCAATGGTCCATGTGTTTTAAGTATCTAAGGTAAGAAGTGCTCCTGGTAAACACAAAAGGTTATAGGTGATAAGACTAGTTTGGTCATGATCTAAAACACCTAATATACATGCATGTGTGTAGTAGCCAACTATAACAAGGTAGCATAAGTAGTCAAGACAAATAATGCAAGATTGTTTCAAAAAAGACAATGATCAAGGAGATATTCATGATCTCTAGTCAAAGTCATCATGGGTGGAGATTTAAGTGATCTCTAAGGTTGGTTGTCATGGTTAGGGAGATATATGTGATCTCCAAGGTTGGTTGTCATGGTTAGGGAGATATATGTGATCTCTAAAGTTAGTTGTCATGGTCAGGGAGATATATGTGATCATTAAGTTGCCCCAGACTTAGGTGTAATCCAAAGGGTCATGGTTGGGGTTAAAAATTCTAAGTTTAAGGTGGCTGACATCAATTACATCATCAATGTTGGTAGTAAGTATTGTTGACATTGATGTCTTAGGTCAAGAATATCGACATTAGTGGGCAACCAAACTTGATAAAAAGGGGTTTGGTAGCCAACCAAAACTCATTTGTGATAGGTAATTAGAGGAAAAGAGATCTAAGTTTTGGTGTGGGAAAAGATGGTAGAGCTAAGAGTGGACCCAGTTGGAGGTGTGCCACCACAAGTGCTATCTATTCCACCCCAAAGTAGATGGAGAGATGAGGTAAGATCCTTTTTGAGGTGAATTTGAATTTAAAGTAGCTAATGTGTCATTTGGGTGAATTTTTTGTGTTTGGGGGAGAAAGGGAAACTAAAGGGATGGTAAATGGGGTGAGGGTAGGTTTAGGTGAATTTGGGAGGGGTTAGGGATAGTTTTTAGGGAAAAACATAAATTAGGGAGACATACTATTTGGCCCTAAGGTAGAACCAATCATCAATGTTAGTGGGGTTTGCCAGTGTCAGCTGATAAAGCACTGATATCAGCTAGCATTTGACACTGATGTTGATAGATTTAACTAACATTAGTCATAATAAAAAACCCCAAATAGGAATAAAAGACCTATTTTGGATCCCTAGTTGAGTTAGTCATCAAGCCTAATGGTCGAGCTAGCCTCAAAAGACCCCACATCAACTAAGTGCTACCTACATAGCCCAATTGAGGGCCCCAAGCCATTATAGTTCTCCCAATACATAAGTAAAATAGGTGTGGTATGGTTAAAATTTTGTTAGGGAAAGTGGTTAGGAATAGTAAGATTGAAATAGGTCATGGGACCTTGTACCAGAAAGATAGGTCACAAGATTGATAGTGAGAGATATAGGCCATGGGACCTAGATTTTAAGATATAAGTTATGGGGCCTAGAGTTTAGAGATAGGTAGTTAGGTCTAGGGATTAGAGATAGATATTTTAGCCTAGGGTTAAGAGATAGGCAAGTAGGCCTAGGGTTTAGAGATAGGAAATTGGGCCTACGGTTAAGGTGGGTTAATAGGTTAGATAGGTGGGTATATGACCAAGTAAACCTTAGAATACCCCATGTTGATTAATTACTACCTATAAATCCTAGATTAGGACCTAAAGCCAATGTATTTATCCCAAAAATAAGGGAAAAAAGAGTGGAGGTTTATATTGGAAAGTATGTGACTTGAGATTTATGTGTGTGGATGCAAGCTAGACATGAGTTGACATTGTTAGATTGACTACCTATGCTACTAATGAGGATGTGGAAGAATGTCACCATAGATGATTGGGAGCACATGTTAGATGTAGAGTTAGGAGGATTATGACTATGTTGTAGAGTTGCATGTGATGTTAGCTTCATGATAGAGTTCATAGAGAGGTGGGATCACACCACCAATACCTTCCATTTTCCTATCAGAGAGTTGATAGTGACACAGGAGGATGTGTATAGGATTTTATGGTTACCATTCTAGGGTGAGGAACTCTTCTCTTGTTTAAAAGAGGAGAATGCTATTGACATGGTTACATTATTTGGAGAGCATGTTAGAAAGGTAACCTTTACTCAATGAGATTTGCATATGAACCACTGTACACTATCAATAAGGAGTAACACTGGTTGAGTATCCTAATGATGATAGGGATTATAGTATATTCACTACCAAACATGAATGGTGGGAGATTTTTTATTGCATTGATAGGTGTATTGGCATAGATGGTTAAGTAGTAGATGGTGTATGCATGGGGACCAAATTTTTTAGCATAGTTATACAGAGAGTTATTGGGTTTGAGGCTATGATGATGGTATAGTTTTTATGTTGGGTATTTACTCCATTGTTGGGAATATGATCACATCATGGTAACATAGCCATTGGGGATACCTACCATGATTGTATCTAGTTTTAGGGTCAAGTTCAGATGGTGGAGAGAGGTTATGGTCCAAATATTAGTAGATGCAATAGTGCAGGACATTGATTATTATAGGTGTATAATAGATCGATTGATTCTTGTAAATATTATTTGGAGGCCCTACTTGACATACCCTAAATTTAGAGCATAGGCAGAGTAGCTTTTTAGTTTATAGAGCATGTTATAGGTCAGAGGGAGATGAGCCAAAGAATTAGAGATGATACCCATGGCATAGATCAGGAGATGGCTTAGCTTGTTATAGGATGTGCCTCCTACTTTTACTCAATATAGGAGGGATGATATAGAGGCACACTTACCCTTACCTCAGGAGATAGATGGGATAGATTTTGAGGAGTTACTAGTAGGCTTAGGTGTGATAGATCTTAGATGCATAATGGATTATCCTACACGGTGGATAG
This sequence comes from Torreya grandis, assembly GCA_037957365.1. Taxonomy (NCBI): domain Eukaryota; kingdom Viridiplantae; phylum Streptophyta; class Pinopsida; order Cupressales; family Taxaceae; genus Torreya; species Torreya grandis. Next base: position 522,773 of record JARHVA010006408.1, read on the forward strand.
GTTTGCATCCTATGGTTTAGGTTAGGAGGCCATCACTAGATGTATAGGGAGTGATGAGAGAGAGAGATGTAGCTGTATAGGCCTAAGATATAGTGGTACAAGCCTAATATATAGTAATGCAAGCCCAATATCTAGTAGTATAGGCCCAAGATGTAGTATAAGCATAGGTGTTGGTATTATGGGGGTAGGTTATGCTATTGTAGGGGTAGGTCAGGACATTATAGGGCTAGTTCAGGGCATTATAAGGCTATATTACTACATTGATAGTAGAGAGAGATAGTTTGAGAGTAGTAAGATAGGCTACTCCTCCTCCATAAGGACTAGTATAAGGACCTATAGTAGGTTTGATGGGTCTACCATAGACTGTATCTCTAGATTAGTACAACACTGCTCTAGATGAGATTTCATACTGTAAGAGATTCATTAAGGAATTCCCATAGATTCAGAGATATTCCAAGTATAGAGAGTAGGAGAGATCAGTGACACATGCCATGACTTCTAGCTCATGCAAATGTAGATAGGAAAAGAGTGGTGATGATACTAGTTTTTCATGACCATGATTATAACCTTGAGTATTTTGAGTCCTCGATGATATTTTTGATGTTGTTATATATGTTGCATACACACCAGCCTATGAGCCAAAGATGAGAGATGCACTTTTTGAGAGAGAGAGATGATATTGATATGATCCATATATATACATTCAAACATCATCACAATCACATACACACATCTCCAAATAACAAACTCTCATATATATATATATATATATATATATATATATATATATATATATATATATATATATATATATATATATATATATATGATAGTTTTTAATTTTGAGATGTGTGTATGTGATTGTGATGATGCTTGAAGTTGTTAAAATGATGTGGATGTTTAATTTATGTTAATGTTGAGCATGTTAGTTGAGTTAGACTAGCATTTCCCATATGTGATGGTATATATATAGGTCATTGGTTAGCTTCATCTTAGCATTTTTCCATATTTGTGATGGTGTATGGTTAAAATGAATGGGTTGGATATGTTATTTTATTTCATCATTTTCCTTATCTGTGATGGTTTAGGGTTTAGGGTTTTGGCTTAGGCTTGATAGTTTTCCTATCTATTGTTGTTTACAGAAACTATGGTTGCATGTTTGGTGGATTTCATAGGGGATTATATGAAATGGATTAATGGGAAATGGTTTGTTAGTTTTAGTATGGTTTTGGGTAGTTATTTGAGTATCCTTTATTGAGATGGATATGTGAGTGATAACATCTGTTAAACACATAACTCTAAGAATGAAGAAGTATTGGTAGAAAAATGAGAAGGTGATTGAATATTATCATGAGATATGATCTCAAAAGAGAAACCAACATATGATTAGGATGAGAAAAGAGGAATGATTCTCATGTACTGGAAAAGACCATAATCACAACATATATAGGCTCAAGAGTATGAGCCTATTGCATGCTTTACATCATTTAACTAATTGTTTGTTAAAGAAGAATAATATTCACCTTATGTCAAGTGAGTTTAAAGTCCATTGAAGGAGTATGAGGGGCAAAAGGTAAAATTAATGAGAGTGTTTGGGTAACATAACCTTCATAGTGGGGATGGTATGCCCCTTCTGTGGGTGACCTGAGAGCTATGATAGGCAAGTCCATGACTTAAAGTTTTTTTTTCTTTGTAGGATGATCAATGTGGGAAGCCTACAATTGGATTTTGTTTGTGTTAAAGTCATATGAAGATGATCAATATGAGAAGCTTCTAAATCATCATTTATTTTGATAACAAACCTTGGCATATCCATCCTTCAAGGGAGTGGTTTAAGATTTTTTTTTGATCTTTAATAGATGTCCTTCAAGGGAGTAGTCTATTTATAATATCAAGGAGAAGTTATGTAACTATCCTTTAAGGGAGTATTCTACGCTTGAGAATTATGACCTAAGAGATTATAGCTTGTATATGTATCCCATGTTTTTTTATGTTTGTGACTTTAGTCATGGACAAGACTATAAAGGCTTAGGGGTTTTCCACTTTGAGGGAAAAACCATAGCACTTCATAGGTTAACTAAGTGTATAAGAATAATTGTTAAGAGGAAGGGAGATGAATGTAATAGGGTTGCTCAAGGGATGAGCTGAAGTTAAACAGGAGGTAAAGTGTCACTTGATTAATAAAATAATGGTCATAGGTATAAAACATTTAAAGGCTCAGGTTATGGCCTTCCTTCAAGAGAAGACAAGTGATAAGTTCTTGAGCCATACTTGTGAGTTATGATGTAGGGTCCAAGCTGATTAGGAGCAAACTTACCTCATTTACTTTTCTCCACATTCATCACATGTTGATTTTCCTTTAAGATGATATCTCTGATATTGAAATATTACTCCTTGAGGTTTTTTTTATAAGCACGCTTGAGACACTCTTTATAGATTTGGAGGTGGTTAAGGGCTATGAGATGATGTTTATCAAGCAACTCAAGTTGAGCAAACATTCTTGGTGAAATTCATCATGTGTAAGTATGTCTTGTAGATAAATGCAAAGAGAAGGAATTTAGACCTCAAGAGGGAAACCATCTTCCATCCCATAGACCAAAGAAAAAGGCATAGTACCTGTAGGGGTTTGAATGTTGGTGCAATAAGCCCATAAAGCAAAGGGAATGTGTGTGTGCCAATCCTTGATAGTATTTGACTACTTTCATGAGGATTTTGGTTAAGGTTTTGTTAGAAGCTTCTGCCTATCCATTTTCTTATGGATAGTATGGCGATGAGAAGCTTAGTTTGATTTTAAAGGTGTCACAAATATTTTAGATAGTATTATTTTTGAAAGATTTACCATTATCTATTATAATTTTATGGGGGACACCAAAATGATAGATGATGTGATGGTTGATAATGTCAAAAAAAAATTTAGCCTTAGTGGAGATGAGAGGAATGGCCTTGACCCACTTGGTGAAGTATTTCATAGTAGTAATGATGGAACGATGATAAAGAGATGAATGAGGGTTAATCTCACCAATTAGATCCAAACCCCATCGAGAGAAGGGATAGAATTATTTGTCAACTTGTAAGGCATGGCTTGGAACATGAAAGAGGTTAGATTGTTATTAACATTTGACACAATGCCAAATGTAATCACTACAATCTTGATGGAGTGTTGGCCAATAGTAGCCAAGTCAGAGGATATGTTTGGAAACTATGTTACCATTGAAATGTCAACCACAAATCCCATCATGGCCTTCCTTAATGGTGAAGGAGATCTTAGAACTAGTGAGGCATATAAGGAGGAGACCATCAAAATCTCACTTGTAGAGAAGTCCCCCTCACATAGTGTAAAAAGTGGCATGTTTCATAAAGGTACATCTCCCATTGCTGGAGATGTCAGAAGGGGTAATAGAAAAGGAGAGGTAATCTATAAGTTGTTTGTACCATAATTCATGTGGGTTGTGTGTTATACTACCTATGAAAAGGGTGTTAGTTGATACATGGGATGGAAATGTTAAGCGATGTATAGTGACATAGATTTTTGAGGAAGAGGATGAAGAGGGTATGTGTGAAGTAAGAGAATCCATTATGTCAACAAACTTATTTGTAGATCAAGAAATAGTTTTCAAGAAGTAGGAGTAAAATTATTCTAATAGCATATCCACATGATGTTTATATCATTGTAGAATTTAATTTTTACATAAGTCATGAGTCAACAAAAATGGTTATTGATTTGACACACAAGAAACTAGCCATTTGAAGCCCTAATATCAAAGCTTAATTTTTATCCATATTATTAGTACATTCAAAATTTAGTTTAATTGACAAAGGCACAAGCTCACCATCAAGAGGAATGAGGATGACCCCTACACCACCACCATGTTGACATTTAGACCCATTAAATAAAATCATCATTTGATAGGAGGTGTCATCAGTGGAGAGAATTATGATAGATTCATCAAGGAATTCAAGGTTTGAAGGTTGGTTATTAGGTAAAGGAGTGGAAGCTAACTGGTCAGTGATCATTTACCCCTCAATAGATTTTTGTTGAATAAATTCTAAATCAAATACAGTAAGGAACATGAGCCACCAAGCTACATGTTGGTTGTGATATGTCTTGGAATGCATGTATTTGAGGGGATTGGTATGGGTGATGATGTAGGTTTTGTTATTTAAGAGGTAATGATGGATCTTATAAGCTACAAAGACTAACATGAGACAAATCTTTGTGAAAATGATTCAAAAATTAAGAGATGAAGTAACAGATTGATTGAAGTTTACCTTAAAAGTTTCATAGTTGTTTGATATTAGTAGGTGGAGGCATAACTAGTATTTATTGAACTTTAGCAAGGTCAACTTAAATACCATAGAGAGAAATGATAAAACCTAAGATCTTACTATAAAGGACACCAAAGATGCTTTTTTTTAGGTTTAGTCAAACATTATACTAGAGGAGATGAGTAAATATGATTTTGAGAATCATCAACTAATCTTGGCAAAGTTTAGACTTTATGAGTAAGTCATCCACATAGTCTTCCATAATTTTGTGTAGGAGATCATGGAAGATGTAAGTCATGGTATGTTGGTAGGTAGTACCAACATTCTTTAGACCAAAGGGCATGACTAAATAATAGAAAGTCCCCCATGGGTGATGAAAGTTGTCTTGTGTTGATCTTCATGAGTAACCAAAATTTTATTATAACTTGAGAACCCACCCATAAGTGATAGCATTTCATGGCTAGCTGTTAGATCAAAAAGTTGGTCAATACTTGGAAAAGGGAAATCATCCTTTAGACAAGTAAGGTTTAGGTCATGGTAGTCAGTGTAGATGTGGATTCCCCTATCACTTTTGTGATAGGAACAATATTGGAAACCCATTATAGGTAGTTGATGGGTTGAATAAAGATAATAGAAAGGAGGCATTGGATCTCTTCTTTGACAAGGAAAGCAATATGAGGATGCATTTTACAAATATTCTACCTAATAGGTTTAGCACCTTGGTTGGTGATAATGTTATGGGTGATGATAGAAGGATCAATACCAGACATGTCATTATTAAACCAAGAAAAGGATTTGTTATGATCATTAATAAATGTGGCATAATTAGATTGCTTAGAGGAATCCAAAGATTGGCCAATCTTGAGGACATGGGGGTTATTATGAGAGGGAAAATTGATGTCAAAGTTTGATTAATTTAACATAACTTGTGTTTTAGATGGGAGTGATCATTGGATATAGGAATCATCTGCACCTATGTATATGAGAATAACATCATCATCTTGAAATTAGATAGTGTTGATAGTGGGAGAGTCTTCATCAATCATTTCAAGATGAATAAGAGGAAGGGACCTTATTTCTTTACCCTGGTGATAGGTGAGGGAGCCCAAATGGATGGAATTTATTGAAAAAAATATTAGGAGGTATAGATATCTCTGATTAAATATGTGATGTTGGAGGAGAGGATGGAGAAGGAGAAATTGGATCTTTCATAATTGGTATATGAGAAGCTTTAGTGAGTTTTGTTGGCTAGACAAAACCCACACCATGCCTCTTTTTGGCATTTTCAATGGTTTTATTAGTGGGATATTCAATGGGTGTATGAACACCCTACTCATAATGACCCAAACTAAATCCTTTCTAGGCACACCTATAATGATATGTGTGAGAAAAACTAGGCCTACCTAGGAAAGAGAAGTCACTGGTAAATCATTGTGGTGAAGAAGATGGATTGTCGACAGTGGGAGCTCGATCAATTCCCCCATATGTGAAATTAGTTCAAAGGTTAGGGGGACCATACAAGATGACCACTATAATATTAATATCATAATTTGGGTGTATATGAAGCTTTCCATACTCTTGTCAAGCATGGAACATGTTGAGTGTTAATAAATGATATTCTCTGAGTGATAAATGCTTAAAATTTTTCTCCATGAGGTCTTTGTCAAGAATTTATGTTGTTGGTATCTATGTAACCAAGGTAATGGAGCTTGTGGAAGACTCAGAACTATATTATAGAGGAGATGATGTCTTTAATGGAATTAGAACATCATTGGGGCTATAAGTCATATTGCATGTTTTGAAAGGAGGTGGGTTAGAAGGAATAACATGTACTTACCCATTGTGCTTAAACTTGACATAGCAGTGCAAAGTCAAGGGCACACATGATATTAACACATATCCAATGTCATCTAAGTAATATGTTATATTGGAAATCTCCTTCTATATTAGTAATTATACAAGGACCCACATGGATATGTAATATAATATTACCCACCAAAGTAGCTATGGTGCCATTAAAGGAGTGGAGCACCATGTCAGTTTGAGACATACAATTATTGAGAAGGGCTAGCTATTTGTAAGCATGGGTGGAGATAATATTAATACTAGATCTTCCATTGATCATGACTCTTTTGACATGAGTTTGATCAATATATGTGGTGATAAAAATGGTAGAATCTTGATCTTTAGGGTGTTGAAGTGGAATTTGTGAATCACAAAAGGAAATCAGGGAGATGGTGTTAAGAGAGCTGACCAAAGCTATAAGAGGTTAGGGATCATAAATTTTTGCCTTAACCACTTGCAAGGCACTGATCAAAGTTTGATGATGTTAGGGTGAGTTTTGGATTAACTCATATAAGGACATTTTTAGAGGGGTTTGGTGAAGTTGTTTCACCATTAAGTTTTGGATAACTTCTAAATATGTTGGCTTTATGACACCTGAGATGGAAATCTTGGGATTTAGAGGAGGAGTGTCTTTTGAGAAAAGATGAACCCAAGGGGTAGTGACCTTTTCCTTAACTTTATCCTTTTGATTTTGTGACCGTGTGGTCATATTAATTATGTTGATCTGAAACATAGGTGAAAAAAGTGGCAAAGGGGGTATGATAACATCTTTGAGTTTGAATTTAGGTGGAATGTTATGATGCATTATGGATTTTAGGGGTGGAATAGTAGGAAGGATAAATAGGGTACCAAAATATAGAGTGTCGATATCAAAGTGCTACCAAATGACTATCATGAGAGCTTTACAAATCTCAGTATCACATCTAGATGAACAATGATATAGACCTACTTGTGTATCATCAAACCAAGATGGTTTTGATCTAATAGGGATATAAGGCTTAATGGAAGGAAGAGTTATTAAGGAGGATTGCAACAAATGGCATAGGAAAAATATTTAAGAGCCTGTTAGTGGGCTAGCACTTGTTATTGTAATAGGAAAATACACCTTCTTTGGTTTAGGTGTCATGGGGGTGATTTTGCATGACACCTTTTTAGGTGGTAGTGGAACCACATGTTTTTTTGACACTTTCATGGTTGGAGGTATCATGGTGTTCGATGTGAAAGGCCTAATAGGTGGTCAAGGTAGTAGTGGGGGCAACATAGCCTTTTGTTTTACTTGGATCGATGATACTCCAAATAAAGTAGAGGGATGTGGTTCTAAAATTGATAAAAAAGTTGAGGGTCGAAGAGGGAAGGATTGATGAGGTTTAGGAATATTAAAATTCCTCCTTAGTTCAATCTATAAAACTCCAACTTGTGGTTAGAGAGTGAGATCTAATTTTGCCTATGGATGAATTAGATTAGAGATCAAGTGAATGCCTATAGACTTGATATACTTTAATGTGGTAGACACCTTTAAGGATGAGGGCTCTAACATAGAAGGATGAGCTTTTGGTGATTTTGGTGAAGAAGCTCTAATTTATCAAATAACTTAGGGTAAAGGGTAGTGAAAGGATTGGTAATAGAGGATGACACTCATTGTGTAGGATAAGGAGTTTTATATTGATCCTAAAATGTTGCATGGTCTAGCTTTGTAGAGTCCATAAATTCTAGATTTCTCATTGATTGTAAAAAAAGGTTTAGATGAAGTTGACATAGGCCTTATATTTGCTTATTTAGAAGGCCTAGGTGATTAAGAAAGAGGGAAATTATTTGCCATTGCTACCTCAGGCCAAAGATGAGAAAGAACCACAACAATGTCTTCTTCAATAGAGACAAGAGAAGAGGCATGGTCTTCCATGGGTTGGGGAGATGTAGGCAAAGAAGGATCCTAAAGGGTGTAGAGCATATGTATAGCCATTCCCTTAACATGTGGGTGAGGAATAGGTAAAGTATGATCTTCCATAATTAAAAGAATGGGTAAAATTGGTTGAATTGGAGTGGGCACAATAGATCTCTCATCTAATGTAGGGGTGGATAACACTGGCTCCTCTAGGTATGAAGAAGGAGTGGATGGGGTACTACCTTCCATCAATGGAAGAGAGGTAGGTAAATAAAGTTACTCAAGAGGGTATAGCATAGGAATGATATTACCTTCAAGATATAGTTGAATAATGGGTAAGGAATTATCCTCAAGTGGTAAGAGGATAGGTAAAATGGGTGCAAAAAGAACTGGAAATACAGGCTCCTCTTATGGTAAAAGGAGAGGTAAAGGAGGCTCTTCCTCACGTAGGAGTAGAATGGGTGAATAAATCTCTTATAACCAAGGTGGAAGAATGGGAAAAACAAACTCCATTGATTTTGGGGGAGGAGTAGGTAAAATGCATGCCTCTTGTTGTGGGAGAGGTTGGATTGGAGGTAAAGGAAATACCATATTGTCCATATGGATATTATGATCACATGAGTTATTATTTATGTTCTAAAAATTATTTTAATTAGGTGAATGGTTAATAAAAGGCTATTTAAACACATTTATATTTTGATTAAGAGGTGCATTAGGGTTATCTCAGATGAGATCACCCCTATAAAGCCTATCTTAAACAATGTTTTATAGTTATTATAATTTTGGCCTTTGACTTGATGGTAGCCGCAAAACTCATCCTCCTTATACCAAGTAGGAATAGGATGGGAGGGGTCAAACTATATAGGAGACTTGATTTGAGGAAGGGTTATGGCTCCCTATTGCAATATCTTTTCAAAAATGGAAGTATATGACTCCCCAATGGGAGTGTATTGTCTTTTTTTATACCATTGTTAGAATTTGTTGGTTAGATTTTATGAGGTCAAGGAATTAGGTTGGTTTGTGGTTATGGAAGAATTTGATTTAGTGACCACTGCATTGGTGGAGCCTTTAGATTTCTAGTTAGAAGGAGAAGTTTTAGAAGAAGAGGAGTCATTTGATTTGAAATTGGCATTCTTACTACACAACTTGACTTTGTCTTCATCTATAGCCCATATTTTGAGTTTTTATGCTATTATAAAGGCTTCATCAAATGTGTTGAATGTTTTTACTAAGAGTGTGGATGAAATATACTTAGAAAATGCCCTCATAAAGAGCTCAATAATCTCAATTTAGGGTAAAGATAAGGATATTTGATTGATTAATCCTCTCCAGTGAGTGACAAAATCTGCGATTGACTTGTCATCAAATTGTTTAATAGATTAAAGGTTCACAATAGAAAAAAATTTAGAAATGTTGATAGAGAAATGGTCTAGGAATAATTGTGTGTTACATAAATGAAAAAAGGAAGTCAAAAGTTATAGAGCTATACCAATCTAGGGTAGCACCCAAAAGAGACATAGGGAAGGTGGGAAGTAGTAATGCATCATCGTGTCCTATTAAATAATAAGCATATCTAAATTATCATAAATGTTATTACATGACTTCTTTACTTGAGAAATGCATAAATTTGGGGAGTTCCCATTGGCTTGGATAAGGGTGAATAGGCATAGAAGGATGGATGGGATCATTGGATATATGATCATAAGATAACACATTCTTTGAACCTGACACAAATGTCTCTAGATTAGACATTTTGTCCATTAGCATCTTAATGAGGTTTGGAGGAGGATTGGTTTAGGAGATACCCCTTAAGTTATATGGAACTTGATAAGAGGTAGAGAGAGTGTATGACATAGCTTGCTACGGTTGTGTTGATGCAACATAAGGGTAGTGAGTCATAGGCTAGGGGATGAAAATGAAAGGGTCTTGTCCTGTTAGGTTTGAGATAATGCTTTGGTTGATGTTGTTATTACAGGTTAGGTTGTTGAAATGGTTATACTAGGTGAAGGGTGAGTCATAGCTCATGTAATTATAGGTGCGAGAGTAGATAGGATGGGTATCACCAAATTTTTAAATGGGGTTAGACTTGACTAAATTACTTATGGTTGTGAAGGTAGGGAAGTCATGTCAAGTTTTAGGTGGGATTGGGTAGTTGGCAATGTTGAACTTTAGACATTGTTTATGGTTGGTTTACTTTTCAAAGTGGTGGTTTAAGTAACCATGGGGAACATAGTGGAGAAAAATATAAGTAAAGTTGTCTCCATTACAAAAGTTGGCATACCATATAATGGGTCACCCAAATAAATGTGGGTTTGGCTCATGGCGAGGTGATGTTAAAGGGCTGCCACATTGCAATCAAGAAATTAAAAAAAATATTGATCTCCTTAAAGCACAATGAGAATTTTTTTGGTGATAGGATTACACTATGTATCTTAATTATGCTTCATGATAGGATTAGTAATAAGAGGTCAAGGTGGAAGTGGTTGCTATCTTGTGTAATTTGTAAGAATTATGGCTTGGCTTTGCATCAATAACATACAAGAAGAAGTATAAATAGTCTTAGAAATTTGTATTAGTGATAGGGTGAGGAAAAACTAGGTTTGGGTGTAGGTAGGTAGGTTGTTTTAACTTGTTGTTTTGAGTAGACTAAAAATAAGAAAATTACACAGTCACTGATGTTGATCACTTGACCGATGTCGGTAGGTTAAAATCTATCAATGTTAATGGGTTTAACCAATGTCAGTCACTATAGAGTTCTAGGAGATGAAAATTCCAATGTTTTAAAAACCCAAAGGCAAAATATAGGTAAAATAGAAGATACGAGAGGTCTATATAATGAGAATGAATGCTTATAAAACTTGATATAATAGGTTATAAAACTTGATTATTATTAATAGTGTTGATTTTATAAATCAATGGAAAAATGTCTTTACCAACTTAAAAAAAGGTAATAGAAAAGTAGAAAAAGAACATACATCCAATAATTATTAACTCCTAGCGATTAATTTTAGTCACGTGTTGGCTTATACCTTAATCAAATAGTGAGGTGAGAGTTTGGTTACCAAAGGTACTAAAAAGTAATCTAGAGATGGTTTCAGGTTAGTTTCTGTACTCAAAAATAAATCTATGTTAGACCAGGTACATGGCTTGTTATAAGAGCTTGTTCCCAGAACTTCATGGACCTAGAGCCAAGTAAGGCCACTTAGCCAAAGAATACCTTTTGTCTATAGTTTATACTCCACTAGAGAACATAGTGGATTCTCCCATTGGTGGTGAAATCCAAGTAAGATAGTTGGGTAGGGTAAGATGATCCACCAGGTGATGAAATATTGATGGACCTTGTCTCAGGTGACTTTAGATGTTTATTTCTATGAGTGTAATCTGGTAGTGTAACATTGGTGTACTACGATTCATTCATAATTCTTATAATTAACTAGGTGAGTTAATATGCAACAAGCAAACAATGAAGTACAATAAATTTTAAACCATAATTTGAAGTGTTTTGATTCAAATGAAAATAATGATGAAATAGGAGAAGATAATGAATCTCACTATCCTAATGTGCATGCAAGAAAGAGATAAAGAATATATTCTTTTTAACTTGTGAGAAAAATGATAAGTTTCTTTTAGAAGCAAAAGAAAGAGAAGAGTGACAAGGAAGAATAAATTTTAGTTTATTTCCTTTAAATAAAAAATAAAATGATGACTATTTCATTTTGAGGAAAAATAGAAAGGAAAAGTGTAAGGAATGAAATTTTCAATATAATGCACCTATATGAATGCTTAAAATAAGCAATGAACCCAAGGAAAACTCTAGGGTCCCATTAGCCATGCTAAAAATGTTTCACTAAATTTTGAATCTATTTAATGTTTGAGGAGAAACAAAGATGAAGGGTAGGGATTAGAGATTAGAGAGAACCCAGATTGGTTACACACCATATCAAGATAATGTTGAGTACTCCTCTTTAGCTAGGGAGGACTTCCTATGAAAAAGAAAGCACTATCACCAAAATATTTTTTAGTAGATATATGATTGGGTTGCCAAGCTACGTGCATATTCCTAAAAGTGTCAAACTTTCTTAGGGATGGTAGTCTAATTTTTGAAATAAAATGGTAATGAATAACAAAATTAAAGAGAGATTAAGATAGAGATGTTTGTATTGTTATTGCATTCTGAGTGTAGTAGAGAGTGACACAATGCAAACAATATGAGTTATTGTTGTTTTTGGAGGTTGTTTGGGTAGGCTCAGGGAGGTTAGTGTAAATACATAATCATTGACACCTATTAGGCTACTGATGTTTGTAAGGATATATGAGTGATGTTGGTTATATGATTGATGTCAGTTATGTGACCAATGTCGATAGGGGAAGTAGGTTCTTAGGAGGTTATTGGAGACTTTTTTGAGCTTGGAGGTGGATGTTGGTTAGGTTTTATGAGGTTGGGAAGATTCTTAATGGAGTGGGTAAGACTCAGGTGGGTCTAGATAGGAGGTTAGTATGTTTGAAGTAGAGGGAAATAGGAATAGGAGTTTTACAACTCCACAAGAAGAGTCAAGATGTTTATAAAATTATAAACAAAATAGTGTAAAGTAATTGGAAAATGACTATTTAAAGGAATTAAAAAACAAAAAGATATACTTATCTTATGAAATAGATGAACCATGGGTACCATATATATGGCTCTAATGAGGCATATTGAAGCAATAGGTGAACAAAAAAGACAAGCATGTGATTCTAGTTTAGAATAATTCAAGCTCTGTACAGTATATCAATTCCTAATCTAGACTAATTTGTGTAGAGTAACAGTAAGCCTAGATGTATAAAGTTGAATGCTAAAGCTCGTATGTGAATGACTGAGTTTTTCTAATTTATACTGACCTAAACATTAGCTTGGATTTTGGCTTAAGTAACCATTGTCGGTGATCCCACTAATGTCAACCATGGGTTGATTGACATTGGTGGCATGGGAATAGGTAAAAGGGCTATACTTAGACTATTTTCTATTTCTTCCCTTGCCAAGTGTGGTATTCATTAATAAATGGTAAAAATGTGAGGTTAATAAGGATGTAGTTAGTTAGGAATTTATGTTTGGGGTGAGAATGAGTCATGGGTAGTTAGGATTAGGTGACTAAGTCTTGAAATGACTTAGAGGGTAAGAATTAGTCTTAAGATGAGGTGTCCAGGTAAGGTGGCATAAGTAGTTTTTAATTAACTTAATTAAGTATTTTAAATTGATTAAATATGTGAGGAGTGAAACATGGGTTAGGAAGGCTAATTATTAAAAGGGGCTCAAGGGGGATTTAGACAAAGGGAGTTATGTATGTGTGTGATGTAATTTTGGTGTCTACACCTATTTATGAAGTATTATGCTATTTCATCAATTATTGTTATGTATATGAATATTTTTTTCTTAATTTTGAGATATAGTACTCCACTATTATGAAAATTCTAATTGATTTCATTACTAGTGGTATCAAAGCATACATTTGAGAAAGTTTCTATGGTGTTAATTTTTAAATATTGGTGTTTTTTTTTGAATTTGGTGTAGCTTGTTTAGGCCTAAAACCCTCTATCCTAGGGCTTGTACATGGTTGGTCCTAACACTCGTGACTGCATGACATGCCAAAAATTCCTCAAAATGATGACATGAAGTACATAGCTTCAGATCCTTTTATTTTTGAAGAGGTTTACTAACTTAAGTTAGATATATAAATAAAAGTGAGGAAAGATGATTTTGATGTTGTAAAAGGGAACATAAATTTTATAAATAATTAGTTATCAACTATGAGTGGGTATTTGACCACTCTTTTGTCTCAAGTTTTGTAGATAATCCTCTACCTCTTTATTTGGGTTCTCCCAATAATAATTCCAATTTAAGATCATAGCATATGATGCCAAAAGTGAAAGTGTGTAAGTTTAATGTTAAGTATCCAGCCACTTAGATAAATCAATTAGAAAATTTATTTGATCTACATCGATCCCATGTGCACATAAAAGGTGGTCAATTCATCTTTCCATTTAAACATCATATATGAATAAATAATCATTGCATAGTACACAAAAGAATCATTTTTTCATTAAAAATGTCAAATTTGCATAAAAATACTTCACATATCCTATAAAATAACTAAATTTGCATTCAAAAGAATTGCATATAGATGAGACTAAAAAATGAAGCACATCAAATACAACTCTACATGAAACTATATAAAATAACTTAATGAATAAAACATATGTGAAAGGAAATAAACACTAGCATCATGGAAATATTTATCATATAGTTACATCACATGTTACTAAAAAATATTGCATTTTCATTTAAACACATGATGTAGAAATTATAATAATTGAATTTATTTTTAAAATCATCACATACATAGGAATAAAAATGTTGCTTTAAATTTCATTAAACAAATGACTATAATGAATAAATTTTTTGAGAGGACATGATAAAGCATCATAATAAATCAAATATAGGAGAAAAAGAGAGAAAAACGAAAAACCACAAATTAAATAAATTTTAGTTTAAATGAAAATATTTTAAGGAAAAATATTTGCATAAAATTAGAATCAAACCATAAATATGCTGTATAATTAAAATATAAAAATGGATAGAAAATACAAAGGTTAATGACTTATAAGGCTTGTTCTTATATATCACATGTACTAGTGACTAAATAATTTAAAAATAATAACCTAATAAATAATAGAAAATGATTTTCATAAACTCTTAGATATCATTGAAGGATATTTTTTAGAAAAATGTAAAATCTATAATGTTTTAAAAAGAAAGGAAGGTTAAATTAAGTAATTATTAGCACAAATAAAAATTGGGAAAAATGACATCAAGTAAAATAGATTAACTATATTCATTAGTTAAAATTAAGAAAAATGTTATTTTTTTAAAAGAGAATCCTGATTCATCGAAATATTGATTGAACATGGAGTATGTGGGGATGAGAAATGAAGAAAAATGAGTGTTTGGGATAGAATCATCAATGATAGTTGTACAATCCAGTGATCATTCCCCATTTGTGTATAGATATTTCTAAAAAATACATGACCTTACTAATGAAAATAAGCATGTATTAATAAATTAATATAAAGGAATGAAGAAGACCCAATGGATGAAGCTACTTCACTTTCCATTCTTTAGACAAATGAATAATTTTTATAGATGGTCATATCTATAATATTAAAGGTAATATTTTATTTAGAAAAAATATTTAATTCTTATTAAATTTGAAACCCTATCTATGGTAAATAACTTGTAAAGTTATATGAAGAATATTGAGTTATATCATGTGAAGATTTTATGAGCAATAAGACAATAAGTTAAGAATATATATGAATGGGAGATAGGGGTGAGAATTGTTTTGTCAAGTTCTATTAAGCGTAAAAAAGTAAGAAAGATCATTGAACATATAAGAGACTATATTTTGGTACACATATAAGGATTTGAAGGATGTATTATTAGGAGTGAATTCCACATCACATTATATGATGATCTCATGTACCTAATCAAACAAACCAAAATAATTTACTACTAGCAATACTAGAGTCTAGAGAAATTATTTTTTAATATATTTTCTTTGGTTCTCATTTTATTTATGTACTATAATACCATAGTTGGGAAAACAAGTATTTTAACCAATTATGATCCTAAAAGGACTATTTTTAATAGTTTTTACTTATACCCACTAAATTGGAGTGGAGAAAAGTTTCTCCAAAAATAAATTTTCAATATTCTAAATAAATTGGACTATTTCAAATCATTTGAGCATAGATCGGTTCGAATAAATTAGACTATTTTGAATAATTTGAACTTATA
The DNA here is from genome assembly GCA_037957365.1 of Torreya grandis. Classification (NCBI taxonomy): domain Eukaryota; kingdom Viridiplantae; phylum Streptophyta; class Pinopsida; order Cupressales; family Taxaceae; genus Torreya; species Torreya grandis. The sequence continues at coordinate 538,597 of JARHVA010006408.1, forward strand.
CCCACTAAAGAAGAGTGGATAAAATTTTATTCAGATAGAATTTTACTATATTAAAAAAAATTGGAATAATTCAAACCATTTGGTCACATATCATTTTGAATAACTTAGACTATTTCGAATAATTTAGACTTATACCCACTAAAGTGGAGTGGAGAAAATTTTAACCAAAAATAAGTTATATATATTCCAAATAAATTAGACTATTTCAAACCATTTGGGCATAGATAATTTTTAATAAATTAGATTATTTCAAATAATTTGGACCTATACATACTTTAGTGGACTGGATTTTTTTTAAAAAAAATTAGACTATTTTAAACCATTTAGGCATATATAATTTTGACTAATTTGGACTATTTTGAATATTTTGGAGTTATTATATATTCAAAATAAATTATACTATTAAAAAACATTTGGAAAAGGATAATTTTGAATAATTTAAACTATTCTAAATAATTTGTACTATTCTAAATAATTTGGACTTATACCCACTAAAGTGGAGTGGTGAAAATTTTCTACAAAAATATTTTTATTATATTATAAATAAATTAGAGTATTTTAAACCATTTGGGAATAAATAATTTTTAATAAATTAGACTATAAATATACAATATTATGATGTTAATTATCATCATTATGGCATCGACATCTAAAATGCAAGTCCTAAAAATGAAAGAAAAATAAACCAAAGTAATAACCTCAGAGATAATAGAAACAATCATCATACATCACTAAGAGTAATATAACAAAAAATTGCATATAAGGGATGAATTTGGATCGTGTTACATTGCAAGAAGTTCTTTGATTACTAGTCATTGAGCCATTACATTTATTGAGTCCATATATACTTCAGCCTTATAGTGATCACCACCTTGTGCCTTAGCATTTTGTGTATCCAAAGCATCTAGAAGACATCATCTTGAATAGAATTAGACCAAATAATGGGCTATTGATACAATTTCATCTGACTCAAACTTTATAATGAAGGAGAGTAGAGATGGTAATGGTTTTAGTTAAGAATGTGTAGAAGGGGTACCAGCCTTTGCACTCTCTATCATAGCCAGGTAATGATCATAAAGAGGAACATAAAAAGCCTTCATATCCTAAGAGACACATAGAGGAATTGAACCAAGATATTGTAAACTAAAAAAAGGTAGAACATACCCAATTATCAGGTCAAAACTAGTTAGCCATCCAATAAAGTCACCCTAAATTTTCTTCCATACCAAGGCCTCTACTATTGAATGAGATTACTACCTATTTTAAACCACATGAAGTAGGTTAATATCAAATCATGTCACCACATTTTTACTAGTTTTATTATGCCAAACAAGATGAATGTAATCCTATCTATTAATAGTTCAAATTGACTATAAAACCTCCTTTTTAGAAGCCACAAATTTAGATGTAGTCTATGATCCAAGACACTACCTTAGAAAACCATTTTAATATGCACTACATAGAGTGATAAAAATAGGGTAGTAATGACTAAGATTGACACAACATAATACATCTTAAAACTATAGGAAATCTAATTAGGAGAGAAAATAAAAAATGAATATGACAAGTAGAGATAAATTCTGGTAGTTAATCACTTTGATTGATTTAATACCTATAATGACAAAACACTTTTCACTTGAGGGATTAATTTGAAACCATGAAGTGAAATACATTTACACATGTTAAATCTCTAGTATTGCCAAAATTGAAAGCAACAAATGTAATTTTTTTAGAAAATCACATAAATCATAGGTGATGTCATAGGTCCATCAAATCAAAACCCAAACATCAATCATATATAATATACATCACTACATCAGTCACTTAGTCCACCACCTGATACTCAAGGAAATATTCTTATTTATCAGAATCAGTTTAGCAATGTGATGATAACAAATATTCCATTTCATCCGAAAGAGGACAAATCATGTGGAGGATGTTGTTGAGTCATCAAGCCTAAGCATGACAATTATGAATCACCTCTACTATGAGATTATAATCTCCTTCAGTTATCAAGTATTTGATTTTTCATTGAATTTTAAATTATATGCAAAATACAACTACCTAGGCTTACAATTCATTGTTAGTTTTATATGGATATTCACTCAAGCAACACAAGTGAGAGAACCAAAGCAATATCAAATTCTATGTCCTATTCCTAAGGATACTAGATTTCCTTATGATGTTACATCAAAATTTAATTTAAATAAACTAGATAGGTAGTATCTAAGGACACCTAGCATGTATATGAGATAAACCACTATATACCCTTGACCCATTAATGGGGCATTGGATAAAAAATCTAATGAGTGAGAGAGAGACTTGATAATTATTTGATATTCATAAGGAAGAACTTCATGAACAAGTGTCAATATACTAATGGATAAAATTGGGTAATTTCTATTTAAGTTGATTGAGTATCCACTTTCAATGGGAATGGACTTCAAACTTGGACCTAATTCAATAATTTTAAGGTATCTCCAACTATAAATCAAATTGCACAAAAAGTGATCAAAGTATTACTAAATTAAAATCCATAAATGTGAAAAAAAATATATTACATTTGAAATAATTTAGATTTTATTTGCATGAAATTGATGATAATTTTGCTAAAATTATAGTTTACAATCAATAAATACACTTGAAAACATCATATGATAAAGTTACATCCTTCTAAAAATAGATTCATAGTTGATGGCATAGATTTTTTTTGTTTCTCCCAAGAATGTGATGATAGACATCATTTTTATTCTCCAATCCTTTTCATCTTTCCAAATTCCATTTCCACTATATCTACTTCTCTTAAAATAACTTATTTGAAAATTTTATTTTGTAACATATTTTGGAGAATTGCAATCCATAAAAACCATGTTATCAATTAAAAAATTATCTCCAATGGCCCCTTTGAAAATAACTTCATCCAATCTCTCTATATTTATATTTAAGGGATTAGAATATTTTTCCCCCTAACAACCATAAAATTTAAACTTGTGTAATCCATGGCTTGAAGGAGTAGGATAAGATGATTGTCCTATATTATTGACCAAATGCCAATGTAAGTAAAAGACTATAGTGCCACCTTCAAATGTTACTATGGATGATATCAAATGTGGTATGACATATTTCCTATTATATAATCTTATTTTCTTGTTGAATCATTTATTTTCATATACATTTTTTGTGGACAACAAATAATAAGTCATCCAACCTCAAAATCAATATTTTTTAGAAGTAAATTTTAGCTCCTCCTTTGAAATGTCTACAACTTTTTAAAAAAGAAAGCAATCATTTATTAAAAATATTATAGTAAATAAGAAATATAACATAAAAATTTCAAATAAAATGTTTTACATATTAGACTGATCATTGATGCATTTCTTATTTGCATTTTATATTATAGAATATAAACATATTGTCTTTCATTTGACACATTTTTTATTTTCATTTCCTTAAATCTTATAAATATTCATATAAACATATACAAAAATATATTCATGCTCAGTCATATGTATCTATACTCACTATAAACAGATCTTCTATTTCTATTTTCATTTTTGTAACATACATATGCATATACATGTTTATAATGAATCCTCATAACTCTATTATAACAAACACTTCTTATTCATTTGTTGTAACTCATCATATTATGAAACCAAAAAAATCCAATTACTTCTACAACATATTTATACCATTTAACATATTCACACACACACACAAACACACACACACACACACACACACACACACACACACACACACACACACACACACACACACACATGCCTTTTTTCACCAAAGAGGCTTTAAAATAAAGATCATGTATACTCTAAAGATAATTTATTGTCTTCAAGACACATTATATCACATGTTGAGTTATTTTAAGTAGATCAAATTCAACATTTAAAGAACATTTAAATGGGTAAATGAAACCGCATTCAAGTTGACATAATAATAAAATGAATTCAAACTTCCAAATTCCAAGCTGATGTAACTATATTTATTGTCTTCTACTATCTCTCACCTTTTTATTGCATTTTTGTAGTTTGTCTAGATGTAATATTTCATTAAACATTTTGATATTTATACCCTACAAAGTATTATGTAATTTAATAAATAAAAATTATCATCATCATTTTATTTTATATTTAAATTTTTAAAAAGTGTTTCGTTGTATAGTTTTACCTTGTGTTGTTTTCATGGAAGCTTCAAGCTATAGAGTTCTATCTTGGGGTGTTTTGTTTGAGACCCAAAGTTATAGAGCTATGTTGTGAACTATTTTAATTGAGACATAAATAAATAAAAAATATTTTATTAGTATTATAAATAATTGATAAATAAAAAATTCTATAATTGTAAAAATATGTAATGATCTTATCTTACCTTCTTCAACTTGAAATTTATCATGTTTATTGGTTTGATTTTCCATTATTATTTCTTCACTTTCATTCAATACCATATTTTTTACACATATAAATATTTCTAAGATTTTCGGTTTGAGAAATAAATCATACACACCAAAATATTGTTAAGATGTTTTATTTAAAATATAAAACATGATTATAAAATAACTAGAAAATGTTATGCACCTAGTAGTGATCAAATTAGTTGTTATAGTATTTGTTACAATGAACGTGTCAAACATTTTTGAAATTAAACAATAAAAATTATTTGTTCTTTAGTTTATATAAGGAAATATAACTTCCTTTTCATTTTCATGAAAGCACATAGTAATCCAACTCCTTTATATATCCCAAGAACATCACATGTATCTAACTTACTGAAATTAGAGATAAGTCTCTCCCAAAAGAAGTTATCTAATTCATTTTTGAATGACAATCCTATTTTGTGTGAACTAATAAATTAAAATGTTGATATGCATTTATTAATGATAACACCTTCCTCTAATTTACTTTGTTGTGAATGGAAGATGAAATATTCAAGCTAAAAATTAGTGGAATCTTGAGAAAAATTGATACCTATAATATGAGTCCAATTTAATCCATCGCTATCTAGACCCCAAAGTATCACACCTATATTTTTAATATAACGGAAAGGACCAACACAAAAATTTCTAAGAGAGTTCTAAAATCCAAAAAAATGGTTATTTTTGTGAATGATGAATACATTGAAATACCCAACAATAACTTTATAAATCAATGCCTAAAGAAATAGGTAAAGATGTTCTTCCTTAAAATATTCAATGACATTTAAAATAAAAATAATTATCAAATAAAATTTTACAACAAGAATTAATATTTCATTAAAATCTTCTTAAATGGATGGCCAATGACATAGATGGGTGTAATGATAGCTAGACATAATTGTATCTATCCTAGGAAGATGAAGTCCATCATTATCTAGGTATTTTATCAATATGCTTATTGAATCTAGATATAATACTTCTAAGCTTTTTTATTTTTTTTTGAAATACTTTCATCTAGTACACTCAAATATTCAATTTTTTTTTGATAAAACCATATAACACTCCATTACATCTTTAGGTGTGATTTTTTTAATGGAAGTATTAGATCATGATTATTGAAATAATCTACAATTTTTTTTAATATGTTACTTTCCATCTTCATGTTTTTACACCAATTTTCCATGTCATTTCACTCAAGTGTTTTCAAGAAGGAAATAGACCCTTTTTCTAATAAATTTGCTAGTTATTTTTTTTGTTTATGTTAAACCCTTTGAATATTTCTTAGTATTGTTTTACCAATCAAATTTAAATCTTGTTTATCTGAACTTGGTAAAGTACCAATTCCCAAAAAAAACAAATGCCTTATAAAAATGATCCCAAATGGGTTATTCCATGAAAAGAAGGCATTTTATCTCTTGCAGTTGTTATTTTGAGCAGTTCATTTGTGTCAATAAGTGTCTATTTTTTTCATGTATTTATTTTATCTTTTCTTTCCTATTTCAATATTATTCCAACTTCTCATTTAGATAAGTTCATGTGAAAATGGAACTCTTTATACAAATTCATCCTTATAATTTACTTCATTTGATGCATTATATTGGTTACATATTTTGTGAACAATATAGAATGGAGAAATTATTTTCATAAATATTAACCTTCTAATAGAATATTTTTTATCAATGATAGTGAATTATATTTCTCATCTTAAATAATTATCTATTGTGCAATAATTATGTGTTGGCCATTTACAATTTTGAACTTGACAATTTTTTCTCCATGATATCTTCAAGGACATATTTTGATTGGATAATACATTGAGGGTTACTTAGATAAAAAAACAATTAACAAAGCTTCCATAATTATAACTTCATCATGTTTTATGAATGAATGAATTATAAGAATCACCCCTCTTTCCTTCAGATTTCTTATTTTGATGTAAGCATCCCCTGATTCATAGAGGTCTATAGGAATACTCAAGGTGTAATTTATAGAGGAATTATACCATGTAGATAATTCACCATATGTTTGATCAAAACTTTGTGCCAACAAAAGTGTATCAACCTTCTATTCAATCTTATATTTCTCCACTAGTTTAATTTCTAGAGGAAATTTACCATGTAGAGAATTCACCATGTGTCTAATCAAAACTTTGTGCTAACAAAAGTGTATTGACCATAGATTGAATCTTATATTTCTCTACTGATGTGAGTAATTATATATCCTTTTTCAAATCTACATATAAATATGTTACCCTTGCTTGTCTTATTTTCTTTAATGTTTTTTCTATCATGATTGTAGGCTATCTTAAATGCATATTTACATGGTGGCAATTAGAAGAATTTGGTGTCCCTTGTTCATATTTTTATTTCAACATGTTCTATATTATAAGGACCAAAATGTCTCTATCTATCAACCCATATAATTCAAGGTTATCATAGCTATTAAAATGAAACCCAAAAGTTTCACAAGGAGAAACATTTATTTTTGTCAATTCCATTTTACTAGATGTAAATTTATTGAAATTAGTTATAGAATGATGGGTAATTCCCTCTTATTTATTCCATAATTATATTTTGAATTTAGTGGCATCTTCATGTTCATCCTTATCACAAGAAATGATTATTCCAATATGAGAAGATTCTTTTATGGATATAGTTCTAATTGAACAAATATTTGCATGCATATTTGTTAGACAAAAAACCTCAAAATAGCAATCAGAAAGAGGAATTTTGTCACCATCATAAAATGGAAAATTATGATTTGGATTTAATTTTAGTTTTGGTATTTTAAATGGTACTATATCTAAATTTTATTTTATTGAGGCCTTATTCTACCTTTTAAGTGTAGGAATTTATTTCTCACCTGAAGACATTATACAAAGCCATTGAAATAATTTAATTATTGAAATTGTGTATAATCTAAGTTACATATTGTATCACTTATGAAATTTTTTGTGATTAAATAGTGATTATCTATATATCAACAAATGTGAATTCTAATCTACAATATAAAATACATATTAAATATTCATAATGTATACACTAACTTGGACATTAACTAAAAATGTATAACCAAAATCAAAATAAATTATATATAGAGAAATGTAAAGCTCATTCTTAGGGGGTTGCCTAATAGCTAATTATGCATTTATAATATATTAGACAATTTTTAATCATATCCTATAAGTGTAACACTATACTTAGGGTTTTAATTCATTGAGCTAGATGTACTTTTTAAAAATAGTAATTATCGAGCTATAATATTCACTGATAAGTTTGTTGAAGGTATATATTAGGAGATAAATTCAATGTCCCATTGAGTTTATGATAAGTCTTGTGAAGGAATATCATATCCAAAGTAGGACTGACCAGAGGAAAGTGGATGGAATTTTAAATACATTTATTAAGTGTGTCAAGGATTATAAGTAAATAAAAACAAAAACCAATATAAATTGATATGCAAAGGAATCTACAAACATTTATTTTGAAGGAGAAAGAAGAAGGGGAAATATGTTTCAAATATTCAACTTAAGTGGTCTGAGGTGAGGTGTTAAAACATTAGATAAATGTGGATGATCTTCCATCTGAAGCTTCATGATTATTTAAAAAAGATAAACCAACTTATATGTGTCAGATGAAGCATTATCACTCATCAAAATTAATGATATGATGTACAAGTCCTAAATTATGATGAATATCAATCAACATCAATTTATTACACATGTTGCAAACTATGAGAATCTCTAGGCCATTTCATTCAATAAATTCCCAACATTCGATAACAAGATCCAAAATACTCACTATATTATAATGTTTGATGACTTAGATAAGTTTATAAAAATTATCACAACCACCACTAAGACCAATGAATAAAAACAACATTAAAAAAACTCCTTACAATTATTTTTGTATAATAATTCTAGAGAATTTGATGCTAGCCTTAAGCCTAGAGAAATTGTCTTCCATCAAAGGACATTTACTCAAGGTCATGCCCATTTCTATGGTATATGAACTAATTATATAACATTAATTCAAACCATCAAATTCATCTTGTATCAAATGGGCTTGATAATCCATTGAGTGAGGTTTAGTGTACCTAGAGTAGGTGAAATAAACCTTGGGTAAGTGACCTCACCCATTCTTTTTAGGAGTGGGTGGAAAATTTTTATTTCAAGAGTGGATTTTAATGAGCTAAAAATACTAGACCTATCCTAAAGATGATTATTATGAAAAAACATCCATCAATAGGTACCTTGAAAGTATCACCTAAGAGATACCTTTTAAACATGCACAAGTGTAAATTTTTCATTCAATGTATCTCTTAGGAATTATATAAAAGTTAACCATGAAGGTATTACAACGTTTTTTAAAGTAACTTAAAGGTATATAATAGGATATACCTTAAAGTTCTTTGTTTATGGTCATATATTCTAGGGGATGTTGAATGTATCTCTTAGTAATTGCGTTCAGCATGCACATGAGTGTAATTTTCCTTCACCTTGAAGGCACTACTTGAAGGGCCTTGTAATAACTTGAATGGTACCTTCATGTAATATTATTGGAGATACCTTCAAGTTACCTAGGAAGATATTATGAAGGTTTAAAAAAAATTAATAAATTTAAAAGGATTCACACCCCATATTATAATTTTTCTAGATTCCTAAAAGTATGACACTTGGCATCCCATCCTTAATATGAGATCATAAAATATACCTCCAAGGGTATTGTCATACATTTTAGGGTATGTTCAAGGTATCTCCTAAGAGATACCTTTGACATTCACAAGAGTGGAATTTTACTTCACCTTGAAGACACTAATAAATGATACTTTGAAGGGCCTTATAATACCTTTAAGTGTACCTTCAAGGTATCTCCTAAGTTAAACCTTTAAAAAATGTGAAATAGTGGATTAAAGGTATATCTCCTAAGAGATAACTTCAAATTACCCATGAAGGTATTACAAGGAAGGAGAAGTTTTAAGTGTTCCATGTTCCCATGATCTAGGGACCTCCCAGGTGGCACTCCCTTGATAATTTTATTTGATGATTATAATTGACAAATCCATCTAACATATTTCCATCTTCAGCACTCTCACTCTAAATATACCAAAGGAATTTATCTTTTCAACATTTTAATTTAGAACATTTATTCAGAAATGAGAATTTAAGAATTTAGGATATGGGTCTCAAAGCTACACATTTTGGTGTTTGGTAAAAATGGTTAGAACATTTGTTTAGGATGCTCAAAAATAGTTTTATACCTTGACTCCCAAATTCCAAATACTCAATTTTTTTTTACTCAGTAAACTAAATATAAAAAGGTGATGAAATGATATTTGGTAGAGGGTAATGATGTTTCACTCTTTTTTAACATAAAAAGTGTCTACATGGCATACCCACTAAATGAGGTGGTAAAGTTCATTTTAAATAAATAAAATGAAGTTATAGGTATTGGACATTAATGTCACATGAATTGCAAATCAATGACCAAGATATATAAAATTAGCTTGAATGATGACATTCCCACCAGTTAGTAATGACCTCTTTATACAAAAAATTCAAAGGGTTTTTGACACCATCCCAATTCTCAATCAACTACTCCACTAAGTACATTGATATTATTTTTTAATCTACCATTTTATAAAAATCAATACAGACACTATTTATCTCTATGGGATATAATTGATGCAGTTAATGCCCATAATTAGGAGAAGAGAATAACACTAGCACAAAATAAATTGGTTTTAGACCTACTCCCTCTCAAGTGATAAGGGTTACACTTCTTTATAGCCAATCCTGAAGTGATTCCATCATAAACCTACTATGAGACTTCTTCTTCACTAAAAAGGTGAAAAGGGACACCTACTTGCACCATTTGGAACATAATACCATTATGGTCAGCATCTCAATTGATACATTTTAAAGGTATTTATCTTTTCCAGTTGTAGATGTGACTTATGATTAAAATAAGGTGTTAATATGGAAAGAGAATAATTCAATTAAAAAAAACACTGAGCAAGTGGCTTATCCTTAGGGAGATTATCATTACAAAGGATAAGGACCCTATACCTATCACCAAGTTTAGGATGGGGGTTCACATTGGGATGACCATCTTAAAAAGGTTGTATGGTTTTCTAATAATTCATTTTATTCACCTAGAATGGGTTCCACTGTTAGACATGATGATGACCTCATATTTAACATTTGACTTAAGAGAGGTAATTAGCTTCAAGATGCAGGAACAAGTTTTACACAAGGATTAGTAGCCTATTGGTGGCCACTATTATATGATTCCATAACTCTTGGACATTTTTATGGGAACATTACACATGCACTATGGGTCACTCTTGGACTCTGCTCTGACTACATTAAAAATCACATTTGTGATTAATGTATATGCATGTGTAAATAACATCACTCATGTTGTAGAGAATTTATACCCCCAAGTATTATAGGCTATTCATGAATCCTTATTTCCTAAAATATCAAAATCAATTGTAGACTCATTGGTGCCACATGGTGACTATTGGTTATATCTAGACTACATAGTGATTATGGTCACTGGTAAAAAGGTCAACCCCTTATACCTTTCCAATTAAATGTTAGATAAGTTGATGGAATAATAAATAACATTTCAACTATGGTGGAGTGTATATGAGGATTTAATGAAGAAAATAAGAACACATTCTATGGCTCTCACCTAATAATACACCAAATATACTACACAATCTGGAGGCACTTTGGAGAAGTGGGCAAAATGAGGGAATATTATTCATTTCTAACCTTACCTCATAGGTATTGATATATTTATGGTAGAATTCAAAATCAATTCAATAGATTAGGTACTGTATACCAACATGAGCCCTATGATCATGATTTTCTATTCTTAAATGATAAGGATGGTGCCCAGGTCCTATAAAGGGAATAAATGGGAGAATTGAGGTAAGAACATATGAAAATAATTTAAGGAGAGCTCTCTATCTCAATTTAAAATGCACACCTTAGGATCCCACCCCTAGGTGGATGGGTTAATTCATATTTTTAGACTAGTAGGACTCCGCAACCATCAAAAAAATAAAGATATCTAGCTCAAGAAGTTCCCCAAGCATTGAAAGGCCTAAGAATGGAGTTCAATATAATTGGAGCTAAACATGAAAGATTTTACAAAAATATAATTTTCCTTGACTCCTTACATTTATAAGTTTGATACCATCTATTGCTACACCAATGCAAGAACCTATAAGTTTGGAGTTTCAATATATTAAAACTCAAAAATACTTCCCTATAGTTCAAAGGGTTCCAATTTGTTAATAAGAGGAAGCCCAAGGCTCATCACCTTAAGAACCTAGTTATTAAAGAACAACTAGTATGATCACCTTTAATTCAATATCAATATATCAAAGGGAAGTCTATCAATGAAGAAATGGATATAGCTAAAAAATAGGAGTTGTAGAGAGAAAAATACCTTATCCTATAGGACATTAAAGGAAATACACCTTTGGGTGTCCATTAATTAGGTGAGGAGGAAAATTATTTTAACTTTTCTACTACAATTTTCTCTTTTATTCCTCTTGATTATAGTTCCCAACCATCCCTAATCATCCCCAAGGTAAAGTATATCTCCACTTTCCTAATTGTTTACACTCCACTAGTTGTATTCACATCATTAGTTTACTCCATTACGTATATAGTTACTTATGACACTACCCCAACACACTAAAAACCAAAATAAAGGATTCTAAAAAAGTCATGGGAGCATTGGTAAGTTCCTAACTTTATGTGTCATCAATTCAAATAGACTTTCCAATGAATTACTCCAACTCTTCTCAATGCACCACTATGATATCTTCAGAGAAATATAAAAAGAAGAAACTAGTATACATAGTCCACCTAATACCTCAATATGGGTGTGTGGATTAGTCTAAAATCATATGGCCTTCCCTTATTAACCTAGTACATGAAGAGGTTTTTAAAAAATCATTAGAAGATACATTGGTTAAGATCAAATCTGATGACACTCAAACCCAACCCAATTGGTCATCCCATAGTGGGTAGCTGATTTAGGGTCAAAAACTTCTCATAAGCCAAATCTCATAATAACAAACCTACACAGAGTAATTTATATATTTGATAAATCCACATGGAGTGTCCAAAGGTTAAGCAAGAGAAAATTAGAAGAAGATACTATAAGAGGGATTATCTTAGAAGAGAGACAATATGCCTTTACATTCTCCAAGAGAAATAATAGGAAATTAAGGTAGTTCCCATATGTATGAGTTACAAACTATCTTGGGACACATAAGGATGCCTTGTTGGAACTGCATGAAGGAATGAAAATGGCTAGGTAAGAGCGCAAACATCAATTTGATCAAGTGAAAGAATAACTTTTTAAATCTTTAGAATAGATAAAGGAATAACAATGAATATTTCATGTTCCTCTAAAAATTAAAACTGAGGTTCAGAATGTTGCTTCTAGATTGTACAACATTTTTGTGGCCATTATTGCAATAAGAGTATAATTGGCCCCCCATTTGGTTGAGACTCATCAATTATTTAATTATTTGAATTTGGATGAGAATAAGTTAAAATTTCTTATTTGTTTTACAACTAATAAGGCATACAACCACCTTTATCCAATGGCACCATTATAGTCTTTAAATTATAACAACTTGATAGTCATCGGGACTAAATAAGATAGGGAGTGGATAATGAAAGTGAAGGTAGTAGTGCATAAGTATGTCTAACATGAAACTCTCAATTTATAAATCATGGAAGAATTGAATCTATCACAAGCAAGAGACTCAACATGTAGGATTATAAGTAGAAATAATTTTGAATGGTAGACTTCTTCCAACTTCAAACAAATCCTTTAAGTAATTTAATTGTAAGAGATTGAGGCCAAGTTATGTTTTGAAATAAATAAGGTGATGAAAGTGGAAATTTTTGGAATAAACATTAAAAATAAAAAATCTGAGCATGAAAGGATCTTAGAACAAGTAAAAGTGATTCAAAGACTTCCATTATTAAATATGGATATTATCTGACATTATCATGACCTTGCGGACAAATATTATCAATTTTTGGAAGTGAAGAATAAATATGGAAATTCAACTTCTAGTTTAATCCCATCATCCACTTCAACACCTCCAATTATCAATAGTTCCATGTAAATATCTAGTCAGCCTTGAGTTGAAGGCTAATTTTGTATGCATACATGTAAAAATTACTAACTCTTATACTCATATTTTACTTTTATTTATCACTATAATTTAAAAGTTTCCTAGACTTACTATGAGCATGCACACATTGCATTTCATGATACATGTTGACCTATGTTTAGACATAGTGATAGTTAACTATATGCATGCATACATGTAATTTTAAGACTAAAATTAGAACTAAGGTTCTAATTGTGTAATGTAACTATTATTTTACATGAATTTGGATGATGAAGTGACCCTTCCCTAAGTTTTTAATTCTTTGTTCCTATAATCTTGAACTATGTTTGTCTTTAAGTGTGTATTAGCTACAATTAGTAAGCACCAGTTCTAGAAACACTTGTCCACGGTAGAAACCAATATAGGAAGTGAACCTTGAGACCATAATACCCTCTTATTTTCTCTAGTTTTCCCTCTTTTGAAGTTTATTTTTGGATTTATCTAGTTTAGATTAGAAACCACCCATCCATCTACCCATTTAGGTTTGATGTCTTCAAGGATTCATTTCATTATGGGAACCACCCAGTTAACAACTTGCATGTTTGGCCTACTATTACACCACCTAGTTGTTTAACCCATACCTACAACTCATGTGCTAGAATGGAGTTTACTTCCATTGAGATACCTAAACTTTTAGAGGTCTCCTCATTAAATTTTAGGGTGTGCATAAAACTCACTTCAACAGTAACTAATTTTGAAATAAATGTTATTTGACACAACCATGAAAAAATATGTAATTTCAAGACTAAAATTAGAAATGAGGTTCTAATAGAAACATATAACTACAAGTTTACATACACTTAGAGGATTAGGTTGCCTATTTCCATGTCTATATATCAATGTAATTTGGCATTCTAAATGGTTGGAAGATTTGATGAATACAAGATAAAGTAAATTTTGACTGTCAATAAATTATGTTGGTGTTTTCTTCTTTCATTTATGTGATTTTAGCTTTTATTTTTTTGGTTTTTATAATACATTAATTTTAAGTGTCAAAATATATGGATAGATAATAATTTTTTTAATAATTGTATGCTAGCTATAGATGTGTAAACACTATTGAAATTTAGTATATATATATATATTGTTTAAACTATGTTATTATTCTTATTATGTATGAATGGTTTTTATTGTAGTTTTCTAAGTATTTACCATAGCTACCTTAGACGTCTTCTTGGTTTGAGTTATAACCTTATGATAAAGGGTGTGTAAGAGATAATATAAAAGAATCATCCTTCAGTTGAAACCATTAAGTTTCCTATATCATCCCATCTCAAACTTCATAATTATGTTTACCTATATGTGCGCAATAGCTGCAAGCAATAAACATGAGTCTTGAGATCATTTGTCCACTAAGAAACTAACCTAAGAATTGATGCTTTAAGATCATAAAACCCTATTTAATACTCTACCTATAACTAATTTTAAAGTTTATTTGATTGATATCTACAACTCTAGATTACTTATCACTCATATATCTCACCCATTAAGGTTTGATTTCTCCACTAAGATTCATTTTTCTACAAGAAAAATCCGATAACAACTTACATATTCTACTTGTTATTCAACCACAAGGTTTTTTAATCCATTAATATAAATTATGGCCTAGAGTAGCTTTCACCTCCACTGAGATCCTAAAATGTTAGAGGCTACCTTGTTTAAACTTTAGTTGGTGTATAAGACCCATATCAATAAATATTAGATTTTCAATCACTTTGAAGGCACTAATTGAAGGGCCTTGTAATACCTTCAAGATTACCTTCAAGGTATATCCTAGGAGATACCTTTAAGTTATCCATGAAGGTAATATAAAGGTTTCAAACTTATTAAATAAAGTTAAAAATATTTTCAATCCACATTTTGATTCTCCCAAATCCCCAAAAGTATGATACTTGGCATCCATTCATTTAAATGGGATAATAAAATATACCTTGAAGAGATTTGTCATATATTCTTAGGGATATTGAATGTATTTCCTAGTAGATATCTTTAACATGCACATGAATGGAATTTTCCTTCAACCTTAAAATATTAATGGGTGATACCTTAAATGGCCTTGTAATACCTTTAAGTGTACCTTCAAGGTATCTCCTAGGAGATACCTTTTTTAAATGTGAAATAGTGGATTTAATGTATATATCCTAAGATATACCTTTAAGTTACCTATGAAGGTATTAAAAGGTAAGATAAGTTTTAAGTGATCCATGTTCCCATGATCCATGGAACTCTAGTGCATTTTATTCTTAAGAACTCTAAAATCTACATATCTCATAGGAATTTAGTTCTTCGATGTTTTCCTTTAGAGGATTTGTTTGGAATAGAGTATTTAAGAATTTAGGGTATGGGATCCAAAGCTACATTCACTAGGAATTTTAATTATTTAGAACTTAATCTTTGGCCACTATTCTTCAAGAACGAAGTCTCTAATTTTACACTTCGGTTTATTTGGGTCTTCAAAAATATTTATTTCATAGTTTTATTTAGTGCATCCATCTAACACATTTATATCTTTAGTGATTTTATTAGTAGAAGAGTTTTGTATATTTTAGTGTTTGGTGAAAATGTTCAAAACTTTTGTTTGTGATGCTCTCAAATAGTGTTTTACCCTAACTCCTAACTTATGACTAATGAAAGATTGATTACTTGGTAAACTAAAGTTGAAGAAGTGACAAAATGATACTTGGTAGAGTGTAATGATTTGTAACTCCTACTAAATTTCAATAGCACTTTATAATAACCTTAAGGATACATTAAAGGTATCTCCTAGGAGATACCTTTCAAACATGCATAATAGTGGATTCATGGTATCTCATAGAGATACCTATTGTTAGAAAATATTACACCCCAGAAGAATTTTTTCAAGCCTCTTCCATATTTAGGAAACATGAGAACATTTTAGGGTATGTGGGTGTACCTATATTGGAAATGAGCCTCTAGATTTAAGGGTTAACTCCCTGCATATATTATGAAAATGTTTATCACTTAAACTACTACTTACTTATGGGTAAAAATACATAAGATGAACATAACATAAAAGAGTTGATGTAGCAAAAATGTCTTCCATATGACCATCATATTTCTACCACAATGAAACAAAGCATACAAACTAGTCTCTAAGTTTTAATGTGTTGTAACATGAGGATTTCAATATAGGGGTGAGATGTGAGTAAAAACATAAGATAAGTGAACTAGAGGGAAATTTTCACACTCCAAGAAAAATCATACACTTGAAAAATATTTACATGATAGAATACACTCTATATGATTTGTTAGACTAAGAACTCTTGTTAAAACATGAAAGGATAAGGAAAGGAACGATAGATTATTATCACTTCTCATCATCATAAATCACATGTAGACTTGGAAAATTGTCTAAAAAAAATATAGACATGTATTAATGTTCAAAGGCAAAATATGAAATTGGTCTAGTAGGGCTTTACCATACATGGTCTGGTCTCTTGACTTTTCTTGAGGTGAAATAACTTTCACCTTGCCCTATCTTTCCATGTCTATAATCTCTTAGGAATTAACATCATCAAATTGATTTATGATATTAGATTCTTAATCAATAGACTGACCTTCATCTTTATACTTTATGGAATACTTGTCAACATGATCTTGCTTATTAGACTCATCAATAAACTTATTATCATATATGTAATTTATTGATGATGAAAATTATACCATCAATGAATCAACCCTTTAGCCTATCACAAAGGTCATGTTGGAATCATACTAGTCTAATCATAGGGGTTCTCAAGGGTCATCTAAGATCCTAAATACATGAAGGGTTTTATTATAAATTCTATGAAATAATCAACAAGTTATAAAGTAACTTATTCCATTATAACAATCATAAAACTATCTATCAAATCATGTATTATTTTAAGATAAAAATCTATAATCTATTCTATCAGATAGAGAAAAACTGTTAGTTAAATAGTCTCTTGAAGAAAAGAAACTTGATTCTATAATATATATATATATATATATATATATATATATATATATATATATATATATATATTTGAATGATATATTTACTTATTTCTTGTAATGGTTTATAAGTTAACCAAATATAGAAGAGATATATTAAGGAAGAAGAGAGGCAAACACATAAGCACAAGATCGAACAAACTAAAAAAACTAAAACAAGTAAACATCTAATCATATAGGAAAGATAAATAAAGAAAAGAAGATCTAAGATAAGAATCTAATTTAACAAAAATAAGTAAAAACATGAAAATATACTAAGGAAATATTCTAGGAAAGAGAATTTCCAATACCATAAAATAAATTAATACAAGGAATAAACTAAAAGATCTAAAATAAAAGGAACTAGAAAGAGTATTCAAAGAAAATTATCTAAAGAAAGGAAATAAAGATAAACCAAGATTAAAACTAAAGAAAGGAAGACAATTATAAGACTTATGAAATAAAGATTAATTATCAATCTAAAATGAAACAAACCTATAGCTTAATAGACTAAAAAAATAAAACTACAACTAAAATAGGAAATTAAATTTAAACTAAGAACAGTCTTCTAAACAAAAGACTCTAGTAAATTATTTGACAAGGTGGAAGATATAATAGACTAAGACAACTAAAATTCAAACTGAATCTAAAGTAAATATGATAGGCAATAATTAAGAAAATTGAACAAAATAAGAACACAAAATCAAAGCTAAAAATCTATCCTAACTAGAACTAGATAAGATAAAACTAATAATATAATATGATATAAATTATAAAATCAAAGGGAACTACTAAGTACAATAAACTAAAATAGATTTTAATCCAAATATTAAAATTTCTGAAGTAAACCAAAATAACATAAGATAAATGTATAATGATCAAAACAAATAAAAATAGAAAAAGAACTAACCTAAGAACTAGAAAACATAAATATTCTAAACTAAACTAAAAATAATAGAAATGATTAAAAATTAATCTATATCTAACAATAGAAACCAAATTTAGAAGACATATGAAGGTTCTATTTGCACTAAATTTAGATTTAATTAATTATAAAATATGTGTAAGTATCAAAATGAGAGTCGTCTTAGAAGAAAAAAAATAAATTTTAATGAGAAAATGTACATCCTTTCTCTACAAAACATTGAAAGACAACTTTGAAATCAAATAGATCAATGAAATGTCATGGAATATAGTCATATAAAATTGAAAAATTGGTAACTTGATCATGGATAATGACACCCAACCCATAGGTCCCTTTTTCTTGCTCTCATAACTCTCATAGGCTTGTTTTCACTGATTCCCAGTCATCCGTAGCCTTCCAGACTTGATCCCAACTAATCTAAACTCATCTTTTCATGACAAATCCATCCCTAGGTCCCATCTACTTAGGATAATAATTCCACACTAAGAGTATAGTGCTAATGCCACTCCTATCCAATCTCAATGCTATTGTCTAAGTCTATTTCTACCCCTAATGGTCAATTCATTTTAGTTCCCCATCCTTATGCTTATCAACCTATCATGAGTAAATTCAATCAATGACCAATAGATCCCTATAAAAACCCATTCAAATATCATTTGGAAAGGGTTGGACACTATCACAAAGCAACCAAAAATATAAGTACCAAAAATATAAGCAAGACCACTCAATAAATCTTCCCTATTCTCTGTATACAACCAACCTATACACTTACAAGCTTATTCAAATTCCTACACCAGTCACTAGCCATCTCAAGTACATCTATTCTAGAAATTATGCATCTTCATAAACTCAATTACACAAAACACATCAAGTGAGAGAACTACATATGGCTTGATCCCTCTTTTGAGTATTGGTATGTAGGCAACGTTCCTACACATGGGGTGTGAAGCATGTTTAGTGCATATTACGCACACTAACCCCCCCATATTTATTAAAATTAGTCAAATCAAAATATAATATAGGGTTTGAAGAAAGAATCTACTCTACAAGGAGCACTATAAACTTCCACCTACCAAAACTTCATAGATAAGGTCACACAAACCTGTTGAATAAAACCTAGAAAACTCAGATCCTCAAGACAATAGCAACAAAAGTGGGCTACAACACTAATGCCACTCCTATCTAGTTATGGCAATCCTATCCAATAAAAAAATGAAGTTCAGATCTTAGTTTGTGATAGTGTCCTAGTCTTACATAGTCAATATCAGCCTCTATCTCAATTCCATCAACATAGTTCTAAGCTAAGTTATATTTCTCTCTATTCACTTACTATTTTTAAAAAGTATAAACAATAATCAGAATTAAAAAATCAATGAGTTAGTTATGGCATAATTATTGAATGATTTTACTATTCAGATACTTAACTGAATTAGGAATAATACACCAAAACTTCCAAAATTGTTAAATCATTTGGTGAAACCGACTTACTTTGTTTACAAATAAGAACCCTAGAAACACTAGGGTAAAATTATTACTAATTTTTATAATATTTTTTTGATTTTTTAACTTAATATTAAAATCATAAATTAACATTAAATTTTAAAATTTTGTAGTAGTTTAAAAATATTTTTCTTTCAAACCCTAGTTACCCATACTAGGTCCTAGTAATTTTCCAATCATTTTCTAAATTTTTCCTAGCATATTTAAATTAGAAAACCCATTTAAAATTCAAAAATCGATAGTAATTGTCAAAATACTTATTTTTTCTAAACCCTAGTTGCATCTACTAGATCTTATTAAATAACTAATTTTCTAATAAGTTTCTAATTTTTTCTAGCATACTTCACTTAGAAATTCATTTTAAATTTTCAAATTTCATAGTAATTGTTAAAATAATTATCTCCAAAACCCTAGTTACATATACTATGTCTCATTGTTTGTTTAGATATCACCTTACATGTTTGTGAGATTCATATCATTTTTATACAATTATTAGTTGACTATTTTTATGACTTTATGTTTCCTATATTCAATATTCTCTTTATATCACACTTTGCCTATTATAGATTTTTCAAAATAGTCAATCAAATTTAAACATGTTTTCCTACATTACCAATGTCCCAATATGTTGGTTTTTATGAAACTAATAAAAGATAACTTCAAAAACACTTAACTAAACACCCTAACATGCAATATGACATACTTAAAATACTATAAGAACAACAAAGAGTGAACAATGGTCAATCTTCTCAAAACATAGAATAACTGGTTATAAATGGCACTAGGGAAACTATGTCTCAACAATCCCCTATAGCATCCCAACCTACCTCTATGCCACCAATTATAGCTAGTACATCCTTATCTCCTAATGTGTTAGTCCATGTGCAAGAGATAATATTTCTTCAATCCAAGATGTTACATCTTGAGTAAGGTGCTTTTAGACCTATACAAGCTTTGGATTCTTCTAATCTATCGTATACACTGTTAGAACATCACATTACTTCTACACCCTTGACACAAGGTTTTGTTAAACCCAATCTTACACTATATGATGGTAATGGTGATCTAGAAACACATTTGAGAGATTTTCATGCATCATGATTGGACTATGTACCAAATGACTAGTTACTTACCAAGCTATTTCCATGAAGCCTAAAGGATTATTATTTACAATGGTTTAATATTCTATCAAAATATTCATTCAATGCATTAAACCCTTTAGCTAATATGTTCCTAGCTCATTTCAGCATTAACATTGGTGATAAGGTTTCATATGCCCAAGTTATACAAAAAAAGGGGGTTAAATGAGAATCTCATAGATTATGTCCTTCGATATAAGACTATTTTGGTTAAGATAACTATCCCCATAGTTGATCAAGAGTTACAAGATCTCTTCAAATAAAGTATTCTACCAGCTTTGCATGAATCAGTTATGTTTAAGAGATTCTCTTCCTTCATTGAATTATGTCACATACTAAAGGAAAAAGAAGTCAAGTTAATTTCAATGGGCAAACTCAAGTACACAAGTATCTCAAAAACAACAAACAATAGTAATATAAAAGTCTCATACAAAGTAAAGGTTAATGATAACAAGAGATAAAATCAAACCATAGTTAATGTTGCTTTAGAACCCCCTTAGTGAGTGGTTTTATCAACACCTCCTTAGTGTACCTTTACCAATATACCAATTTCTCTAGCCAGAGTTTTATAGAAACTATTATAATGTAACATCATATCTCTTCATCCTATTTAGTAAGTTTATCTAACAAATCCTCTTCTATGGGGATATGATGAGCATTCATTTTTTGAGTTTCATAGAGCACTAAGCCATACAACAAATAGATGTATTAGTTTGAGACACAACATATAGGAATTAATAGATGGTAATCATATTGATCTTGGCACTTTATTTGAGTTTCCTCAATCCAAGCCAACATAGTATAAAGCATTGAAAATCATTTTAGATCCTTTTTCACAATAGTTCAAATAGGATATAGGGGATACATTATGGGTTCATCATTCAATCATGCACATCCCCCACCAAATACATATAGGGCACTTTCAATTTAGTTACATCCTTTGAGAAACATGATTGGTGTATACAATTTGTAATCATCCTATTCATAATCTTCTCATAGATAATCATAATCATCCTATTCATAGTGTTCTCATAGATAATTTGAACATGTGCGCTATGCCATTATTATAGCATTTGGGATATTTAGATCAATATATTACCTCGATATACAATTTTATTAATGTATTCAGTGGGCACATAATGAGTTCATTAGGTGAGATTGTACTTCCTTTACAAGTTGGTCCAACATACATTGCCACAATATGAGCTTCAAGTTCCTAGTGCAAGAGCTTTTGATATGAGATAATATTAATTAGAGATCACATTCATAATCATTCTATTCATAGTGTTCTCATAGATAATGGATCCAATTAGAGAAACATGATTGGTGTATACATCTTCTGAGAAACATGATTGGTGTATACAATTCATAATCATCCTATTCATAGTATTCTCATAGATAATTTGAACACGTAACTATGGCATTATTATAGCATTTGGGATATTTATAGAAAGATATTACCTTGATAGACATATTTATTAATGGATTATGTGGGCACATATGGAGTTCATTGGGTGATATTTTACTTCCTTTACAAGTTGGTCCAACATACATGGCTGCAATATTAGCTTTTGTTCCTAGTGAAAGAATTTTTGATATGAGATAAAAAATAATGATTATGAATGTGAGATCACATTTCTCAAAGGATGTAATAATAGAGAAACATACATGGCCACAATATTACCTTCATGTTCCTAGTACAAGAGTTTTTGATATGAGATAATAATAATTAGAGCTCACATTCATAATCATCATATTCATAGTGTTCTCATAGATAATGGATCTAATTTGAGAAACATGTTTGGTGTATGCATCCTTTGAGAAAACTGATTGGTGTATACAATTCATAATCATCTTATTAATAGTGTTCTCATAGATAATCATAATCATCCTATTCATAGTGTTCTCATAGATAATGGATGCAATTTGAACATGTGAACTATGACATTATTATAGGATTTAGGATATTTAGAGCAAGATATTACCTTCATAGACACATTTATTAATAGATTCATTGGGTACATATAAATTTCATTGGGTGATATTTTACTTCCTTTACAATTTGGTCCAACATACATGACCACAATATTAGCTTTTGTGCCTAGTGCAAGAGTTTTGGATATGAGATAATAATAATGACTATGAATGTGAGATCATGTTTCTCAAAGGATGAAATAATAGAGAAACATGATTGGTGTATACATCCTTTGAGAAACATGATTGGTGTATACAACTCATAATCATCCTATTCATAGTGTTTTCATAGATAATCATAATCATCCTATCCATAATCATCCAATTCATAGTGTTCTCATAGATAATGGATCTAATTTGAACATGTGCACTATGAAATTATTATATCATTTGGGATATTTAGATCAAGATATTACCTTGATAGACACATTTATTAATGGATTTAGTGGGAACATATAGACTTCATTGGGTGAGACTTCCTTTAAAAGTTGGTTTAACATACATGGCCACAATATTAGCTTCATGTTCCTAGTGTAAGAGTTTTTGATATGAGAAATAATAATTAGATCTCACATTCATAATCATCCTATTCATAGTGTTCTCCTAGATAATGAGATAATAAAAATTAGATCTCACATTCATAATTATCCTATTCATATTGTTCTCATAGATAATTTGAGATAATAATAATTATAGCTCACATTCATAATCATCCTATTAATAATAATTAGATGTCACATTCATAATCATCCTATTAATAATAATAATTAGATCTCACATTCATAATCATCCTATTCATAGTGTTCTCATATATCACGAGATAATAATAATTAGATCTCACATTCATAATCATCCTATTCATTTTCCTAGTGCAAAAGTTTTTGATATGAGATAATAATAATTAGAGCTCACATTCATAATCTTCCTATTCATAGTGTTCTCATAGATAATGGATCCAATTTGAGAAACATGATTGGTGTATACATCCTTTGAGAAACATGATTGGTGTATATAATTCATAATTATCCTATTCATAGTGTTCTTATAGATAATCATAATCATCATATTCATAGTGTTCTCATAGATAATTTGAACATGTGCACTATGACAATATTATAGCATTTGGGATATTTAGATCAAGATATAACCTTGATAGACACATTTATTAATGGATTTAGTGGGCACATATATATTTCATTGGGTGAAATTTAACTTCCTTTACAATTTGGTCCAAAATACATGGCCACAATATTCGCTTCATGTTCCAAGTGCAAGATTTTTTGATATGAGATAATAATAATTAGAGCTCACATTCATAATCATCCTATTCATAGTGTTCTCATAGATGATGGATCAAATTTGAGAAACATGATTGGTTTATAAATCCTTTTAGAAACATGATTGGTGTATACAATTCATAATCATCCTATTCATAGTGTTATCATAGATAATTTGAATGTGTGCACTATGACATTATTATAACATTTGAGATATTTAGAGAAGGATATTACCTTGATAGACATAATTGTTAATGGAGTTAGTGGGAAGATATAGAGTTCATTGGGTGAGATTGTACTTCCTTTACAAGTTGGTCTAACATACATGGTCACAATATTAGCTTCATGTTCCTACTTTAAGATTGTTTGATATCAGATAATAATAATTAGAGATCACATTCATAATCATCCTATTAATAATAATAATTAGATCTCACATTCATAATCATCCTATTCATAGTGTTCTCATATATAATGAGATAATAATAATTATATCTCACATTCATAATCATCCTATTCATTTTCCTAGTGCAAGAGTTTTTGATATGAGATAATAATAATTAGAGATCACATTCATAATCATCTTATTCATAGTGTTCTCATAGATAATGGATCCAATTTGAGAAACATGATTGGTGTATACATCCTTTGAGAAACATTATTGGTGTATAAAATTCATAATTATCCTATTCATAGTATTCTCATAGATTATTATAATCATCTTATTCATAGTGTTCTCATAGATAATTTCAACTGTGCACTATGAAATTATTATAGAATTTGATATATTTAAAGCAAGATATTACCTTGATAGACACATTTATTAATAGATTTAGTGGGAACATATATAGTTCATTGGGTGAGATTGTACTTTACAAGTTGGTCCAACATACATGGCCACAATATTAGCTTCATGTTCCTAGTGCAAGAGTTTTTGATATGAGATATTAATAATTAGAGATCACATTCATAATCTTCTTATTGATAGTGTTCTCATAGTTAATGGATATAATTTGAGAAAAATGATTGGTGTATACATCCTTTGAGAACCATGATTGGTGTAAACAATTCATAATCATCATATTCATAGTGTTCTCATAGATAATTCGAACATGTGCACTATGACATTATTATAGCATTTGGGATATTTAGATAAATATATTAAATTGATAGACACATTTATTAATGGATTCAGTGGGAACATATAGAGTTCATTGGGTGAGATTTTACTTCTTTTACACGTTGGTCTAACATACATGGCCACAATATTAGCTTCATGTTCCTAGTGCAATATTTTTTGATATGAGATAATAGTAATTAGGGCTCACATTCATAATCATCCTATTCATAGTGTTATCATAGAAAATGGATCCAATTTGAGAAAAATGATTGGTGTATACATCTTTTTAGAAACATGATTGGTGTATACAATTCATAATCATCCTATTCATAGTGTTCTCATAGATAATAATCATCATCATAATCATAATCATCCTTTCATTGTGTTCTCATAGATAATTTGAACATGTGAACTATGAAATTATTATAGCATTTGGGATATTTAGATAAAGATATTACCTTTATAAACACATTTATTAATGGATTTAGTGGGCACATATAGAGTTCATTGGGTGAGAATGTACTTCCTTTACAAGTTGTTCCAACATACATGGCCATAATATTAGCTTCATGTTCATAGTTCAAGAGTTTTGGATATGAGATAATAAAAATTAGAACATGGATCCAATTTGAACATGTGCACTATGACATTATTATAAAATTTGGAATATTTAGAGCAAGATATTACCTTGATAGACACATTTATTAATGGATTCGGTGAAAACATATAGATTTGATTGGGTGAGAGTGTACTTCCTTTACATGTTAGTCCAACATACATGGCCACAATATTATCTTTTGTTCCTAGTGAAAGAGTCTTTGATATTTGACTTGGTCGACCATGGATTTAAAAAATTTGAGTAGTACATTTTAAAGTTTATAGATGCACAAAATTCATTCATGCTAATTAGGTTATTACAACTACTAGAGTTATAAATGAGTTACCACTCCCCATTCTAGAGCCATCTTCTATAGTATAATCACTAGTTTTAGTTTAGCTTCCAGTTCTAGTTTCTCCACCAATTATAGTTCCTCCTCTAGTTCTGATTTAACCATAGTTGATGCATATATCACCAACATATATAATTTATACACCTCAATAGTTTTAGGATTAAAAATAGATTCCAAATAAAATGATTACACCTAAGGTAGTATCATTAAGATCTCATGCATCTACACATAGAGGATATGTTTAGAGATATTCTCCTACTACTAGATGGGTCCCTAAGAGCCTTACAATTGCATCCATTTCTTAAATTCATGAGGGCATCCCACACATGGTTTTTAATTAAGATATTTTAGATTTTTTGTAGCATATACAACTTTTAAATCCATAGTCTTAGCATTTCCATCGTGCTTCATGATCATGCATGATTCCTCTCCTTAATACAAGACACCATGATAAGGAGTCTCCCATAAGACTCATTGGTGAGCATCATCTTTTCCCTACTTACCTGTAAATAGTTTCTTATGCTTGATTAAACATAGCTTATATCAAAAATAACAAAAATTATACAACATTAAAAAGTACAAAAAATATTTTGATTGTATGAATTATCCATGATTTGCATTTTTACTATCACGATAGACTTAAATTTGTTGTTCTATGCTATTATTTGTTGATTATATAAATTACCATGCTTCACTTGATCTTCTATGAGTATGTGTGGTGACATCTAACTCTTTAATTGATTCACTTTATCCATTAAGGGGGCATCCTACGTCTACATTCGAGACACACATTGATATACATACCAACTAGGGGAATCTTCTACATGACTACACCATCTAAGTTATGTCATTCCTACACCATACACTATAGTTATCATGTTGATGTACATTACTTACTTGATTATATAGATTACTCTATTGACACTCATTAGTATATAACACTTACATATTTCTTAGTATATACCTGGTATTGTACTACACATGTCATGTATACATTAACTTATTGATTTGATTAGTTAGATTAATTTGTAATTTCTATCTCTCACATGATTTCCTTTCTTGCTTAGCATTAGCTTGATGTGATTGCATTTCTCTATTCCTATTTTTCTCATTGTATGTACCTTAGGACATTTTCTAATGTCTTTGATTCTATTCATGTGTGTGCCTTAGCATATTTTCTAATGTCTAGTGCCTATAGTCTTCTATGTGATTGTGGCTTTCATGTCAGATTTGCTTATTTCAATTGTATGAGTATGTTGAATTTTAACATGCCTTGTATGATTGATTTATAGTTTGAGTGACTTGTGCTCATGTCCCTTATTTGTTTGGCCCCTTGGCCACTATTTTATGCTTCTTACTTCTTACTTTATGTGCTTGTTTATTATTAGTTCTCATTGTTTGTAATGCCATGATCTATATCATGCATTACCTTGCTTTATTAGATGTCATCATGGACATCATACTCCATCCCTCCAAGTAACAAATAATAAATAACTAGACTTCCAATTCTAGTTCAGTACTTTACACATGTTATTACATTATTATATCTATCTAAGCATACTTCTGTTGATCTAAAAATATCTAAATACAACCCATGATATATCTTGAGATATCTTATAAATTAGCATTTTTATATCATGTATCTATGCAACATAGCAAACTTCTAGGGCTCTTTCTTCTTAGGGAAGTCATTGTAGAGTCTTCATTACTGCCCTTGGAAGAGGGCCCAACAAATAAGGGTTTTATCATAGATATTAGATCTCCTAAAAATTGAAAAAATTACATTTAGAACACTTAAAACAACAACTAGACATCAAACTAGTCATAATAGACTAAGCAAATAGTCAACAATCAAGAATAGTTATCATATTTGGCCCTAGAAAATAATTCCCAACTTAGACTATAGTGTTGTTGCCCCTAGTATCCACTCTTGATGCTCCTATCAAAATAGTAGAAAAACTAGATTTTCCAAAAATAGATAGCAAGGTAAGTTTAGTTATAGTTTTATCAACTACAGTTCATACTAGATTTAGTAATTTAGTACACTTTCTCTCAAAGAATCTAGATATAAGAGGCATAATGTGTGGAATGATGGATCTTGATTCCAATTTTACATAGGGTAGTTGGTAAAACTTCCATATCAAAGTCCATGTTTTTGACACCAACAATTGGGGACAATGTGTGTGGCACATTTTTTTCTTTCTTTCTAAGTTTAATATTACCTAGGCATTATTAATAGTTGTGTACCTTATTATATATTTAAGTTGTTGGAATCATTTTTGAATGGCTTTCATACAACCCTAAATTCCACATTCTTGAGTTCTTGAGCTCCTGTATGGCTTTCATATAAACCTAGTACACTAGTTTTGGAGTGGATTTCATACAAGCCTAATCTCCATCTTTCAGAGTGACCAAGAGTGACCTATTTTGTATCATACATTAAAAAATCCATGATAACATTTTTAGATCATATTAAATTCATGGGATTTATTAGCCATCTCATATGACACACATTCCATACCAATATCAATTTATAGCTTCACTTCACAGGGCAATGATGGAGACAAAGGAATAGCTAGCATTTTTATTATTGAGCCACCTATCTAGATGGATTATACACATATTACAAACATCAATAAACACATGCAATATGACCTAGATTCACTTAGTGGGTGATGATGGATCTAAAAGGCTAGCCTTTGTATTCCTGAGCCCCTTTTAGGGAATTGAGCACTCAACTTTGTTCATGATATTACTCTTAGTTCAACACACATCCAAAATTACTCAACACCACTAAATAACATAATAATTTTTGTATTGGTCAATGTACTTGATGAGTTGTATTCATTCCTTTCTCTTCCTCTCTCTCCTACCTAGATTTATGTGTTGTTATTTTAGATATAGTGTATATTATAAGAACTGATCTAATTTCTATTTTTTATTATATATTCCCACTTCATAATGTGTTCTCTCTATGCACACCTAACATCACAACATCTTCACAAGATTCACCCTTACAAGTAATTTTAGGTATGCTTTATATTTTTCCTTTATCCTAGTATTATGCTTTGTTACATCAGTAGAATAAAGGGCGAAAAATGTAGTCATATAAAATGAAAAAATTGATAACATAAACATGGATAATGACACCTAACCCATGGGTATTTATTATTTTCTCTCATGACCCTCATAGTCCTATTTTCATTGATTCCTAGTCATCTATAACATTCCAAACTTGATCCTAGCTGAGCTAGACTCCTCTTTCCATGATAGATCCATCTCCCCAAGTCTCATTTTTTTAGGATAATAGAACCAAACTAGGAATATAACACTAATACAATTCTTATTCACTTTCTATGCTATTTTCCATGTCTATTTTTGGCCCCAATGGTCAATTCCTTCTAGTTCCCCATCATTATCCCTATCGGTCTATCATGAGCAAATTCAATCTATGACCAATAGATCCTTAAAAAATCCAATTCAAATATCATTTGGAAAGGTTTGGAAACTATCACTAAGAAAGGAAGAATACAAGTAATACCACTCAAACAATCTCCCCTATTCTCTACATATAACCAGGTAATATACTTACGAGCT
Source organism: Torreya grandis (assembly GCA_037957365.1). Taxonomy (NCBI): domain Eukaryota; kingdom Viridiplantae; phylum Streptophyta; class Pinopsida; order Cupressales; family Taxaceae; genus Torreya; species Torreya grandis. The sequence continues at coordinate 568,696 of JARHVA010006408.1, forward strand.
TATTCAAAATTCTTACACTAGTCCCTAGCTATCTCAAGTACATCCAGTCTAGAAATTTTACATCTTCATACACTCAATTTCATAAATCACATCAAGTGGGATAAATACATATTGCTTGATCCCTCTTTGAAGTATTGGTATGTAGGCATTATGCCCACACATACGGTGTGAAGCACGTTCAATGCATATTACACACACTAACACAACACTTCTTTCTTAAAATTGGTCAAAGCATAATGTAGGAAAAGGTTTAAAGATAAAATATCCTCTATAAGGATATATATACACTTTTAGCTACCAAAACATCATATACAATGTCACACAGACCTATTAAACAAAACCCAAAAAACTCAGATCTTCAAGATAATAGTGGTAGACATAGACTGCAACACTAGTGCCACTCCTATCTAATTCTGGGACTCCTATCCAATCAAAAAATTAAGTCTTTACCTTATTTTATGATAGTGTCATAGTCCCATTTAGCCAATAGTATCCTCTATCTCAATTAGATCAGCACAATTCTAAGCTAAGTTATATTTCTCTCTATTCACTTGTTATTTTTAGAAATTCTAAATAATAATTATAATTAACAAATCATTAAGTTAATTATGGCATAATTATTAACTGATTTTACTAGTTAGACCCTTTAACTAAATTAGGAATAATACACCAATATTCCCAAAATTGTTAAATCATAGAATAATAAAATGATCTTCATTATTGAAGCTAAATATTTGAAATCTATACAAGATTGAAAATAACAATCATCAAAAGATATTATAATTAGTAAATTCTAGATAATCAGTAATAGATGATAAATATAACTAGATATACCTTTGTTACATAAGTGATCACTCAATTATCAAATAAAGTACCATAGGGTCTATCTACAAAAGTTGTTCTATCTCAGAGAAGTTGCATAGAAAGAAGAGATAAATGATGGACATCAAAAAATACTTAAGTCTTCATTACCTATTGTTCTTCTATCTTTAAATTAATGCTTGATCTCTTCTTATACCTTCAACTTAGTTTGGAAATAAATTATAACTAACTTTAGTTAGTTATTGGTTAATGTTAACTAATTGACTTTTAACAAAGTCAATTAATTAACTAATTTACTTAATGAAAAATTTAGTTAAGACTTTAAAAGTCTTAATTTGATCAAGGTATTAAAAATAATATACCTAGGGTACTAAACTTTAATGGATGGGGACCCATATTAATTAATAATATAGTAGAATACACACTAATCACCAAATAATAAATCAAAATTCATAAATTATACTTATGTTTTAACTATAATGCATTTTAATTAATCTTAAGAATATATAATTATATCAAAAACTCCAAAATAACTTTATATACCCAAGTTTACCAAAATTGTCAAGTCTAAAGTATCAAAGTGTCAAGTCAAAACATCAAGTTCAGCCTGGAAAAGTTCAACACTAATAAAAAATTATCTTGTGGATAACTAATAGTCATCTGAATCTGATAGTACTTCAATTACATTTTTGTCCCACTCATGTAGACAAAAATTTTACTTCATCTTAATTGCAAGAAAAGGCAACAATCTAGTTCTCGAGTCAGATGTGCTATCATCAACTTCTAGCTTAATTTTTTTTATCAGTCTAACCTCTCTAGATGCTTTAGGCTTAGTCCTTTTCATAGCAGTTTTATTTTTGTTAGTCTAAACTAGAATGCCCATGTTTTTCTTTCTATTGACATATCCTTACCCTCCCAAACATAATCTCTTAATCCTCAAAAGAGGTTCACTATGGGCACTAGACAAATTCAACTTTATACATTTCCCACCCAGGTCTACATTAGATGGGGTAGGTGTATCTAAAAGAGTAGCTAGATTCCTAAAGTATTTGACACAAGTTGTCTCCACTTCAAGTTGATTGGGTTGATCAATACGTAACTGATTGGAAGGTAATGTTTCATCAACTAGTTTGCCTCTAAATTTAGGGGGATGCAATGGTAAGAAATGAGGATCATGCTCTAGGTGATGAGAAGAGATTCTTTATGAGTGTGTATGGACTCTAAATATTTGGCAAAAAAAACTCCTATGACCTCTATAGCCTCTACAAACTAGGTTAATAGGTAAACTATTCAAAATATTCCATAAATTTAGGTCATAAGCATTAAAATGAATAGACGTCTGTGTGCCGCTAGGAAATCATGGCCCAAAACATCCAACACAAAACCTAGCTCTATTAACACCTCTATTAGAACCTGACTAACTACCACCTCTATTATAATTCTTCCCCCAACCTCCATCAATATTACTCCTAGTTGGTTGGTTCAACCCATACATACTAAAAATCTAAAAATATAGCAACAAAAACTAAGCTTGGAGATAAAGTTTGAAACAATATTTAAAAATGATAATGAAAACAACACTATAATACAACCATTATTAAGTATCTAAATTTAGACCTTATTGATTTTCAATAAAAATCAAACATAAAATTATGATATCAATCCTTAGTGAATTTTAATCTCAATGTCTATCTTTAAAGAAAAATTTAAAACCTCGATATTGAGATAAATTTTAAAATGTAACTTCATGTTTCCAAAACATAAAATCCATTAAAAATATCTACATGTGTGTGTGTGTGTGTGTGTGTGTGTGTGTGTGTGTGTGTGTGTGTGTGTGTGTGTGTGTGTGTGTGTGTGTGTGTGTGTGTGTGTGTGTGTGTGTGTGTGTGTGTGTGTGTGTGTGTGTGTTTGTGCCATTATTATTTTCCATAGTCAACTGATTTAACCTCAAATTTCCAAAAAATAACTACAATTCCCAATATTGCTTAAACACGTTCTACACCGATACCAGACTAGAGTTCCAAAATGATCACTATCATACCCAATGCATTATAAAAAATGAATTTTAAATAACCATTCAAGTAATGCTTATATCCACAGCCATTAGCATGACCCAAAATCACATAAAACTCATGAAAACTAATCAAATTGATGTAAAATATCAAATTTATGTAATAACATTTCACCATACCCTAGCCACGTCATGATTTGAATATATTCAAATATCACACCAAAATATTCATTACCATTTTTAAACCATTAATAACTTTGACATATAGTTTGAAAAACAACTATAAATCTAACAAAAACACTAAATTTCCTCATAACCTAAGCTTATTAACATCATCATTTTTCTTACTTTTATCAAGTTAATCACTTACACAATCTCAATAAAGATAAACCCTAGTCTACAAAATACCTTCATATAAATTTTATTCATGCTTAACCTCTAAACAAAATTCCAAAACCAAAACCCAAGAACTTATACGTCAAGATAAAAAAAACATTTAATCTTTCCTAATATTAGCATATCACCTCATTTTTATGTTTAAAATACCAAAAGGAAAGAAACTATAAACTGATAATGCTCTTTAAATGCATGTTTTGCATGAAACCATAAACTCCAAATTTTAAGGATTATAAAACCTCAACATTCTACATGTAACTAGGGCATGATTTATCATACTTAAGCAAACAAATCTCACTTTCATATACCCAAAAGTGTAAATAATTTGTTGTGTAAAGTTTGGATACTATCATAACAAAAATTTCTTCAAAACATGTTTTACATAGAAACATCCAAAAATACAAACCCAAAATTATAATTTGTTTCTCCAAATGACATTGAACTTCCATACACAAAACTTTATTATTTATGAAAATTAATATCTTCTAAAATTCAAAACTAGAAAACTAAATCATGCATGTAAATCTAAAAACTCCTTTTTGAATTACTTTAAATCTTACTTGAACATGCATATGTTTACATGATTTCCAAGAAACCTTATTAATAATTATTCATGACAGTATGTACACACTTTCAAAAAACTAAATCATGCATTTACTAAAAATTAAATTGCAGGTATTCACCAAAGTTTAATATGGAAACTCAAATATATCTAAATGCAAGTTATGAGTTTCATGATCCCAAATAAACCCATAAAATAAAATCAAAATCCTTTTCAACCATGTAGAAAAATCACATGCTCATCATGACTATCAAAACTTAAACTCATTTCCATATTCTTTCATCTTAAAACAAAACCTAAAACTCTAAAACTTTATCTTTTCACTTTTTCAAAACTTAATTATTCCAAAGAAATTGTCATGATGTTACTAATAAAAATAAATACCACATTCATACCTAGTTTCACTCTCAAACTCCTGTCAAAATCTTCTCAAAACTATGCCGTATAATTCACCAATAATTCTACCAGGGTTTCACTCCCATCGAGATCTTGAAAATGGATGAATGAAATGAAAAAATCTAACTTTTTCTTTGCCACCCTTGGAACTTTAATTTCCTTGATGATATGCTAAGATACCATTGGATTTCATTAACTCTAATGTACTTAGAAATTATGCTAAACTACTTTGTTGATCCTAAAAAATATAGCAATAGACTATTGTTCTTACTAAACACCTTGCTAAATTTTATCAAGCAAGGAGATTGGTTAGTCATAAATTCCCATTTACCACCAAACATCCAAATAATCTCGAAGCACACAACCTCACTTAAATGTAATTTGCCAATCACCAACCTCAAAATAAAATTTTCCAAGTGGTGTCCAACTCATCAAAATTTTTCTTTGTCACCAATCGAAGGAGTCATAACACTTAACCATGAATTTAAAGTTTTCTATTTAACCAAGCAAAGTGACCAAAGTGCCTTAGTGTTACCTAGACTTAACAAGGATTCACATAATGCAAATTTATAAATGCAAACAAATTTATCCTAGTAAGCCATAAAATAATCACATTATACCATGAGTATTTAGATAGGTCTCTTTAGGTAAAAGTATGAATCTCCTTGTACCCATGTGATAGTAAAGTAAGCTTCTTAAGACAATTATAAAAAATTTGAAAATTATATCAAACTTATACATCTTCAAGATATTAGTATTGACAAAGATGTGTCGGAATAATGATCACCAAATTGAATATTAACCTAAATCTGAAAATAACTAAACATTAATATGGTGATTATAATTTCATGAATTGTACCATGTATAGAATTAAAACAAACTAGACTAAGCACAAATGAGTGATTAAAAGCATATTAACTTTCCAAATAACTAACATATCAAATAGTGATAAAAACTAAATTATTTGTACCAAGATTGATTTGTAATGTTTTTGGAAAACCATATCACCATTGTTATCTAAACTATGAATAAAAGTTACTCATGAAGATCAAATTATCACCATATATAATCAAATATTACTGAGAATTAAAATTCAAGCATGAACTGAAATTATCAAAGTGTGTTGAGCGTGATAAGCAAAAAAACTAATCATATATATAATCACATGTGTATATTTTTTTACTAATCTACCATGCTCCTTGAAACCACTTAAAACATAAATAAAATTTATCAACAAATCAATATAATTTCATAATCAAATATGAATCTACAAATACTCTCAATCAATAGGGTCCTTGACATAATTTTAGGCTTTATGATAGGGTCATCTATATGGCATTAAGTATATACTTTTGAAAAATTTAGGTGGGGTGTAGAAAATAGGCATAACACAATCTTTTGGAGAAGGAAAATACTTACCCAACTTGTTAAACTCTTTGCATATGGCATTGGGATTTTGCCATAGTTCTTCTTCATTAACAACATGATACTTTTCTCCATGCTTATTGAGTATAGTCATATAAAATGATAAATTTGGTTACTTGAGTATCTACTTGCTTGCACAACCCTTTTAGGATTTTCTTTCATTGATTCCCAGTCATCCACAACCTTCTATACTTAACCCTTATAGACCTAAGAAACTATTTTAAGCCCAAATCCATCCCCCTATGTCTCATTACCTCTGGAAAATAACACCCAACTTGGATAGGAGTTCTAAAACCTAAGGTGTCCTATTTCTAACCCAAATTGAAGTGTACTTTTGGTCCTAATAGTCATATTTTCCTGAATCCTTGTCATAATTCATGTTGTCCTAACATAAAATCATTTAACCCATGATCATTAATTTTCCTATAAAAGCCCATTAAAATTCCATTTAAAAGGATTGATACTAATTTAGAAAAGAGAAGCAAGAATACAAGCAAGTACATTCAATCACTTTTCCCTATTCTCTGCATACATCCATTCAATATTATTCCAAGATTATTCAAACCCTTACACTAGCACCCTAGCCATCTAAAATACACCTAGTTTCACATCTAGTTGCATTTTCATACATAATTGCACCAAGTATTTCAATGGGAGAACTACATTAGCTTGATCCCTCCTCAGAGTATTAATATGTAGGTAGTGTACCCACACATGAGGTATGAAGTACATCTAGCATATCCTTTACACACTAGCCCATTTCTCTCTCTTTCCCAAGTTTCCATTCAAGTTTAAGTAGAAAGAGCTCCTAGGTATTTAAAGATTAAATTAGATGCACAATGAGATTCACAAACTTCTAGGATTTGATATTTCATTGACAAGGTAACATAGACCTATCAACCAAATCCAAAAAAATTAGATCACCTAGACAATAGCATAAAAAAGGACTATATCATTGAATAATAGGGTGTTCCACTTTTGGAACTCTTGTCCAGTCCAAAAATGAACTCTAGGATCCTATTTGTGATAATCTCCCAAGCTTGCATAGAAATTTCTAGACCTTGCAACATCCATCTCAGTCAGTTTCTAGATAAGTTTAATTTTCTCTCTATTATTACTATTTTAGAAAAGGCAAAAATATAATCTATTTACATAATTTAGTGGATTAATTATTGCACATTATTTATTGATTTACCCTACTCATACTCATTTATTTAATTAGGAATAAAACTCCATTATTATATTAAAAAATAAAACATTTGGTGAACTTGATCCACCACATTAGACTACTGATCCACTTCCACCTATTATTGATAATGAAGTTGTCCTCAATAAATATTTGATTTTACAAAGTTTTAGGGAAAGACTTAGGGGGAAACCTTAAGATCAGACTCTTATTTTTCAATGTATCATGGAAATTAAAAAGGATAATCAAGTTGAGTCTTCTCAAACCATAGAGCCACCAATTGGAAATGACACTATAATGGTAACTATGTCTCAACAACCCCCTATAGTAGCCCAACATTCTTCTATGGCACCAATTAGAAGTAGTACATCCCTATCTCTTGATGTGTTATCCCTTGTGTAAGAGATATGATATTTTCAATCCAAAGTACAACATCTTGAGCAAGGTGTCTCTAGACCTACATAGGCAATGAATTCTTTTGCTTTACTATATACACCATTAACACACTACATTGCTTCTACACCCTTGAAAAAAGGTTTTGTTCAACCCAAGCCACCTATTTATGAGGGCAAGAGTGACCCACATACACACTTGAGAGATTTTCACTTAGCATGTTTGTACTATGTACCCAATAACTGGATACTTACCAAGCTATTTCCTCAAAGCCTAAAGGATTATGATTTACAATGATTTTATAGTCCATCGAATCAGTTAGTTCATGCATTCAATCCTTTAGCTAACATTTTCTTAGCACACTTCAGCATTAAAATTGGTGATAAAGTTTCATATGCTCAAATTTTTCAAAATAAACAATGACCAAATGAGCATCTCATGGACTATGTCCTTTGTTATAAGACCATCTTGGCTAAGATGACTAGTCTCATGATAAATTATGAGTTAGAAGACCTCTTCAAACAAAGTATTTTATTAGCACTTCATGAATCAATTATGTTCAAGTGATTCTCTTCCTTCACTAAATTTTGTCATACACTAAAGGAAAGAGAATTGAAACTCATTTGAATGGGAAAACTCAAGTATACAAGTATTCCAAACACAAATAATAAGAGTAAAAAGAACTCCCATATAAGGTCAAGTTAAATGATACAAAAGGGCATAATCAACCTATAGTAAATGTAGCTTCAGACCCTCCTTAGCATATAGTTTTATAATCACCCCCTTGACATTCTTTCTCACATCTTCTAGTTCTTCCAGCTAGAGTTTTATAATAGCTTTTGGATTGTAATATCATATCTCTCCCTCCTATTTGGGAAGTTGATCCAACCAAATCTATTCTTAAGGGATATGATCAATAGGAATTTTGTGACTAGAATAGGGAACCAAGATACACTATAAATAGATGCATCAATTTTAAACATAAGATACAAGAATTGATAGATGATAACTTACTTGATCTTGGCATTTTAGTTGAGCCTCCACAGGCAAAACCAACATAGGATAAAGCTTTGAAAATATTCTCAGATCCATTTCTATAGAATTCAAAATAGGATACAAGGGACACATTATGGGTTTACCATGCATATCATACACATCCATCACTATTTGCATACTAGGCACCTTTAGTTGAGTCACATACTTTGAGTGGTATGATCAGTGTGTATGAGCCTAGAGTTCCAACTAGACCTTTGATATCCTTCTCAGCTTAGGAGATTGTGGAGTATAATTTAGATTATAATGCACTCTTTATTAGAGCACATATTAATAATCAACCCATTCAAAATAATCTCATTGATAATGGTTCTAGTGTAAATATGTGCACCATTACATTATTTTAGCATTTAGGCTATTCAAAGTAGGACATCACCTTGATAGATATAGCTATCAATGGATTTAGTGGGCATATATAGATTTCATTGGGTGAGATTGTAATTCTTTTATAGATTGTACCAACATATGTGACCACACATTTCAATATAGTTCCCAGTGCATGAGTTTTTGATATGTCACTTGGTTGCCCATGGATTTAAAAAATTCAAACAATACTATCTATAGTTTAAGATACATGAAATTAATTCATACTAATTAGGTTATTGTAATTGATAGAATTCTATATGAGTTACCACTATCCAATTTAGAGCCATCTAAATTACAATCACTAGTGCCAACTTCTCCACTAATTTTAGTTTCCCCACCAATTATAGTTCTTCCTCTAGTATAGATTCAAACATAATTGACACATCCATCACTAGTAGAAAGGGTTCATACACGTCCATAGCTTTGGGATTCTATATAGCTTCTAGATATATAGTTTTCACACCCATAGAAATTTCATTGAGACCTCATGGGTCTACACATAAAACACATATTCGGAGAGATTCTCTTACTTCCATATGGGTCCTTAGGAGCCCTAAATTTACATCCACTTATCAGAGTTATAGCTAGACCCCACAGTCAGTTTCTACTTCAGAGATTTCAGATCATCTACAACATATACATCTTTTAGAGCCATATTCTTGGTATTTTCATCATGTTTCACATTTATGTATGATTTCGCTCCTTGATATAGGACACCATGACATGGAGTCTTACATGATACTCATCATTTAGTAGCATTCTATCCCAACCTGCTTGTACATAATCTCTTTTGATTGATTTCACATAGCTTATATGCAAATACAAAAAGAATACAAAATTACAAAATACAAAAAACACTCAAATAATTAAAAAACACCAAAAACATTTATATTTTATGTATCATCCATGTTTTAAATTTATACTACTATGTTAGAATTACATTTTCTATTCTATGCTATTATTTGTTGATTATATACATTACCATGCTTCACTTGATCTTCTTTGAGTGTGTATAGTGACTTCTAGTTCATTGATTTCTACATTTTACCCATTGAGGGGGCATCCTAATTCTACATTAAATGCACACATCAACATACATATTCCCACTGGGGCATCTTCTACATGACTACACTATCTAGGTTATGTCATTATTACACACCACACTCTAGTTATGATGTTCACATACATTACTTACTAGATTAGACATATTACCACATCGATACTCACTAGTATCTTGCACTTGTGTATTTATTAGCATATACCTAGCCTTTTACTAAACATGTCTTGTACATTTTAAATCTTGACTTGATTAGTTATATGTGATTGTACCTTTCCATTTTCTACATGCTTTCCTTTATTTCTTTGTATAGATATATGTGATTGCATTTCCAATTCAAATTTTATTTTTCATGTGTGCCTTAGACATTTGTCAATGTCCTTTTATTTTATTTATGTGTGGGTACCTTTGGAAAATTTCCAATGTCCCTTAATTGTACTCTTTTATGTGCTTGTGGCCCTTATTCTAATATTTGCTTGTTTCAAATTGTATGTGTATGTGGTATTTGAACATGTCTTATATGTTTGCTTTTTAGTTTGAGTGACAGGTGCCCATGTCCCTTATTTGTATGGCCCCTTAGTCAACCTTGTATTTTTCTTTCTTATTTATTCTTATTTCATTATTTATTGTCCTTGTTTACAATTTCATGATCCATATCATGCATTTACCCTGCTTTCTTAGATGCCATGATGGACATCATGCTCCATCCCTCCAACTAACAACTAACATCTAACATTTCTAGTTCTAGTTTAGTATATTACACATGATTTTACATTTTTATATCTATTTAGGCATACCCCTATTGATATAACAATATATCAATACAAAAATTGTTATATCTAGAGATATCTTGTCAAGTATTATTGGTATATCATGTATCTATGCAACATAACACACTTATAGAACTCTTTTCTTATGAGGGTAGTTATTATAGGTTCAATCATTCCTAACCTTGAAAGAGGGGGAGACAAATAGGGGGTTTTCATAGAGATCAAATCTCTTAGTATTCAAAATAGTAGCATTCAAATCACCTAGTTCATAATCCAGAGGTCAACCAGTCATAACAGAATAGAAAAATAGTGACAATTCAATATCAACAACTAGTTTCAACATAGGATAACAATGCTAGAAATGGATAACAGTGCCAAAAAAGGGTGTCCTCATTCTAGTTCTCTTTTCCAAATGAAAAACACCCAAATTTTTTTGTAACATTTAATAAGTTTAGCTCAGTTATAGTTTTTGCACATCTAGATCAATTAAACTTAGTAGTTTTAGTATAGTTTTCTTAGGGAATATAGATATAAATGGGTATCATGCATAGCATGATGGATATCACTTCTAGTTTTAGATTAGTTAGTTGATATAAGTTCTAAATCAGATTCAATGTTCTAGACACTAGTGATTGTGGGAAATGTGCATGGCATATTGGTCATTTTTTATTTTTGAGTTCAATTTATTACCTAAGCATTCTCAACATTTGTGTGTCTTAATCCATCTATAGGTGCTTGGCATCTTTTTAAAGTTTAACATTCATATAAATTCAATTTTTTGATTACAAAAGTTCCCAATTTGGCTTTCACATAAGCCTAGTGCATCAATTTCAAAGTGGCTTTAATATAGGCCTAATATCCATCTTTCAAAATAGCCAAGAGTAGCCTAGTTTCTAGTTTGCATTTAGCTATATATACCACATTTTCAAAATTTTAGAACATCCATTGGCTCTATGAGCCAAATTATATGACATCCATTCTATGCTAGTATCACTTCATAGCTTTACTTCGCAAGGCAATAATGGATCCAAAGGGCTAGCCTTTATATTCTTGAGCCACCTCTTTAGAGGGATTGGACACACAATCTAGACATAAATTATCACATGCATGATCATATAGATTAAATAAATAGGCAATGATGGATCGAAAGGGCTAGGATTTTTATTTTTGAGCTACCTATTCAAAGGGATTAGACACATAGTCCATACATCAATTATCATATGCATGATCATCTAGATTCACTCAGTATGTGACAATGGAGCCAAAGGGATAGCCTTTTTATTCTAGAGCCACTCTTTATGGAATTAAGAACCCAAATATATTCTTTATATAAATTTGGTATAACATCATTTAACATAATCTAGCATGACTCAGGCTTACTCAGGATCACAAGTTTTGTATTGGTTTGCATACCTAGTGAGGTGTATTCATTCATTTCTCTTCCTTTTTATTTTACTTAACATTTATATATTATTATTTTATATCGCATATAATATGAAATAATATAATCCTTTTTTAATTTCATAGATTCACACTTGCATAATGTGATCTCTATGCACTATCCAACATTACTCAACATCACACAATCTTCATGGGTTTCACTTTTATAGGTAAGTTTAGGTACACTTTCTATTTTTTTCCTTTATCCTAGTATTTCACTTTATTTCATAAATAGAATAAAGTGGGGGAAAATGTATTCATATAAAATGTGAATTTTTGTTACTCATATATGGCTAAAGACACCTAATCCATAGGTCCTCCTACTTTCTTGCACAACCATTTTAGGCCTTTTTTTCACTAATCCCCAGTCATCTATAACCTTCCATACTTGACCCTTACAGACCTAGGTATCTATTTCAATCCTAAATCCATCCTCCTAGGTCTAATTCCCTCTATAAAATAGCACCCAACCTCGATAGGAGTGCTAAAACCTAGGGTGTCTTACTTTTGGCATTATTGTCCAAGTGTACTTTTGGTCCTAATGATCATATTTTCCCAAATACTTATCCTAATTCATGTTATCCTAACATAAATTCATTTAACCTAAAATCATTAATTTCCCTATACAATTCCATTCAAATTCCATTTAAAATTTTGACACTCATTTACAAGGGAGAATCAAGAATACAAGCAAGTACATCCAAACACTTTTCCCTATTCTCTACATACAACCTTATAATATTATTCCAAGTTTATTCAAACCCTTACACCATCCCCTTGGCATCTGAAATACACTTAGTTTCACATCTAGCTAAATTTTCATACACACTTGCACCAAGCACTTTAATGGGAGAACTAAATTAGCTTGATCCCTCCTTAGAGTATTAGTATGTAGGCAGTGGGCCCACACATGGGGTGTGAAGTGTATCCAATGTATCCTTTACACACTAACCCATTTCTCTCTCTTTCTCCAATTTCCATTAAATTTCCATTAGAAATATCTCCTAGGGATTTGAAGATTAAAATAGATGCACAATGAGCTTCACAGACTTTTGAGCTTCGATATTCCACTGACAGGGTAACATAGACCTATCAAGTAAAACCTAAAAAACTCAGATCATCTAGACAAAAACATCATAAAAGGACTATAACTCTAAATAATAGGGTGTTTCACTTTTTATTCTCCTATCCAATCTATAAATGAACTCTAGGATCCCATTTATGATAGTCTCCCAAGCCTACATAGAAATTTCTAGACCCTGCAACATCTATCTCAGTCAGTTTCCAACTAAGTTTGATTTTCTCTCTATTATAACTATTTTAGAAAAGGTAAAAATACAATATATTTACATAAATTAGTGGATTAATTATTTCACATTATTTACTAATTTACCCTACTCAGACTTCTTTTACTTAATTAGGAATAAAACTCATTTATTATGAAAAATAATAAAACATCGAGGAAACCATCAACATGCTTGTTAAATGAATTATCCAAATTAGATATAGAATTCTTATGAGGAGTAACCTTATTAATTTGATCAATCTCATGACACATGAAATCAAAAAATTTCCATAATTCATTTTCATCCACCTCATAAGTGTCATCTTTAAGATTTGTTTCATCCATATTATTCCCATGAGACTCTATTAAGATTATAACTCCTTAAGGAGTGACTTGACCTTATTCCTTGATATTAAACTCTACTTCATGTTTGATATGGTCATCTAAAATTACATGATTATACATGGAGTCTTCTTCAAATTCTTCTCTCTTTAATTCTTGGCCACATTCTTCATGAATAGTTACAAAAGAGTCTTCAATATGTCCCTTTTACATATCAAACTCTACACTGGTAGGTGTGGTAGGATATTCAATGTGATTTTACTCATCTAAGAAGGTAGAGTTGGACTTGTGGTCACAAATGGCAGTACCTATGGTGATTTCCTCCTCATAATCACTCATGACATCCTCTTGGATATCCTCATTTTGAACTTTCTCATCTTCACTTGCTTCTCTCAATATGGGCTCTAATGAAGGAGCTAGAATATGAGATGTAGTGGAAGGTTTATAGATAATCTCATGAATTGGAGATGGAGTGTGAGGGGTGGGAGTGGGGTTAAGAGGGGTTTTAGGAAATATAAAAACCCTAATAAACTCATAGGGAAGTGACTTCTTAGGTTGGTTAGAAGAACAAACATCTATATAAGGAGTTGCATCTTTCCAATAGATTTCTTGAAATTCTTCAACAATAACATGTTCATTTTTTAACTCTTTATCCTCCCACATACTTATCCTATCTATCAATAATTGAAGGCACTTTTTTACCAAGTCTATTTTTTCCTTGATCTCCCATTGAGTTCCTTCTAGTTCTTCAAATGTCCCCAACTTTTGCATATAACTCTAGTTAGTACCTCTCAACCATTCCATGAGATGATCAGGGAGCACATCATACTCATCATCTTGTGTACTCAATTTTTCTTCAAGATCTAGTAACTATGGTATGGATGCCAATGAGGACTTGATATAAGATGAAAAAAATGGAGGAGGAGGGTAATGATGGGGATCAAGACCAACTTCATTTGTGTACTTTAATCTATGGGAACCTATATCTTTCCTTGTAATACCTTTGTGTATAATCCATGTAAACATCTAATGCGTCATGGAAAGGCTCATAGGAGTACTCTTGAGGCTCATAGGCATCATGGTATGGTTGATAGGAATAATATTGGGACTAATAGGGAGACATTTATTGATAGGTATCTTAGTATCTTTTCTCATAGGGTTGTCTAATAACTTGGTATCTATATGAGGGTGGAAATGGAGGATTATAGGTCTGCCATGACTCATCAGACTAATAGTCATTTTGATATGACTATTAGGGAGTATATTTTGGTTTATAGAAAGGATGATAGGGGGCCATGGTGGGGATATTTAACATAGTTATTCATTTCAACCTCATACATCAATAAATGTAAAAAAATATTAAAAAATTAACTAAATATACCTAGACTAATTAAAAATAGAAGTTATCTTTTGGAGTCACCATTGGTATTACGTTGCTTGCTTCTAAAACCTGATAAAGGAAAGACACACCAAAAATCTTTCCAATCTATTAGACTTTGGTCCCACTAGGTGTGGCAAAACTATTCTCACCAAATCTCACACACTAGAAGAATTTTTTTAAGCCTCTTATAAATTTGGGAAACATGGGAAAATTTATAGATATGTGGGTGTACCTATATTGGAAATTAGCCTCTAGATTTAAGAGATAGCTCCTTGAATATATTATGAAATGATTATCACTTAAACTACTACTTAATTATGGGAAAAAGAGTTAGGGAATGCATAAATTTAACCTACTGTAAAGGAGGTGATGCACCAAAAATATCTTACATATGAGCATAATATTTCTACCATGATGAAACAAAGCATAAAAACTAGTCTCTAAGTCTTAATGGGTTCTAACATAAGCATTTCATTATAGAGGTGAGATGTGAGTAGTAAAACAAGGCAAGTGAATTGTAGGGTATATTTCACACTCCAATGACAATCATACAATTGAAAAAGACTTACACACTAGAATACACTCTATATGACCTATTAAACTAAGAATTGTTTCCCAAACATGAAAGGATAAGGAAAGGAAGGATAAAGGATTATCACTTCTCATTACCGTATATAACTTTAAGACTTAGACAAATATTCAAAACTTATAAAATAGACTTGTATTAATATTCAAAGGCAAAATATGACATTGGTCCAATAGGACTTCACCATACATGGTGTGGTCTCTTGACTATTCATGAGGTGCAATAACTTCTAACTTTCCCTCACTTTCCATGTCTACAATCTCTTGGGCATTAACATCGTCATATTGATTTATGACAACAAATTCTTTATCAATATATTAACCTTCATATTTATACTATATGGAATACTTGTTAACATGATTCTCCTAATTATACACATCAACAAACTTGTCATTAGATATGTAATCTTTTAGATAAGGAAGAGACTTACCAAAATTGTCAATTTTTTTCCATATGGCATTGGGATTTTTCCATAATTCCTCTTCATTAAAAACATGAAAATTTTATCCATACTTACTAAGTCAACCATCAACATTATTTTTATAGGAGTTATCCAAATTAGATGTAGACTTATTGGGAGGAGGAGTAACCTTACCGAGCTAATCAATCTCATGACACATGAAATTAGACTTTTGACACAAGTCATTTTCATCCACCTCATGAGTGTTATTTTAAAGATCTATTTCATCCATCTTGGTCTCATGAGACTCTCTTTAGACTATAACTCCTTGAAGAATGAGTTAACCTTCCTCCTTGATAGTACACTCTAGTTCATACTTGATATGGTCATCTATAGTTTAATGATTAGACATGGATTATTATTCAAATTATTCTCTCTTCAATTATTGGTGAAATTATTCATGGAAAGATGCAAAAAAGTCTTCCATGTGTCTCTCTTTCATATTAAACTCTACACTAGTATCTATGGTAAGATCTTCAATGTGATTTTATTCATCCAATAAGGTAGATTTTATCTTATGGTCACCAAGGGGAGTCCCTATGGTGATTTACTCCTCATAGTCACTCATGATATCCTCTTGGTCAACTTGAACTTAAATTTGCTCCTCTTCACTTGCTTCTCTTGATATGGGCTCATGTGAAGGAGCTATAATATGAGATGTAGTGGAAGGTTTATAAATAGGATCATGAATTATAGATGGAGTGTGAGGGGTGGAGAGGGGTTTTAGGAGAGATAAAAGCATTACTAAGCTCATAGGGAAGTGACTTCTTGGGTTGGTTAGAAGAATAAGCATCTATAGTAAGTAATATTTTAAATGATAAGCATTACATAACATATTCAAGGAGATAGCCCTTAAATATAAAGGCTCATTTATAATATAGGTACACCCACATACCTATAAATGTTTCCATGTTTCCCAAATATAGAAAAGGCTTAAACAACTTCTTTTAGGGCTCTGAGATTTGGTGACAACAATACCTTCAAGTTACCCAATAAAGTAGTACAAATCAATAAAAGTTTTAAGTGTTCCAAAATATGTTAAAATTAAAATTTAAAAGGATTTCCACCTTATATTTTGGTACTCCTAAATCATGAAATGTATGATACTTGGCATCCATTCATTAAAATGGGCTCTTAAAAGATTAAATAGTTCTTTCGTATGTGGTCTAATTCCCTAGAATTTTGTTTTTTTATAAACCTTAGAGATATTAGCACATGGTGTATGTAATTAGAAATGGATCATGTCTATAAATAAATCTTGGCTCAAATAAGATAGATCATACCTACACTTTTGATTTGGAGACACTTGTTAAGCAAGATCATGACTAATATGGGGATTTATTAGACCCGATTAGGGGATCACTTGTCATAACATATCACTATACGAAGGGTTACAAAGATTATAGTATAACAATCCTAATGGATTCCTAAGGTTTAAATCATTCAATGTTTTAATAAAAAGAAAGTAAATATAATCTAGTATACACTAAAGCTTGTGGCATAAAATGGGGGTTAGAAATAGTAAAAAAACTAAACTAAAGATGTAATAGAAATCATATACTCATGTCAATGTATACATAATCTCAATACATGGGAGTAGAATAAAAATGTATTTTCTATCTACTCTTATAAAGGAGAAATCAATTTAGGAATACTTACCTTTAAAGATGAACCTAATGAGCCTCAATCTCTCCCTTGGCCAAAGTTATTCATAAGAGATTGTTATGGATATAAGGATAATGAGGATAAATCAGCTCTAGGATACACAACCTATTTAAGCATCCAAAATAATTATCCATAGACAAGATCTATATCTCTAGATAAACTATGGATCCTTAAGCTTTATTCCTCTAGTATAATGGTCAATAAGCAGATGTTTGTTCACACTTATTCATTATTAATTCTTATTTTATGAAATGGTGGGAAATGAACTTATATATATATATATATATATATATATATATATATATATATATATATATATATATGTGGATCTTTCCCTAAATCTTCCCAGAAATGTTGACTGTATAGGATCGACCTAGTTGACCCAATTTGTTTTTGGGCATAATTCACTAGGTCTGAGCTAGGTTAGCTAAAAGGTTAACAAGCTAAGAAAGTGAAAAATACCCCTAAATTGTATTGGGTTGACATAGTTGACCTATTACATTTAACTAACCAAAATGGACTTATGACAAGAAAAATATGGATAAGGCATGACAACTAAGAGGAGTGGGTAGGACTAAGGAGAATAAGATTAGGTTAAATGGTTTTAAGAGACAAGTGTGTATATGGTAATTGGGAAAAGGAATACCAATCTTATAAAGAACCAATGGTCTACCCACCCCTTTTCTTATGTACCCATTAAGGTGTGCACTCAAAGAGATTGAGGCTTGATAGGTTCCTACAAGATATAAAGTGTCAAGTAATTGATTAAAGTTTGAAAATATTATGTGTATACATATGCCCCACTTGAAGCTCATCATGTGTTATGTAAGTGCAATAGGGGATGGTGCTTTGGGATAGAACATGACAACATATAATGCTGATGTTAAGTAAAGTTGAGTAAGCAAAAAAAAAGAGAAATGAAAGTACTAAATTGGAAAACACATACCTTTAACCTACCTTAGTGACGTAGATAAATAACTAGACTATAATAAATGTGAAGGTCGCGAATGTAGTGAACACTAGATGAACCTATAGAAGTTAGTGCAAAAAATAGCCAAAAATAGAAATTTATGGAAAATAGGCATATGATAATGGAAAATATTCTCTATATCATCAAAAATCTAATGTATTTTATGGGTTTTGAAATGGATGAGTAGAAATAAAGATATAAGCAAAATAAGGAATCTACTAAAAACTAATTGAAAGATTTGAATTCTAAAAAGTGTTTTTAAGTAGGGAAAAAGATAATTAATTTGTTATTTTGATTTGAGAGAGAGGGGAAAAAAATATCTAGGGATAAAAAAATGAGCTCAAATAGTGAGGAGGTGACATGTTAGGTGAGAAGTAACTCTAGAGGTGGTAGCAGGTGCACTAGAGGTATCCAACTATGAATCTCAAACCAATTTTTGAATTTTTTTATTAAATTAAGTGTAATTTTAGTAAAATTTGATTTGAATCACTTCTATTTTTCAAAATTAAACAAAACTAGATTATAGGATATAAAATAGGAAGATGGAAAATGGGTTTAGAAGATTTAGGAAGAAAGTAAGAAAATTGCACTTTGAGGGAAAATGCAAGGGGTCAGCATGTAGAAAGTACTAGATCAACATAGTCAACCTAGTGGGCTAGAAATGTGTAAAATCCATAGTGTTGACCTAATAGGTATGTGTTGACCTTGTATATTATCCAAGTTAATGACCTAGTTCAGAGTTGTCAGGTGCTTTGAAAGGTACATAATGGAAACCCAACACTAGGGAGAGGAAGATAAGGGGGTTAACATAGATTTTTGAGTGAACAAGGCAAAAAGATAGGAAAATTTTGGTCAAACTACCTTGACCAAAGTAATTGAATGATACAAAAAAGTGTGAAAATGGATAAAAGAGGGATAAAATGGCTTGAAATGATCAAATAATGGAAAAAAGGACCAACTAGGATAAAAATAGGTTCAAATGAATAAATTAAAGTAATTTAGGCTTGTTTTTTATTAAATTTATAAAAAAGAATGTATTGTGATTATACATGACAAGGAGGATTTAATACATCATTTTTATTTCTAGGGTGTAAGGATGACAATATTCTAGAGAGTTGTGGAGGCAACATAGTTACCAAATTTTTTAGATAGGATTTTAGATGGAGATTGGGTTAGAATAGGATCCATAATTTAAGTTAGGATAACTAATATGTGCCAAATCCACCATAGTGTTGATCTATTAGTCATGTTCATTAGTTTCTAGGAATTACTGACTAACACCTTCATATTGGAGGTGGATGGGAATATAGTACAAGTGGATATCATGTTAGAGGATGTCCATGCCATCCTAGGGATACCTATAATAGGAGTGAAGGTGACCACAAGGATACCTGATAACCTAGAGGAGAGGAGAGCCTTAGCCATATGGGATATAGACTCAGAGAAGATATTAATAGACAAGAGAGTTAGCATGTTTGATGTATATATAACATATATTATATAAATATAGAAGGTTATGTTAGACCTTATTACACAAAATGTGTTATGTCATAATTTAGAGAGTAAGGTACCATTAGTCATGGTATCCTTGAGAAGGATGATATTAGAGGAATGAGTTTTACATGATTTAGGCTTTGTCATCTAGGTCTAATTAGTACATGATATATATGAGATGTTATTCAAAGGTTAGAGTACCATGAGATTGATCATATTATTGACAACTTGGATATATGAGAGTTTTCCTATATACTAGTTAGTTGGGTTACCCCATGTGGTCGATGATAGGTCACCTTGAGTATAGAGATGAAGAGAGGACCAGGTATCATGGGTTATGCCCCACATGATAGGACTATAGTCAATGAGATGTGTAGATATAGTGTGGTATCCATATGAGCACATAATAGCTATATGGGTGAGTTGGGACATAGTTGCACTACTGACAATAAGGATAGATGTGGTTGGGCTATAAAAGGTATATTTAATTGCATGGGTACTAGGGTAGATGGACCTACCTCATCAAATGACATTGATACAAATACTCACATAGTGGGCTCGACATGTGAGGGAGCCATAAGGTAGGAGATGACTAGGGCCACTAGAAGTGAGGCTGACACTAAGGCCACATTAAGAGTAACTATGGACTAGTTAGGCATTATGAGGAACTAAGTAAGAGGATAGGGATGTATAGGTAGAGATGCTAAATGTACCATTAATAGCTTTGTATCTAGATGAATAATAGCCATTGAGGACATGGTATCAATAGAGATAGGAGGATTAGGAGAGAGTGGAGATGATTTCTATCTTAGATGACCCCATAGGTGAGCTAGAGGAGATGATAGAGAGACCAATTAGATGTAGGCTAAGATAGACACGAGCCATGATAGTTGAGTTTTAGCTAAGGAGGTGACATATAAAGGAGATACTAGGAGGCTGAGCTAATGAGAAAACTATGTTAGGTGGTCATACTGATGGAAAGACCATAGTGGTTAAGACATAGATAGGTAAAAAGTTGATTGAATATTATTACTTAGGTTTTTATTTTGGAAATAAAGATAGATATTTTAAGATATAACAGTGATATAATATCCATCTTATGGGATTTTTTAGGTGTAGTTAAGGATGAGGAGAGATGGGGGTATTTGGTGATGGGAGAACACCATGATGTCCTAGATGAGACTATATATCCATATGACCCCACGACATTAGAGAATTTAAGTGTACCATCTACCCTAGCTTAAGAAAGATGGTTTAGATTAGTTGGAGAGGAATCCAGGCATAAACTAATATAGAGAGAGGATGCAACCACCAGTAGTGATGGATGAAAGGGACATACAAGCATGGTAGGCCATATAAAATGAGAGAGTTGTACATATAGCTATAGTAGTATAGATGATAAAGATCTAGACCTAGTTGGTAGAGTCACAAGTATAGGTAGCACACCTAAATAGATAGGTAGAGGGATTGATATCTTAGATGGTTTCCTTAAAATGTATTATTTAGAGGATTCAAACTAAGGTCTTAGAAAATAAAATGGCTAGGCCATTACATAAATAGGTTGGAGCCCAACCATAGAGCTGGAGCATTGTATATGGTTGTATATGTTATGTTAAACTCATCATTTTATCATATTGATGTTGGATGCATATGTTGTCATTATGATGGTTGTGTTTATGGATACTTTGGATATATTTCCTTATTACACATGTATTTATCTTTGTTGTTTATGCTATATGAAGTATATGTGACATGTTTTATTTTGTATAATTATGTAGGACACATGCATGGTTAAAAAAATAGGCAAAATGACTTGGAAAAATATAATAAAGAAGAAAACAAATGTACTACACACTAGTTTTAGATGTGAAATGCATAATAACAAGAAAATGACTAAGTATGAAGGTCCAAGAGATAGTAAAACAAATGGTAAAAAGGAATTTGTTTTTAAACTAATATGAAATATTTTTACACCAAATTAAAACAAGTAAAATCATACTAATATCACATTGGGAAGTATAAAATCAATGCAATAAAATGGAAGGTATAGAAAAGGGTATAAATGGAAATAAAAAGTTAATTAATACAATGAATCGTACTAAATCATGATGTGAAGTATGAAACAAAAACAAAATTACAAAAGGTTGGTCCTAAATTGGTCATACTAATTCAAGCTAGGAAGTATGAAAAACTCATGAAATGGTTATCATCTTACATGAATTGGGAAAATAAGAAGATAAAAAGGCAAAATAAAATTTAATTAAGCATAAAACATACTAAATCAAGATGGGAAGCATGTAACTTCATAATCAATTGAATCTTATCTCAAATTTGACACATGTAATTATGATGGTGACTTGTGTATTAGAAAAATTTGTGAGGATGACTAGGTCCTATCCATGGTCTTACGTTACAACTTGACAAAGAGAACACCATTGGGGTGGAATAACTAGGAAGATAAAGTAATAAAGGATCTGGGTAATAGGAAGGAAAAGCTGGTAATTTGTGAGGAATACTAGGTTCCATCTATAGTCTTATAAAGCAAATCACAAATTAAATCCCAAGGGGAGTGATCAATAAATTAAAAAATATTATCAATAGTAAATATAAAGGATATAAGTAATGAAAAAGGAAGTGTAATAATAAAAACTTAGGCATCTTATGAGAATACTGTATGAGGCAAGAGGCATACTAAGGACATGAGAAGATATTAAGTGACTATCATTCATCTATGTACAAAAAAAAACTTGTTCTCTATAGACATGAAGATTTTTAGGCAATTAAGTGTGATACTAAGATCAAATCATTAAGATAGATTAGTACAAGGAAAATTAAAATGGATATACCTTCCCATGGCATGTTCCCCATTCTTTAAGACCCTTTAAAGAGTTTTTGGTCTATTATGAATATTGGGTGCTTACATGAGAAAGTAGGTAGAACTAAAATATTTCTTTATTTTCCTCTTCTAATCTACTAGCCCATCATACCCCAAAGGACCTAGGCTCTATTGTGAAGCTAACTATGGAGTTTGAGCTTCAACTAGAATAAGTAGATATGCTTTGACTCACTTATTTTAGTGTGATTATACTTTTAAGAATATTTTTTCCATTTGATATCATTGCCTTTTGTTTGAATGATTTGGATTTTAACTTTCTTTTGAATTATTTTTAATATTCCTCCTCCATACAGATTTGAAATGAACAGTCATGAGAGAGATAGTAATATACACAAATTAGTTGTAGGCTAAGTCTAAAAGAATCTAAGTAACCAAAGACAAATAATGACTAGGACACTTAGGCCTGATAATGAACTAGCTTGTGATCTCAAGTCTCAATTGTGTATATGCTTAGTTTGCAAAAAAAGGAAGAGGGAAAAAGGATAACTAAAGTGGAATAGTATAAGGAGATAATAATGAGATAGATTGTTTGATAATTGATCACATGGCAAAGGCAGATAATAACCAAATGTAATAGGGTTTGTATAACTAAGTCACTATGATAATTTATCTATGAAAAAGAGGGATAAGAAATCAAAATAATCATAGAGATACAAGAAAAAGAGTTTTGAGAAAAAGTATAGGGAAAAAGGGAAATCAATGATAAAAGATAACCATATGTGAATATAAATGATAATATAAGCAACATATAGTACAATAAGTAAGATTATGATATAAGATAAGTAGAAACTTGACATAGTGTCAAATGATATAATATATATAAATAATATTATATCAAACATATAATGAAATATATATGTGAAAGCACCATTTATGTGCTCATAAATATTGGTAAATCTATCCACACATGTTATCTAATACATCAAATAAGTCTCTATGAAGTTGGATGTGCATTTCTACTAAAATTTCATCAATATTCAATGAATACAGGAAAATAATTCTCTTCTGATCTCCTAAAATAAAAAAGTAGGAATACTTGATGGATTGTGTTGAGGAGTAAAACTAGGCAAAGGATGGTTAAGAGAATGTGTGGGAGTAGGATCTACTAGAGATGCAGAATCACTGGTGGAGAATAATCCACAGGTGAGGGAAGGTCCTTAGGTGGAGGCATAAAAGGTGGTTAAGGAACCATAGGAGGGGATGGAACCATTTGAGGAAGAGCCATGGGAGAAGATGGACAATCCTTAATTCAATAATGACTTATGGTAAGAACAAAACAAGGTTTGAAAGTGGTTATAAGACAATATTTGAGATGTTGTTGTAAGATGTGACAATGATCAATGTGATGGGTTCCACATAGATGCCATAGATAATAAACCTCACCATACTTAATCATGTACTTAGAATTATTAGTTATGGATTTTTATGATTATGAGGAAGAGAGATGCAAGATATTACTATATTGTCTCAACTTATGACAATGGGTACAAGAATGATTATCTATCACATGGAAGTAATAGAGA
The DNA here is from genome assembly GCA_037957365.1 of Torreya grandis. Classification (NCBI taxonomy): domain Eukaryota; kingdom Viridiplantae; phylum Streptophyta; class Pinopsida; order Cupressales; family Taxaceae; genus Torreya; species Torreya grandis. Next base: position 593,175 of record JARHVA010006408.1, read on the forward strand.
TGCTTGTGAGTGGTTTAAGAGAAACACTCATGAAAGGAGGTATAATATGAGTGGAATAAATTAAATATCACTCATCAGCCTATTTAGTGGATAGAGGAGCCATATTAGGCAAGGGAAGTAAACCATCACTAAGGGAGGGTAATGATGAGGAAGGAATGGAACTAGGCTCAATGAAAAGAATGATAGCATTAAAAGCAAGGGTAGGCTTATAAATAGTAAGAGTGGAAAAAAGATCAACTTAGAAAGAGAGAGAGAAGAGGCTCAAATATAGTAAGCTCTACTAAGGTAGGAGTGGGATCTATATAAGGTATAAGGATAGTTTCATTAACCTCAAGGGTAAACCAATGATGAGGGCTAAACTACCTATGAAAATGGTATGGGTTAATCATAGCATGATCCATGAGAATATTCCTATGTGGCTCCTCAAAAATTTTAGGTATTAACACCATTTCTACCCTATGATAAAGGGAAAAAATACAAGAATCAAGAACTATAAGTGAATTAAAATGATGAGATGTACAAAAAGACTCAAGTAAGGATGAATCATACCAATCAATCTCTGTATCACAGGATTATACAAGACCACCTAACAATTGATCATCTAAAGAATAACCATCATCATAATCCAAGGTGTGAGGGTCAATGACATAGGTAGGGATAACCTTGTCATCTAAAGAAGTATGGTGAATGTAATTCCTTGTCTTGGTCAACACTATCAGAATGTCATCAGAAAGAGGCTTACGAGAATGAGGTTACAAGGAATGAGAAAGTTGTGAGATGAGATGAGGTGAGACATTAGATTTTTTGATATCTAAGTTAATCTCATGAGGTGAGATATTAGATTTTTTGAGATTAGGAAGAATGTTACTAATGAGATCATGATACTCATTATAACCTCAAGTTAAGTTAATGGGAAAGTTGAGATGTTGAGAGTCATTAAATGGAATGTTAGGCAAACACTCAAGTGTAGGATTATTGAAGACACAATGATCTTAGAATTGTTTAAAATTTCAAGGGTTATTGTCACCTTGAATCTTATAAATTCATCCATTATGAGGAAATTTAATGCATTAGCAAGAAAAATATGTAACATCTCTCATGCGATGAGTACATGGTCTACCAAGTAAGATGTTATAAGAAAGTGGGAAGTTAAATATCATCAACTTCCCATTTATAGTGACATGTGGGATGTTAATGAGAAGACACATGCAACCTAGATGAGATATTTTCCTTCTATTGTATCCTTGGTCAGTGTTATATATAGACTTGATATTGCATTCAAAATATCCAAGGATTTTAATTAAATTGAGAGAGGCAACGTAGGTGTTAAAAGCCTCATCAATAAATGCATGATTAACTTAGATATCACTTATTTAGATGTTAATAAATAAGGGAGGATCATTTGCATGCAATATAATCTTGTCACAAATCATAGATGTGATAAGAAATCATAGTGAAAGTGAAGTGTCTATAATTTCATCAATGTTTATATACATCTCTTAACATTTTTGTAATATACTATCTTTGGATCTAGATAAATCTACCTCTCATCCTACTAAAGGAGGATGAGGGACATTCATCTCGAATAAGAGTTGTATGAGGCAATTTCTATGACGTGGGGAAGTCCTCATAAGCTCAAAAAATAAAATATGAGATGGGAGATTAGTGAGTTATAATATAGGATCCCATTCATCATAACCCATAATAATGTTATTAGAAAATATGCATCATGATTAAGGAGATCCTCAAAAGGAGGAGTTAAAGTGCATTGAAATTTATGTTGATATTAAGGAGAAAGTTTGGGACAAGGTTGTAAAGCATGTGGTGAAGAATAACTAGTTGGTTTAGATTGATTTTGAATTTAAGTAGAAGTGTTAGTAGAAATATGATTATTATTAGAGTTGTAAGGTGATGGAAGAGTGGTATAAATATAATGGGAATTGTTATCCAAGGGGGAATAAAAAATTAGATCAGCAAAAGTTATAATATCTTCTTACCCCAACTCATTTAAATGAGTTGGAGAAGAACCCTAGATAAGAAGATATGTTTGAGATGAATGAAGGGTGTATATAGGTTGAGTGTCAATGAAATCCTCCACTCTTCACATTTTAGTCATGCTAAACACATTCTATTTTGAAGTTGGTTCAACAAAACTTTATACATTATTGGCGGATGAGGTAGACTTGTCTTAACTTTCTTGGATAGGTTGATGATTAGGTAAAGGATCCTTGTAGATAGCCAAATGAGCATTGGCTTGATTCAAGGCTTAAGTTTTATCATCTGTTTTATTATCCTTGAAATCAATTTCATAAGGTTCTTTATGCTTTCAAATGATGGAATTGTGATCAAAATTATGACCAAGAAGAAAATCCATAGCTAAGTTATGAATTGTCTATAGGTTTTATGAGAATGACCCCTACTAGTGTGAAACCAACAAAAATAGTTAGGTTCATACTAGTATTTCATAGGATGAGTAGAGTTAAGCTCTCATCGAAGAGGCCTGGGTAGAATTTAAGCAATTCAATTGATGATAGAGGTTTATGGACATTGATGTTATTTAGTGAAGAAATATGAGGATTAGTATATTGTTGAGAAGGAGTGAGTTCAAAATAAGGGTTACGAATGATAGCTTGATCATTGTGAATGGTTTCATAATCAACAACACCATCATTAATGATATTATGGTTTTTTTTTTTGGACTAAGAGATAAGGACCCATTGAAGGTTGGGGTGGCTCAAATTGACACATTAGGAATGTTTGTCTTTTAGCTTAGTTGATGGCTTCCTCTAAAGTTCATGGAGAAAGAGTTTAGACTCTATATTTTAATTTAGGAAAGAGAACATGTGTAAAGAGATGAAAAAGATTGTCATCTACCATGTTAGTTTCAAATTTGTTTGACAAAGTTTTCCACCTCTTAACAAAAACTTGAGTGGTTTCATTTTCATGTTATTTGAAATTAATGAAACGGGCCAAAGTGTTTTTAGGAACATAATTAGTTTGTAATTATTACACTAAAGCATTTACTATGTCCTCCAAACTAGGAATGGATGATATCTAGTTTGATTGTACCAATCCGAGGCATCACCCATGAGGGTTTTATCTAGGATTTTAGTAGCGGTAAAGGTGTTTAATTAGACCCAGTCCTTGTAAAGATTTCCAAATGTTTTGAGGTGAAGGGTAGGATTGGTTGACCCATTATAAGAAATTGTAGGTGTTATACCTCATATATCAATTTTGGAAATTTGAGTAGCGAGAATTTCATTTTGTAGATGCTTGATGGTTTTATTGATAAAATGAGGTTAAATAATGATATTGCCTTGAGAATATTAAAGAGGTAGAGGGGGGAAATTTTGGTTATGCATTCCCCAAGACATTAGTTGTGGATGAGATTAAATATTAAGAAGATGGTTTTGCATTATCATCATTTAATTTGTGTTATGAGCTTAAAATGTATTCATTTGATTGAGATTTTATAACAAAATTTGATGTGTTTTATTAGCATTAGTAGAATCATTAGGGTTGGCATTAATGTTAGTATTAGTGGTTTGTTTACCAATATTAGTTTTGATATGATCTTGAGATGAATTATGGGAATGTGAGGCATTAGTGGAAAAATTGGTTTTTATAATAAAAGATGGGATACTGAATGGTTGAGAGGAAGAACCACTAGAAATATGATTGACTTACATGGTAAATGATACAATAATGGAAGGATTAAGGATAGTGGATCTTATGAGAAGCCCACTAGATGTAGAATGTACCATGTTAGTTGAGATATTAGGAATGAAAGTGGAAGAAGTTAGAGAAGAAGAGGTCATAGTATAAAAAGGGGTTAAAATCAAAAGAAGAGGCTGATAATTAAAGAAAGTGGTACCCACAAATATTATTTTAGAATGTAGGAGTAGGTGAATGATGTTCTTCAACTTGACCGCTAATCATTAGGTTGTAAATGGTAGAAGGATCTTTTCCTCAATGTTGAGGAAATTTAGAGATAAAGAATATCATTTTAGGAGTATACTCTAACTCAGGGTGGTATTGTAATGAGAAAATAGGATTACATTCCTAAGAGGTATTAGGAAGGGTCCCATAGTTAATTATATGAGTAGCAATGTGATTGTTACTAGCATCTAAGAGAGGATCCCTATTCTATCTATGGGAAACCCTATTAGGATTGGTAAAGTTCATCATGTTTGTTTACTATAAATTAGTGTCATTACCCAAAAAAATGTCCATGATGAAGGGCAAATAAGATAAATAAGAAAGCAAAGGATAGAGAGGTGACTTAGATAGTACAGGGTTGATTGGGTTGACTTAGTATAGAAATGGGACTATATAATTGTACAGGGTTAATTGGGTCAATCCAATACACTATACAAAAGGTATTAGGTCAATTGGGTCTATCAAGTACAATAGATAGGAAATTCAAGAAGCCTAAAAATATATTATGAAAATGAAACAAGATAAATTTTTCAAGTAATGATAATCAATAAGTATTGAAATGAAATAGATAGTCAATTGGATTAATGTTGGCCAATACAATTGAAGCACATAAAATAAAACCTTGCACTAATGCTAGCTAATACAAAAAATTCTCACATAATTTATTAAAGAGTAAGAAATCAAATTGAAAATTAAAGAGATAACTAATTAGTCAACCTAAATTTTTATTATATTATTAAGTTATGATTTTTAATGTGATTAGACGTTGGTTATAAACAAGGTACTAGATAGTAATATAAAGATAGTTTCAGGGAGTTTGAGATAAAAGTGACTATAGTGGTAATGATATAAGATTGGCCTAACCCATCACTTCACACATTGCAATGATATGGTTATCAGGTTCTTAGCTAGAATATACAATTAACCACACTTTATACTTGACTAGAGCATCAAGTTGTCTTCCCCCTTGGTGATGAAATCCAAGTAGTTTGGATTTGGATAGACAAAATGTTAAAGTTATTGTTTATGAATTTTTTATTTGTTCTTATGTGCATAAAATAAAAATATTGAAACTAATTAATTAATTATAAATACCCTAATTAAACTATGTGAATTATTCTAAGCATGCAAGCAATAAGAAAGGAAATGTGTGAGATAATTAATAGAAACTATGAGGTTAATTCCAACTTGAAACAAGGTATAGTGCTGAAAATATATTCACAAAATATATAATAGGTTTGATATGTTCAAAATTTTATTATAAAAGTAAGGTTTTAAAATGAACTAGCTCAATAGGATCTACCTAGTTATTTCAGATGGTACACAAAATACAGAACTAGGTTGGTAGGGTCAATCCAGTTGACTTTGTAAGAGTAGTTTTAAATACTAAAAATTATGAAAGTAAAGATATAAAATAAATAAATAGATAGGTAAAATGGAACCTTTGTGGATTAGAGATGAAACGAATAAATATTATTGATGAATTTTGGAATATGTTGGTAAAACCTATAAAATGGGTTGACATGATCAATAAAGCTTTGCAAGAACCTACTATAGAGTACTAAAAATGTACAGGGTTAACTAGGTTGAAATAGTAAGACTAAATTGATGTATGATATATTGGAAACATATAATAGATTGACTAGGTTGATCAAGTTTCATGTTCCTTGAAACTTGTGCATTGAAGTCATAAAACTAGGTTGATAGAGTTGATCTAATATGATAAAAATAATGACTAAAAGAATGAAAATAAGTGAAATAAATCTTGAAAGGGTTAGTTTCATGTTAGGTTTACCATAATGTATGTAATCATAAATTCATCATGTCTATAAATCAATCCTATCTTTGATAAGATAGAGCATAACTACACTTTCAGTTGGGATACACTTGTTAAGTAAGAGCATGAACAATATGGGGATTTACTATAAACAATTAGGTGATCACTTATCACAAAGTATCATGCTAAGATGGGTTCTAAATCTTATAGTCTAACACAATCACACAACCCTAATGGATTCCTATGGTTTAAAACATTCACCTATTCTAATAACAAGAAAGTAAATTGAATCTAGTGCACACAAAATCTTGTGGCACAAAGTAAGGGTTAGAAATTTAAAAAAAACTAAACTAAACATATATTAGAAGACCTACACTCAAATCAATGTATACAAAATCCTAATACATAGGAGGATAATATAAATACATTATCTATCTAATCTTATAAAGGATGAATAAAGTTAGGAATACTTACCTTTGAAGATGAACCCACCGAGCCTTAATCTCTCCCTTGGCCAAGGTACTCCATAATATATTGTTTTTGTATGTAAGGATATCAAAGATAAATTACCTCTAGGATAAATAACCTATCTAAGCATCCAAAATACTTCTCCACAAGATAAAATCCATATGTCTAAATAAAGTATGGAACCCTATGCTTTATTCCTCATGTAGAATGGTAAGTAAGTAGATGTTTATTCTCACTTATTATATATTAATTATTCTTTTATGAAATGGTGGGAAATAAACTCATATATATAGGTAGATCCTACCCTAAATACTCTTGGAAATGTTAATTGTATATGGTCAACCCAATTGACCCAATGTGTTCTTAGGGATAATTCACTTGGTATAAGCTAGGTAGATCGAAAGGATAACAAGCTAAGAAAGTGAAAAATATCCCTAAATTATACTAGGTCAACCCAATCAACATAGTATAACCAAGTAACCAAAAGGGAGATAAGACAAGATAAGGATGGATAAGGCATTAAAAATGAAAGGAATGGGTAGGATTAAAGAGAATAAGATTAGGGTAAATGGTTTTATGAGACAAGTGTGTATATGGCAAGTGGGAAAGGAACAATAATATTTTGAAGCACCAATTGTCTACTCACCCATTTCCTAATGTACACCTTGGGGCATGCACTCAGAGAGTTTGAGGCTTGATGGTCTTGCCAAATACAAAGTGTCAATAATTGATAAAAGTTTGAAAATATTATGTGTATAAACATGTCATGATATCATTAACTCATGACCATAGAAGGTTCAAGTGTAGTGAAAGGTATGAAGCTAAAAATTAATGAGGAATTGACACCTATCATAATCTATAGGAACTAACCCTGAGTATGCAATAATCATCATTGAAAGATATCTCAAAGTTGATGACTAAACATTCAGAGTTTATGAAGGTTTGTTATATGGTAGGTAATTGAACACATGAAATTTAGCTAGCATTTTCATAATGAAACAAGCATTTAAACCAAAAGTTTGTATCTCCATTAATGGTTCGTGAATACATTCAATGGTCAAAGATTTTGTATGATATATTCAAAATCTATGCCAAAGAGGAATTCACTTAGTTTTTATTCTCATTAAAACACTACATATTTGAGCTCTCATATATTCAAAATCCTTCATTCATCAGAGGTGTTTATCAATTCAAACCAATATTTTTGATAGAAGCAAACACATACATTCTCTATATGATTTCACTGGCATGAATAAGTAAACTAATATAGTGTTTGAGAAAAGTTCCTTAAATTGAAAATCCCACCATTATTTTATGTTATGGGATGATGTATAATTAGTAGTTAGATTAGGATAGAATTGTACTAGCCCACAAATAATACATCGATGATTTATTACACATCAAGGCGTAGGGTCTTCATCAAGTAGCAACAAAACCAAAGGTAATGACATGCATAGACCTCATATATTTGTTTTTTAATGACACTTTTGATGGTGATTTATTATATAATAGGAAAAATAAGAATGTGGCTATGTAAATTTTGATGGTATTTCAAGAGGTATCTTAGGCTACCTTCCCCCTAACACAAACTAAAATCAAAAGTAGGCTAATTTATGGCTTGATCAAAATAATGCAGAAGGAAAATTAAAATAATGTATTTTTAAGGAACAAAAATTCAATGTCAAAGGGGGTATTATATCTAATTTCATCACTGAATTTAAGCCCAGGTTTAGGATAGCAATGGTTTTATCGAATAGACTGTGTGGATATCTAAGTATTGCATATGTTCAAGTTGAGTCAGTTTTGTTGTTTGACATATTTTTACCTCTAATTAATTGGTTATATTGGGTTAAATTATTTGATCTTGACCAAAGTCCAAATTTTTTTATTTAGACCAGAAGCCATCAAATGGTAATTTTTACATAATGTCCTATTTGTTGAATGTTGTATTGGAATCTATTTAAAAAGTATAAGGTGAGTTGTGGTAACCTCTAAAATAATATGTGGCTAACCTAATTAGTCAAGCTCATTCATTTATGTTCATTCATAGATATAGGTATGAAATTGAAACAATATGCAATGAAGTTTACCCTTAGATATATCATTAAATCCATGGGAAATTTATTCTTAGGTTGTTTGATAAAATATTAAAGACACTCAAAAAATGGGGAGACTGCTAGCTCTATCCAAATGTTATTATCATTCATATTGAAGGAACAACTACTTCTCCCTTATTTATATAACACTATATTCTAGATAATAGTGTTTAATAATAAATATCATTTCAAGTTTATAATAGTATTGATGAATAACTAGGTCGTAGGTAGATGGATTATTATTTTAATACTCCCATAAGCATTGGCCAAATGTAGTATGTGTTTCGATCACATTTTAACTAAGATATAAAAAATAGGGCCAATTACAATTTAAAATTATTATCACTCAAATAATGGGATTTGAGGAAAAGGGTTAGAGAATACCTTCAATGTCTTTAATAGAAGAAGAAGGTGTATGTTTCTTATGGGCATGAGGAGTATGACCATGATCCCATCTTCTGTAATGCACTTGATGATTCAAGGATATGAAAGAATATGAATGGTATGTTAATGTCCATGGTTTGGGATAAGGAATTATAGTCTATTCCTCATGAAACTAAGGAATAATCTTAAAGGTCATTAACTCACCAATGGCCACCATCCCAACCTCATGTCTCTTAGAAATAGGATCAACCTCCTTATCCTCAATAATAAATTATAGATGAGTAGACAACTAACTCTGGTGTCTAATGAAAATCTAATCCTAGGGTTATAGTGTATATTTTGAGGTCTCTTCTAATACCCTTGGTTTCTCTCTCAATAATATCTCTTAACACCTGAGTTTTAGTCACAAAAACTAGAAGAAATAGGTTGATATCTTCTTTAGGTAAAGAAAGAAAGAGTAGTTTTTTATGACTCTTTTCCCCCCTTAACAATTGTGACCTAGGTGAATCTTCCAAAATTATTATCAGCTTCTTTCTCTTCCATTTCAACTATTCTTGATTTTCACACATCTACTATGGCTAACCATTCATCACCTATATCCATTAGTGAGGATACCTTTATTCAAAATACATATATCGTTTCACCTCTAAACACCTTTCATCCCACCTCCATAATAACTGTTAACATGCTTTCACCACCATCAACTATGATGCCTCCCACCATTACTATTACTTTAGATGTGTCACCTTCCACTCCCCCCATCATAACCTACTATAGGAAGCCAAAGGATTATCCTAATCTTATTGGTATCAAATATTTGGAAGAAATACCATCTATCAGTCTATTTACTATTAAAGAGTATACTAAGATTGAAATGTTAGAGGAAGTTGAGAAAGAAAAAAAAGGAGAAACTTGGGTAGGGTTATTCATCAAAGAATAAAAATAACTAGTATCAATAGTTAATTACTCGGATGATGATGATGAAAAGATTAATTTGAGAAAACAAAAGTAGAGAAAGGAAATATTAAAGAGACTCACCTAGATGATGAAGAGATAGAGTTTGATAAAGCCAAAGCCTTGAGTTTGGGAGAGTAACAAGTCCTCATAGAAAAACTAAGCCAAAATATTATTGAGGTATTTTATTCTACTACTTCATCTATCCATGTTAAAATCCCATTTGTAATTCTACCTTTTATTATATCTCAACATTTTGTATTTATTCCTCCTAAGGATTCATCAATTCTTTCTCCTCAGGTAATAAATATTCTAGATAAGAGGGTCCATTTTGAAGACTAGATAACTATGTCTATTTTTTAGCTCAGACCCAACCCATTTAAAAAACAAAGTTAGCACAAATAAGAGTGCCCATTACACAGGCCTCACCAATATCCTCAACCATAATGATAGTGGAGATAATCCTTGGTTTGGTTGGGTATGAAGCTAAGGTGTCACCAAGAAGAGAGCCATCTTTAGGGGAGATCATTATCCTCCATTAATTACACCTCCTCCTATGATTCATCAACCTTATTCATCTCAAATACCAACTCTAATTGAAGAAATAGGGGTTTTTATAATACCCCAATGGTTGAAAGAGATGTAAGAATCCAATGATGAAAGTCAAAATCTAGTTGTAACTAAATTTCCCCTTGTCTCCACCATGTTTGATGACAAGAGTGGGATAATCAAAATGGTGAGGAATATGAAAATTTTGCACCTTTTTATAGGTGAGGATATGGAGTTTGAGTAGAGAAAATATTTTTAATCATGTAAAGAATCCAAAGAAGAACCTAGGGGACCTTGTAAAATAAATTAAGAACTTCATTGAATTTGTTGATTCCATAGGGGAAACCTTGAAGGAAATGCACCACATCACCGAGGAGGTATTGAGAAGGTGTAAACAAATGTAAATCACCTAGGCACATTTAGAAATTATTACTTATGTGCATAGTGCATCGAATAAGTTGTATAATATTTTATATAGTATTCCATCCTCTAGAGTAGATACCCAGCCTAACCAAGTAAGCATCACAAAGCTATGGAGCTAGATTAAATAATTAGAAAAGATGTTAAATTTATTGATTTCATGTTTACATAACAATTCTTTCAACTATTTGAATTTATTGTTTCATATGGATGTTTCATGGTGCTTGAATTATGTCATTATGAAAAGAGATGCCTCTCTTAATTGGATTAATTAGTTGAATGCATTGTTGGTAATTTTTAATAGATATGAGAGTATTGACTTATAAATTTTAGTAAATATGAGGGTAACTCAGGTGATTACACCAACTAAGGAGTTGGTCAACATGCTTAATTTTGGGAACTTCCTTCATGTAACATCAGTTAATTTTAAGAAAGATTTAGAGGAAACCATCTATAAAACTAATGAGGAGATTCTATACGTGGTCAATTTTGCTAAGAACATAGTAACTAAGGCTAAAGCCTTAGTAAATGGTACTATGATCCTATAAGAAGATCAAGGTATCTTAATGGTTGAAGAATTTATAATTCTTAATCTTTCCTTGTTCAATTTTGATATTGTAAACAAATAATTTGAGGCAAGGGGAAAATTATTAGATTAACTTAATGAAAAAGATAAATCTTCATCTTCAGTTTTAGTTACTTTACCAACTAGAAGTATTTATATAATAGATCAGGACTCTTAGTCTTCTAGATTTATAATAATGCAAAATTCCATAGGTTCAGTGTTAATTTCACCCGCATTAACTCTTATGGTAACTTCAATTTCTTCTTCAACTCCTCTCTCTAGTGGTGCCACATCAACACCATCATTTAAAATGATTATATATGTGAATGTATATTTAAGGTGGAATAATAATTCCTAATCTATTTACTTCACATACATATTTTATTTTTGTTGGGGAGTCTAAGTTTAGACACTTCCATTGTGCATACATCTTTTTCATGACCTTGAGTCAGTGAATCTATTATTTGACTTGTAATTTTAGGCAAAGATGGAAGAGATAAGGCCTTTCCATCCCAAGAATATAAATACATGTAACCTCTCAATCCCAAAGAGAGGATAATTTGGCTATTCAAACTAATAGTAAATTTGAAAGAGTTATTCTCGACTTTGCCTTTATGTGTAAATCTGATTTCTTCTCCAATTATGTGGATTTCTTGAGATGTTCTATTATTATGGTAACTTAGTGACTAGACTTATGTATGAGTTATCCATTTTAAATACATTCATTGATTTTAATCAATAAATTATTTGAATATATTTTACATTCTAATCATAATCCTTCTTGAAAATGGGAAATATCAATCTAACAATTGGGCAACCTTTGACTTTGCATATAATATTATACTATATTTTATTGTTGGTGTGTTATAACAAATTTGACACTTCATTTTTTCCTCATTCATATTCTACTCTTTGGAAATCAAAATTGGGCATTTGTCATTTATGCATCAAGAAATTTTACTTCACCTTGAAGGCACTATTGAATGATAACTTGAAGGGAATTATAATACCTTCAAAGTATCTCCTAGGATATACCTTTCAAACATGCACAAGAGTGGATTTATCCTTCAAAGTATATCATAAAAGATACCTTAAAGTTACCCACAAATATATTATAAGGCCCTTGAAGGCATCTCTTAGGAGATACCTCAAAAGGTGATGTTATACATTCAGGGGTACATTGAAGGTATCTAGTAACTTTGACATGAGTGGATTTTTATTTCACCTTGAAATCACTACTAGGTGATAAATTGAAATGCCTTGTAATATCTTCAAGGTATCTCTTAAGAGATACCTTTTAGACATGCACCAGATTGTAACTATCCTTTAAGGTATCTCATAGGAGATACCTTCAAGTTATCCACTAAGTTATTACAAAGCTCTTAAAGGAATCTCATAGGATATAACTTGAATGGAATTATCATACATTCAAGCAGACATTGAAGGTATCTCCTAGAAGATACCTTCAACATCCACACAAGTATAATTTTAATTAACCTTAAAGGCACTACTGGGTGATACCTTGAAATTAATTGTAATACCTTCAAGGTATCTCCTAGGAGATACCTTTAGTGGGATTGTACATTTGGAATTTGTGATTTATTAAATAGACTAACCATATTGATGATGAATTTGAGTGTTTATGACTTGAGTGTGTAGTTAAATGGTATAAGTGAGTTACAATCAAATGTTGAGTGAGATCAGGTAAGAAACCTTATGAAAAAAATCATTATTATTATGGTTATGAGAATTATACAAACTTTCATTATGACCTTATTATTGTGTTTATATAAATTAGGTAAACTTACATATTTTCTTATAAATTGAGGATCAACTTTGAGATGTTTATATTTTGTTATATTATCACCATATAAATTATTAATGTCCCTAAAAAATTACACAAGCCTTTAAATAGAATACAATATTAGATGCAGGTACTTCTGTTGTCACCTATAAATCAAATTTTAGATAGTGAAATTATATGTGCAAGTTGGGGTGGCAAACCCCTTGTAATCTTGAAATAATATCTGGTAGTTGATTGTTACTCTAATAGGTAGTCTAGCTACATAGATATTTTTTGTAAGAGAAATCGACATCGTTATTATGATATCTCTGTAGATGTTTATTAAATTATTATAATATAACTAGTAATATGGGTTTTATAGGTTTTATAGTGTGTTTTATTAGGCAGGAAACCAACCAGCCCTGATATCAATACAAAAAATATGTAAGGTATGGCATCAAAAGGAATTTCCTATTTAATATGTATGAATATGACTGGTTGAAACATATCAACTAATCTAATTACTATTTCAGTTAATCAGTTTTATCAATGGAATTTGTGCACTCAATCTCATTAAGATCTAAATGGAAATGTTGATTCAATTAATATAATTTGATGATCAATTTATACAACCTGGTAAACATGGTGAGCATGCCTTCAAACTATCTAGTTAGTTGGATTCTAGACATGCTAAAAATAATTTTAGATAATTCTAACCTTAACAACATTAAGTTTGAAAACATTTTGGCTATAGTTTACTATATATGATTTTACCTACCTAAAACATCTATTTAAAAATAAATATATTCATTTGATTGAAATCATAGATCAAATGGATACATAAATTCCAAAATTATAGCTATTAAAGTAAGCCTTAGTTATCAAATGGCTGAGATAAGAGATGATGTATTGAGTTGGGTGATATTATTATGTCGTGATAAGATATGCATTTATAAAAAAAGGGTTTTCTCTTGGTTATAAATTCAAAATAATATCCTCACTCAGGATCTATTGGCTAAATTTAGTTTTATGGGCCCTTATCATTGTAGTTTTTACAAATCTAAGGAAGAAAGTACAAATCACCTACTTTATTCCTTCCCCATTATTCAATGCATTTTCCTCTTAGCCAATTGGGGATTGTAAAAATTTGATTTTTGGAATTTGTAGAGTCAACCTAGTTATATTGGTGTGGATAATTTGTAAGGAGATAAATAATCATATTTTTGAAGGCAATGATAGATATTTTTCTTCAATTTTAAAAGAGCTAGAGGTTTCTATCTTAGAGGTCATTTATTCCCATATTAAATGTAGAAATATTTGTCTTTCAGTGTGGGATATGAAATGTATGCTAAATGGAGGCTCATTGTTTAGCCACTTTTTAGTGGGTTAATATTAAATTTAGGTAAAAGTATATGAAATTCTAAAGATTCTTGGCTCACCCTCCTCTCGGGTGGTTTAAAATTACTTTTAATGGATACTTGAGAGGTAATCTAGGTGCTTCTAGAATGGGTTGTATAATAAGGGATTTTAGTGGATCTCTCATTAGAGCTATCTGTAAGAAGTTATTAGATGACATGAATAATTAATTTGAAGCACATGCTCTTTTAATAATGTCTGATTTGGTGATGCAGTGCAAAATTGAGAAGCTTCTTATTTAAGTAGAATCTCAAATCTTGATTTATACTTTAAAAAAAAAGGAAGTAGCCTCTTCAAAATTGGATAACATTTTGGTTAAATCTTGGATAGCCTTTTATTTTAGGATTTTAAACATTTATTTGGGGAATCAAGGAATGGTTGGAAGTTGTTACGTTTTTAGATAAGTTGGTGGTTCAAGGCAACGGTGCAGAATCTTCTTGGCTAGCTAGGGCTCCCTAGTAGGTGGTGAACTTGGTGATGCAAGGGAGGATAGATAGAAATCAAGCTATAGTATCTATTTGTGGTTTAAAAATTAGGCTCTGAGGGGTAGTGTATAGGGGTCTATGTGTCTATTATCTTTAAAGGGTGGTGGATTCCTTGTTACAATAATGGGAGAGTATGATAAGGAAGGAAACATTTGAATCTTGTGCATTTCTAGGTTATGTTATCTGATGATTACATTTGTGGTTTATCTATTTTATCCAAAAGTATACCTTGCAACCTTCTTATCCCTTTCGATATCTAAGTTTTTTTTAGTATGTCTTTTTGTGGCTCAATAGCTTATGGAATTTGCCTCAATTCTAGTCTGGATGTTGGATAAGTATTTTTTAAATCTATAGGTTGATATTTTATTTTTGTATACTTTCTAAATATATTCTATGGGTAGGAACTCATTGAAACCAAGTATTTATCTAAAAAAGTAAGACTTCACTCATAGGTATTGGTTGGTGAGGCTACTCTAATAGTATTTTGACATTTGATGGGAACATAAAATATATTAATTATCCTAAATTATTATTTTTATGAAGGAGACTGAGGGATCCACTTGATTTAAATTTTATTTCTCCTTATCTATTGATCCAAACAATAACGAACAGTGGGCCATATCCATCCATCTTATATATAAAATTGGGGCCCTATATATGGATCCACACCCCATAATATTTAATTGGACTAGTATATACTCAGCGCTTCTACTCCCCCCATTTATGTAAACAATGTGAAACAAATCTCACCATATCCAATTTAATATCACAAATTAAACATATATATTTCATTATGAATTGATGTTCTAATTAATTTATTTAAATTATCTAGTAATTAATATCACCATAATCCAAGTGGAACAAGTATTTAGACATTAATGGGTCCTTGTGAGGTTATAAGTTGGTCCTTTTTGTTAGTATAGGTGATCATCTATAATTTTTTAGATCAGAAATTGTTAAATATATTGGTTACTAAGATTATTTGATTAAAATTATTAATAAATGTCAGTTCTACCCTAACAATCACCATTTGGGTCCCTATTGTTTTTTTAAACACAAGGAAATAATTAATAATTAATAATTAATAACAATAAGTGATAAATAATCATAATCTCCATCATTTCATTATCTCAGCCATTTCATAATAATAATCTAGGTCTATTCGATCTTAGCAATTTCATAACATAAAGCGGTAAACAATGAATAAAAGGATGATGCCAATACAAAAAATAACAAATTTTAAATATAATAAAAATTAAATTAAATAGACTAAATACCTAATAAGAAGGATGTAAATAAATGACAATATAAAATGGGGTTGACACTTCCACCACTACCACCATATTACACCTAACAGTTCATAACAAAAATCGCTTTGTAATAGGAGAAAAAATAATGGCAAGATAAAATGATGGAAAAATAAAATATTTAAACTTAAACCTAATTTATACATACACGAGAATTTTTAAGTATAAAATATTTAAATTTATATTATATAATATATAGTATTATACTATTATATTTAAATTTATATTATACAATATATAATATTATATTACATTATTTAATATATATTCCATATGACTTTAGAGGTTTATATGAGCAAACCTCTTTCACATGCTTATGATACATTCAATTTACATAACCCTTCTTACCAATACATACATACATACATACATACATGATACACACACATATATGTATCATGTATATATGTATCTATGTATGTGTTTATATGTATATATAATATTGGTTATTATATAAATATTATAAAATATTTATTTTATTTTTTATATATATTAAACATTAATAATGTAATATATGTGTTAATATAGTTTATAAATCAATAGTATATATATTTTTCAGTATAGCTACTTTAAATTTATAATATATAATATTATAATATTATGTTGTATTATTTAATATATATTTTCCACACCTACTATAGAGGTCTATATTATTAATCATCTTCCATGTGGATATGATAAGAATTCATATTGTGATTTTAAATATGGTCATATGCATTCTACTAACAGATGCAAAATCATAGAAGTTTAAATATACAAATAAAAGTTATAACTTTGAAACAAATGGTAATAATTTATAAATAATAGGATCTTCCATAATAAGTGGAGTTTCATCCACATATTTTGAATATGTAACATTAATATTATATTTATGAGAAACAAGTGGTGGTGGTATACTTGAGAATGCACCATCACTAGGCATAGTAGGTATACATGGAATAGATGGTGTCTTTGAAACATATATGTCCACTTCAAATTTATATTCAATTTATAAACCTAAAATTCCTCTTCGTCACTTATAAATTTTCTTAGAAACATTATAATAAAATCAATTTCTCCATTGAAATCATCAAGGCAAACCTTGATCAGCCACAAGTGGGCTCCTTATCTAGTGAATACAAAATATCCCTAATCGAAACCATGGGACTTACAATATTGATGTAGAGATAATGTGCTAAGAGGTTATAATATATTTACTCAAATAATGAAATCCATTTTGGACTAAAGCATTGCATGGTGATTCATATCCCGATAGGTTTGCATCCATAATTACTTTATATGACCTATATAAGCTAATAAAATTTATAAATCAATATTATATATTTCATTATAATTATATTAAATATATAATATATAATATTATAGTATTATATTAAATTATTTAATATATATTCCCCACACCTATTATATAAGTTGATATGAGTAAACCTTTTCGATAGGGATATGATGAGAATGCATATTGTGATTTTCTATATAGCCATAGGCATTCCAATAATAGTTGGAAAATTAAAGAAGTTCAAATATAGAAATAAAATTTAGAACTTTGGAACCGATAGTAATGATTTATAAATAATATTATCTTGTGTAAAAAGTTAAGTTTCATCCACATATTTTGGAGTTGAAACATTAATTGTATCTTTCAAAAAAATAAGTGGTGCTTGTATACTTGCTAATGTATCATCATTATGCATAATAAGCATACATGGAATAGATGGTGTCTTTGCAACATATATGTCCAATTTAAATTTTTATCCAATTTCTAAACCCAAAATTCCTATTTGTTGCTTCTAATGTTTTTAGTGTCATTTTAAAAAAATCAATTTCTCCATTATAATCACCAAGAAAAACCTTGATCAGCTATAATTGAGCTCATTATCTGATAAATAGAGAAGCCCCTTTATCAAATGTAAGAGAATTGAAGTTTTGACATAGATATAATGTGATAATAGGTGATAATATATTTACACAAAGAATTCAATCTATATTAGACTATGTATACATCGTAAATTGGTCAAGAAACCACACATATCATGTCTTTTCATAATCCTTTCACATAAGACTCTGATTGGAGAATGTGAGCTTTGCTCACATTTGGCCATGCCTTTTGTTTCCCATTTGGGTCTAGTTCTAAGCTTGAGTCATCTTTTTACCCATTCTTAGTCACCCTGAGCCTTTCAAATGGTCATTCCACCTTAGCTGAGTTAGGTTTCCCATGTTAATTCCATCCCCCCAGTCCCTAGACTAGAGGATAGGATCATTGGGATTGGATTATAACACTGAAACCTAGGGTGTCTAGTTTCTAATGCTCTTATACACAGATAATTTGAGCCTAAATAGTTAGTTTATTCCATTGTATGGGTCTTACCCCTTTTATTTAATTCATTCCTAAGTTTTCCAATGTTTTCCAAATGCAAATAAAGCTCCCAAATTCAAAATAATGAGTCTCCTATATAAAGGACTACACAAGGACTTTTAAATCTATCACTTACTACTTTGGCACATTAGACATAGTAAAATTAGTCAATAGTATAGCTTAGCTTCTCTACATCAGACATAGACTTGCATGTATGGTAAAATAAGGTCCTTGGAAGAATTCATTCTTTCATCCATCCTATGTGTTGATTAAGCATGTTCCCTAAGGGATAACTACATTTGATCTAAGACCTTAGCTTGAGTGTTAATGTAGGCAATGGTTAGGATAACAAGGGTTCTAGATCATGTGATCATTCTTCCCTTAACCCATTTTACCCCCATTTTTTTGATGTATTTATTTTTTTCATGTGTAGATGGATATAGGTATTAAATACTAAAAGGAACCTACATCAAGTTCTATTAACTTTTAGCCCCTAAAATTTGGTATACAAGCTCACACTGACCTAGTGAACAAAATCCACAAAGATAAAATCCTAAGAACAATAGTGTTAGGGAGGGAATATACAACTAGACACTAGGATGTCTTGTTCCAACTCTCCTATCCAATCAAAAACCAAAATCCAAGATCCGATTCCTCACAATGTCTTAGTCTTGCTTATTGATTACCAACTCTAGAATCATTTTTTTAGCCCGATTTAAGATAAGTTTATTATTCTTCTTCTTGTAAAATCACCTATTTAAAATATATATTTTCCCCATTAAATTAGATTTTTATTATTATTATAGACCCTTATTATTAAGGATCTAAACACTATATCCCAAAAATAATAAATCATTCTAGTGAACCTGACTTTCTTTGTATAAACTTAAAACCCTAGCTACTCTTAGGGTTTTTCCTTCATATTTTTTGTGTAAAAATTTAATCTCAAAATATTGATTTCTGTATCAAGTTTTTAGAGTTATTCCTATCCAAAATTTATTTTTATAATTTAAAATTATTTCATAATTTTCAAAAATTCTAAAACCTTAGCTAAAAACCCTAGATTTCAAAACTAGGTCCTTAAACCTCTAGGTTTCCTTGCAAATTTTAGAAAACTATTTTGGAATTTTTACAAATTGATTACTTTACCATTTGAAAATTAGTAGTTTTCTTATGTAAAATTTTAATTTCCAAATTTTTACTTTTATATAAATGTTTTTGTATTATTCCTATAAAATTATTTTTAGAATTTAAAATTATTGCATAATTTTCCAAAATTCTAAAACTCTAGCTAAAAACCCTAGGTCCTCAAACCTCAAATTTTTCATCCATAAATTTTTTTTAAAAATAATTTGAATTTTTTGAAAATTATTTGGATTATCAAAATTAATTTCAAAATTTTGATGATATTAGTTCTTTGTGCATGCATTTGCTTCATAGTACTTTTCAAAATTCTCTTTGGTGAAAGAAATAAAATGGACACAAAGGCAATTCTTCCTCATTCCATAGATAAATTTCTAAAATTTTCTTATAATTATGACTATGATTGGACAAATTTGAAACATTTTCTATTAGTTAAGAATGTATAAAATGATTTTATTTGTACTGAATATAATGAATATTATTTTAATCAAGGATATGATGATATATGTAATGATGAGGGTGAAGCACAAATAGTTTAATATTTTTCTCTAAAGCCCATTTCTTTTATTCTTTGTTCTAAAGAAAATAATTTTGATAAATGGGAAATATACTTCTCACCTCATTCTCCTATGCAAAATGCACTATAAGAACAAATTAGTCATGTACTTCCAAGTAAACCTCTTATTGGTGATAATCTGTTTTCACATGAACCTAATCTCTCTCTCTCTCTCTCTCTCTCTCTCTCTCTCTCTCTCTCTCTCTCTCTCTCTCTCTCTCTCTCTCTCTCTCTCTCTCTCTCTCTACTTCATTTTTCAAATTACAACAATATAAAAATAATAGAATCAAATTACCAATGCATTGTTCAAATGATACGTCTCATGTTCTTAACTCTACTTTATCAAAAGAATGTTCAAATGAAAAATATCCTTCTCTTACTTCTCATATTGTACATGAAAATAATTCATGTCTTTAATCCATGGATAACATAAATGTACATGATATTCCAATTTCAAATGATAATTTATTGTATATTAGAAAATAATTAAATTCTTCTCTTACACATCTCCCTAACAATGATGGAAGTGATAATCAATATGATAGTGGGCATGCCAATGAATATGAAAATGAGAGTGATTATGAAAAATATTACATATATGATAATTATGCACATAGTGAATAAGAATATGTATCTCATGTTTTTAAATCTTCTCTCACTCCTCCTCTCAAACATAATGCACTTTCAAATGTTATTTTTACTTCTATGAATTATTTGATTTCAAATAATGCACATGTTAATGCTAATAACACATCTTCTACTCAATTAGATTGTGATTTACTAAAACATAAATTTACCAATGAATCTCCCAAGCCACTCCTCATTATATTAGAACCTAGTTCTCACTCTTCACCTAAAGAGAATGGTAGCCCACATCCCTCTAGTAAGGTCCAAGTTACCTTACTCCCAAGGTTCAAGTGAGCACACCCCCTCTTTATGACTCAATTACTAAATGTAGCATTACCATGGTTAAAATTATAAATAAAATTCAATGATTAAATGAACCAATTCAAGATACTAATGTACCATCCTAGGAAATCATCTCTCTGATGCATGTAGTTGGTAAATTACAACACCAAGTACATCTCCTTACCTTGGAAAATAAATCTTCTAAGTGCTGGATGGATGCCAATGATATACATGGTAACCATATTTTTAAGACATTCATAAAATCTTCATTTCCTAATAATTTATAGATACCATTATTACCTTTCTTTGATGAAACTAGAGATCCATTTATACACCTTCAAGCCTTTTGGAAGGCTTTTCCATCTCATGCTAGCCCATTGATTTTACTCATGTTATTCTAGTAGACATTAGTATGGGAAGCATAGAATTGGTTCTTTTATCTACTCCCCATTGGTTCATTTCAAATATATTATGACTTAGAGGAGGCATTTCTCAGATATTACATAGTAAACAAGGGCCCTCATGTTACATATGAGAAGTTTTCCATACTACATCATAATTCCATAGACACAATTAGTGAGTATATATTATGATTCAAGGTTCACATGTTAAGATTTATATACAAATCAATAGATATAGAGATTAAACATATATTTATTAAGGGTCTTTATGAACCTCTACTTCAGCATCTACTATATCAAACAGAGTCTTCCTTTAGACACTTGTGTTATATAGTTTTATCTTTGGAAAAGAAATGGGGATTGATTGAGGTTGATTAAATTGATCGAATCAATCTAGATTTCATAGTAACATCTTTAGCTACAACTCCTAGCACTCATCATCCACCATGTCCAAAATAGGATAGGAGACCATAACTAGAAAAAAACTAGTCAAGAACAAAGAGCCAGTTTCTAGAGCATAACCTATAGTATGCACTACAGAGAACAACAACAAGGCACCATTATAGTTTGATTCAAAGTAGGATATCCCATATTCCATATTATTAGCACTAGTAAATAGGAGGTTAATCACACTACCTTATACTCATCAATGATATCCATGTCTCTTACATAGACAACCACATCAACCCTTTTGTAAATATCATCATATCTATGGACATAGAGATAATGATTATTATGGTCTCAAGGATTACATTACTAATTGTATTGATAATGGTATCATAGCATTCACATATTGGGCACTAATATCTCCTCCATCATGAAACCATATACCTCATTCCTCCATAGTTGAGTCATCTTAAGACATTCCTTTATAGGAATCATTAATCAATCATTGTGATTGCAATGCCTATTTTAGGATAGAATCTCATAGGAGATCTCTTATTCCACTGCCTCAGAAGGTTTATAAACTAGTACAATGAGAATAGACTACATATATCACTGTAGTCTATGGAATCCATATTGTAGTTCCATATACATATCTAGTAGAGTCCCAAGCATCGTAACAGAGTCCTACACATGAGAAATATTCACTATGTGTAGGTTTTCAAGGTCCTATCTCATGTAGCAATCCACTATGGCTAAGATTAAATGATCCCACACCATAGAGTACTATTCATGAGAAATATTCATTATAGACAATTTTGTTTATTCCAATCTCATGTTACAACCCATTACGATTAAGATTAAATGAGCTCTAATCACAAGTTTTAGCTCCATCTTGATATATTTCTTAGTCATATACATCACATCAGATGCCACATGGTATTTAACTATAGATAAATGAGCCTTCTTCATAGCACATAGTTTTAGTGGCATGACCAATAATGTTAAATTTTATAAAATATTCACACATAGCTATAGTGAGCATATATTAGATAGTATTAGATATAGATCACATTCCTACATAGTATGAGTAATATGGGCACTTGTTAAATTGGTTGATAGGGTATAGATAGTGATATAACACAAAATAATACAACATACAATCATGTTAGTTATAGCTAATAAGCTTCACTTAGAAAAGCAATGATGGAACCAAAAGTCTAGCTAACCTTTGTATTCTTGATCCACTCTCAAGGAGGTAATATGCACATAGTGCTATCTTACATCCCTCCTACTAATAAATAACATTCCTAATTCCAAATAGCCATCCATAACCAAACCAACTTATCCAAATCTAGACCTTACCAATATCATACTTTTTCAATTCAAAACTAATTCACTTTACCTAATACATATTACAAATTACCAAACCACCAAAGTTTTGCTTACACATAATCACAAATCAAACCTAAACAACACATCTAACTATATGATGAACAATCAAATCACATCCTAAATGTTATCTTATCAAACATATCAAAATAATCAAACCACATATCCCAAGTAATATTTTACCAAGCATATGAAAATTCAAAATCAATACCAAATCAACTAATTTTAATCAATAAATTGTACCAAATTTAGCAATATATTTCAAAACCCTTAACATAGTACACATGAGTCAAAACCAAAAACAAGTATCCATCTATATATATATATATATATATATATATATATATATATATATATATATATATATATATATATATAACAAAGTTTTCAAATACATGTATGCTATCAAATACAATCAATCATGAATGGGAATCATGTCCTCACTCTCAGTCTCACTCTCTCATCCAATACTAGCCCCATAATCTAGACTTACGCTCAACGTCCCCATTCCTCCTTGAGCTCTCGAATTCCTCTTATACCAACTATCTTTCTCTAGTAACTGACCATGATCCTCATTAAATTCAACATACCACCTCTAAAAATATATGTACTCATATATAATCTATGTGTTCATTGATCCATAATCAAGAGGAGCCATCCTATGCGTATCTTGCTCAATCCTCAGCTCATCTCTCTGTCCTACTACCTTAACATATGCATCTATAGATATAATATCCCTAACAAAAAAAGAGCATAAATTATAGCTATGAATATCACTCACTCTATCAAATCCTCCTCTACAACATCATTAGGAACATGTCATATGAGCTCATGAAGTGTAGAATCAATGATGGTCTCCCAAAACCCATCATCTCTACCTCCTTCCCCAGCTTCTAATTCATCTTGAGTAGCTTCCACTCCACGTACATAGAAAAAGTACAACACTAAATTAGACATAGATTTTCAAAACAAGCTAAAACATGAACAAACTCAAACTTGTACACAACTTAAATATAAATAATACTTACCTCCCATCATCTATATTTGAGTTGGGTCTTCATAATCAGGGGCATCCCCTCCACCAATAATATATAATGAAGCCCATTGATACCTCATCCACCATGTGGTAAATATCTCTACACATCTAACTCATTTATATAATTTATATCTATATCTACATCTCATGCATCCAAAGGTAATGGTGCTACCTCAACCTTAGTATGCCTACCACAAGCTTCTATTCTCATCAGTGCCCATGAACTTTTCACCCATACCCATGCTACTAGGGACACATCTTGTAGAACCCCAAACTTCTTAGTTATATGCTCATATTGAAAGCACTCATACACTCTAGGCCAATGGTCATATAACCAACAATTAATCCTAATATAATGCAAGTACACTCCATCCTTAAGCCACCCAAGAAATCCTCTATAGGGCCTTCATATGATATCTTGAGACACCACTTTATCTAACACTCATCTATAGTGATCCATCCCAAGAGACCTAATAGTTAATGAACTAATCCACTATTCCTCATATGGTTGTGGAGGTGACCACTTCTCTCTCGATAATCCCAGTGGTTACACAACTACTATGTGATTGTAGACCCAATAATGCAATAAAGTAGCCACACTTAGACCACCACTAAATACCTCCTAATTAAACCTATATAGATCTCTATATAAGAGGGAAAGCATAGTCCTACCCCATGAGAAAATAGTGCCATATACCACTACACTGCATACAATCTTATGCATCTTATATGCAATCAATATATCACTCCCATCTATTACATCAAAAGAAGCCAACAACACTACTAACCACTTCCCTTAAATTTAAAACACTGGATCAAATAATAATTGATAATAGTACATCACTATCACTGCCTCTCTTATGTATGCCTAAGGGTACACTAGCAAAATATAAGGACACATGATTAATGGCATCCACACCCATATCATCCTATAAAGTCATACACTATCCACTAATTGACAAATGTATAATATGATACACATCCTCTAGAGTAATAATCATCTCTCCAATATAGCTAGAAAGTACATGTTTATGAATTATACTTCTCATATAAGGTAGTAATCAAATGCCTATCCCATTACACAGTGCCTAGGTCACACACATGACCTAGACCTACCTTATCTATCATAGACTTCTCATTAGCTAATAAACTCAATAATCTTAGATTCTCCATCACTTGACCTCTATGAAACTCCTTCATCTTTACCTCACCTTGAAAAACACCAAAAATAACATGAATATCAGTCAACTGTGCCAAACCAATAACCAAGAAAAATGATAGTAACTAAACTAATCACTAGCCTAGAAAAGCCAACTTCAAGATAGTAGTGATAGGTACAAGATAGAAGCACTAGATAGGAGTGTTGTAACCTAAAAAATAACACTGAAGCCTCAACAATAGTGTTATAAGAAGGATAGGAGCACTGAACCTAGTAATTTTTTTAAAAAACTTCAAAATAACTCAAAATCATCAAAAATAGGCTTCTAAATAAGCCTAAATCACGTGTTTTTATCTATTTACTAGGGTAACCTCCCCTCTAGCATCAATCTAGGACTACCAGTTGCTCAAACTGAGTCATGGCAGGTGCTCATCTCCTTTGCATATCTCCTAGTCCAGAGCTCCAAATTTGAAACTAGTCAATGCACAAATGAATCAAGAATCAATCCAAATTTTCCTATATCAAATGACTTTTCAATCAAAGAAAAATACCATTTTGCCCATAATTTAAACCTTGTATCTCTATTTTACAAACCATTTTATTCCATAAAACCATGATGACAATACCTTTGATATCTAATAAACCTTGACCTCGTATTATATCATTTGCCTACTATGACACACACATATCTATACCTATTTCATACCCAAACATACAACTTGGTCCTCACCAATAAAAACTTATTCAACTTTTATACAACTTGGTCTTCACAAATCAAAGCTCATTCAACTTTCAAATAACTTAGTCTAAACAATCGATCAACTTCTCAAATCAATCTAAACTATACCGACCTTGTTCCCAGCATTACGACACTAGTCATCACATTTGGTTCAACCTCCTCCATTACAAATTTTGTCCCTCCCCAAAAGGGGGGCATCATTCCTACTATTCTTATTTCTACACTTACCCAACACACTTATCCACTCTCATAGTTGGATACACCATGGTTCTTACACCTCCAACATTTAAAATTATTATATTCACCTCAATATCGGTTAAAATATGTAGTGGTTCAGACTAAATGGGTCACTTAGCATGGTTTGTACACCTTTAGTATTTATAATTATTAGATTCAACTTAGATTGGTCAAGATATATAGTGATCAAATTATATGGGCCATTCATCATTACTCAAGACATTTAGAGGGACATACCTTCAATTTATAGATACATAGATTACTTAGATACACAGTGGTTCAAATCATATAGTTTCACAGTGCCTTTGATACAGATTTAGACCAAATATTATATTTGGGGGCATATACATCACTATATGTCTCACACATATAGTTTCATATAACATGACATTTTTACAGACCATATAGTATATTATATGCATATTATAAATTACATTATTTCGATCTCTAGTTTTTGCACATGGGACATAACATGAAAACTCTTTTCACATGTGGTTATAAAAATTACTAGACTATATAGATACATCACTCATTTACTAGATTTGGGGGCATGGCACAAATGTTCATGTTCTTGATCATCTAGGATTATATAGATTATAATGGTAAGACATGCCATTTTATTCTCACACATTTACTAGAGTTTTTATATTACACACAAGCATACCTACGTTGTCACTAGGTTGGACCATATAGTCATCTACAATAGTTGGTCCATAACATTACTTAGACGCATGAGTTTGTGTGAGATAGAGGGCAAAAATTAGTTTTGGACCTCTAAGAACTTATCATTTATAGTTCAAATTATTCAAAGTGGGGGCATGATAGATTTTTATCTTCACAACATATGGATTATATACACACATTCCAAATTACATGAGTTTATGTGGGACAGAGGGTAGACATTAGTTTTGGGCCTCTAAGCATTTCTCATTTTTCATTCAGATTCATTATAGTGGGCAGCCATTTCAAGGATTCCTTATTTATTTAAGTACTATTCAAATTTAGTATAGGTTGTATCTATTTTAGGGATTCTTTCTTTCTCCAAGAATTATTTATTTCTCTATCCACTTCCCCAGCTAGGAAGTTGGACCATTTTTTTAGCACACTTATCTCCACATAGGTAAGTTCAAGTACACATCTTATTTCTTTCTTTTATTCTAGTAATTCATTTTATTTCATCACTATATTAAAAGGGGGGGAAATTTATACACCCTATATTAATCAATCAACTACACATATCATGTATTTTCATAGTCTTTTAATAGGAGACTCCAACTGGAGAATATGAGATTTATTCACATTTGGTCATTATCTTTTGTTTTTTCCATTTGAGTTAGGTTATAACCTTGAGTCACCTTTTTACCCATTCTAAATAACCTCAAGCATTTAAGATGGTCATTCCACCTTAGTTAGGTTAGGTTTCCCATGCTCATTCCATCCCCTCTACTCGTAGCCTATAGGACACACCACTAAGATTAGACTATAGCACTGAAACCTAGGGTGTCTAGTTTCTAGCACTCCTATCTAAAGGTAATTTGGGCCTAAATGGTTAGGTTATTTTCTTAGATGGATCTTACCCATTTTATTTGATTCATTCCTAATTTTTCTAATGTTTTACAAATATAAATAATTCTCCCAAATTCAAAATAATGAGTCTCTTATATAAATGACTACATAAGACATTTTATATCTAGCACTTACAATTTTGGCACATTAGACATAATAAAATCAATCATTAGTATAACTCAGCGTATTTGTATCACACATAGACTTGCATGCTTGATCAAGGAATTGATTAAGCAAAAGTCATTCTTACATCTATCATGCACCTTTATTATGAATGTTCCTTAAGGGAGAAGTACATTTATTAAGACACTAATTTTAAGGGCTAATATAGGCAATAATCAAGATAGCATGGGTTATATATCATGCAATCATTCTTCCCCTAACCTAGTTTTCCCCCTTTTGATTTTTATGTATTAGTTGTTTACATGTGTGTAGATGGATATAGGTGTTGAAGAATAAAATGAACCTATAATGAGTTATATTAACTTCTAACCCCTAAAATTTTGTACATAAGCTCACACTGACCTGGTGAACAAAACTAAAAAATCTTAGATCTTAAGGATAATATCACCATGGAGGGAATATAACACTAAACACTAAGGTATACTATTCTATAAAGCCTATCAAATCAAAAAATGGAAGGCAAGATTAGATTCTTGATAGTGTCTTAGTCCTGCTTCTTGATTACCAACTTAGAATCATTCATTTTAGCCTGATTTAAGATAAGTTTATTATTCTTCCTCTTTCAGAATTATCTATTTAAAATCTATATTTTCCCCCATTAAAATATATTTTTCCTATTATTCTAAATCCTTATTATTTAGGATCTAAACACTATATTCCCAAAAATAATAAAATGGACTACAAAATTACATGGTGATTCAGATCTTGATAGGTTTGTACTAAAAATTACTTTATATAAACTAAATATGTTAATATATTTTATAAATAAATACTATATATTTTAGAATAATTACATTAAATTTATCATATATAATATTATAATATTATAATATTTTATTTAATATATATTACCCACACCTATTATAGAGGTTGGTATGAGTAAACATGTTCCATGTTGATATGATGAGATTGCATATTGTGATTTACAACATGGCCATAGGAATTCCACCAAGAGATGAAAACTTACAAAAGTTTAAATATAGTAATAAAAGTTGGAACTTTGAAACTGATAGTAATGATTTATAGGTAATACACTCTTACATAGTAGGTGGAGTTTCATCCACATATTTTAGAGATGTAACATTAATAATATCTTTATGAAAACAAGTGGTGGTGGTGTACTTGATAATGCATCATCACTAGGCATAATAGTCATACATGGAATGGATAGTGTCTTTACAACATATATGTCCACTTCAAATTTATATCCAATTTCTAAACTCAAAATTCCTCTTTATTGCTTAGAATTTTTATAGTGCCATTATAACAAAATCAAATTCTCTATTGTAATCACCAAGATAAACCCTAATTAACCATAGTTGAGCTCCTTATTCATCAAATATAAAATCCACCTAATCAAAACCAAGGGAGTTTTAATTTTGATGTTGAGATAATGTGATAATAGGATATAATAACTTTACACAAATAATTAAAGCCATCATAGACTAAAGAATTTCATGGTGATTCAGATCCTGATAGGATTGTGATGCTAGAGCATCAACCTAAAAGTTGTCATTTTAGCGTTTTTGTCAATAAGAAGTAAAATATGTTCAAATTTGAGATTCAATGTGTGTATTATACTTTCTTAGGTCCATTTGTACTTTAAGGGTCCATTTTAAGTCATATAATTGTATAAAAGGGCTTCTAGGAGTTCTCCCTTCAAAACCTAAAATTTGAAAATTCAAATGCGTCCAAGAGCCAAGGAGGGATAAACATGGTTTAAAGAAGTTATATGAATTAATAATGGTTTAATAATACTAAGGTGTATTTTAAAAGGTGTTGTGAAATTATAAATGTCTTTGTTTAGTAGTACACCCAATAGTCATATATTGGATTGACAAATGGTAGTTATGTTTTGATAGCTAACTAGGAACCAACGTTGAATTTGGAAAATACAGGGTGTTGTACATGAGTTTAGAGAGATATATAATAATATAAAGGAGATATATTTCTCCAACAAGGAGGAGGGAATGTTTTAAATGTAAAATGAAAAGCAAAACTCCTAAAGAAGGATTCATGCCCATGAATGGATTAGTTTGTAATAGAGAACCTAATGATGAATAAATAAATCTATTTTATGTGTATGTTTCCATTCAATGTGAGTGAGAAATAAATCCTATATTGTCTTAGATAGGCAATTTTTGTATTCATATTGGTGTTAAAGTTATAAGTTTGATAAATTTACAAGTAGGTTGGAATCAAGATAAAGGAAAGAAAGTTGATAAGATTGGTGAAGATTGATGTAAAATCGAGGTATATAAAATCATCCACAAGTGATTTAAGGATTAATAAAATCTATAGATATTTGGTCTTTGATATCTCCAAGTTTGAAGGGTTCTTCAAGGAGCACATTATGGTATAAATCCTGTTGTGGGTAGATAGTCTCTCTCCAATGTTGTCTCAAGAGCATTGCCATTGTATGTTAAGATTATATTATATGATAAGTATAGATGACTTAAAATTTTATTATATTTTTATTATGGAAGGTTTAATGTTATTATTATATTGGAAAAAAAAATAAGTCTCTTGATCAGTCAACGAAGAGACTAGACACCCGTTTCAAGAAAGCACCTTATTTTATATAGTTCTTGTCTATAAAGATATTTATGTGTTAAGTGAAATTGATTGAACCTAAAAGTAAGGTATATTAATAATTGTATAAGGATTTTTATCTGAGATAATGGCATCTATGGAATATGAAACACAAAACAAAGTTAATCAGGTACCTATATATTGTGAAATCTAGCACATATAATGATAATGAAAATCCTCATTTTGGTTCAAGAAAGATTCCCACATTTGAATGAGGGAATGGTGATTATAATATTTTTTTATTGATGTGTATAGTAGGAATAAAAAGGTCAAATAATTTAGGTAAGGTTACATAATATTTTGTTTCAAGTGAGTTTATAGTGTATACCCCATTTTGAGTACACCTACTCCTATTTGCTTGGGTATTATCTTATGTATACTGTCATTGCATAAAGAGAAGTTATATAGACAATGGAAGGTATAATATGTTTGTGATGGATGAAATTGAGTTGGAAATATTTATATGATTTAAGAGATAATTATGATAAGTGGCAACTTAATTGAAGAGAATTATTTTATAAACCCATGTTCTTGGTGTACACAGTCATTAAGTTGGACTGATTAGTTTATATGGTGAAGGAAGGTGTAATGTTTGCCATATTTTATCCCTTTATGGAAAATTTAATTTTTTTCCTAACCTATGATAATATTATTTGACCTTTCTTAGGAATTATTACCACACCATTGAATGACTAAGAGCATTATAAACCTGTAACATTCTTTTTTCTTGCATAGTCTATCGGTTTCTTGGTTGGAAAAGTCAAATATTGGAATATAAGTGACATAAAGATGATTATATTAGGTTTAAAACATTAAGATAGACCTAAAAAATGTGTTTTTGACCTTTGAAACCTTATACAATAAAGATATGCATTTTATAAGGCTCTCAGCCCTGTGTTGGTCAAGGAAACCCTAAAACTATAATTTTTATGTTTGAAGGAGTTTTAACCCTAGGAACATCTTAAAAATTTGTGATCCTACCTTATTAAATGATAAAATATTAAATAATAAATTTTTTAATCCAATTTATTATGAACAATATGGTTACTAGAGGTGGAGTGTGTACAAGGGCTAATTAGGCCTATTGTGGAGAAAGATAAAGAAGGATGTGTGATAAAATAGTGGAGTTTAGATTTTAAATTTTAAAAACATACAAATAAAGATAGAGGTTAATAATAAATGTATTTATAATCCATTTAACTCTCATAAATTGATTGTACTAAGCCAAATATAGAAAAGAAAAGCTACAAGCCTTAAAGAAAAATTGTGTGTTTAGGATGTTGAAGGTTAGTCTAAGATTTTTGAGTGGATGAAGGAGGTTTTCATATTCATATTATGAAAATTTAAGATTATAAGTGACAAGATATTGAGACTTTGACTCCTTATCAAGGATTTGGTCTTTAAGACCTAAGTGGTGTGCTAGAAGAACTTATGCAAAAATGTTTGCTCAAAGGAGATCAGAGATGATATATGAGGGAAGAGTGAAAGTGTTTGGTTGTAATATAGGTCAAATGACACAAATAAATGTCTATATATTTTATAATCACAAGTACATATACAACTTGAATATTAATACCTCATCAAAAAGAGAAAAACAAGATAAACATAAGGACAATCTAAATAAGCATAACCAATTAAGGAAATCAGCAATGGAAAGTAAAGACATGAGTGAATGATTTGTAGACTTTCCCTCAATATATTTTCATCATTTAGTATCAAATCTAGGAAAGGTATGCTTGGGTAAATATTATTTTGATTTATTTTCAAATTTTTTATTTGAGATAAAGATAGCATGTTATGAGATGTGCATGAGAAGTAACTTTAAACGATACCAAGGGAGAAGATAAGGCTTCAATTATGATCTATTAAGGTTATAATTAATGATAATAAGGATGATAAAGTGAATATAAATATAGTTCCGAAGTTCTTTGAGAGGGATAAGAATATATTCAAGAGAAAACTAGAAAAGAGAGCATTGAAGATCCAAGAGAGAAGAGAAAGTAGAGAAGAATGGAGGAGATGGATATAGAGAGAGAAATAGAGGACATAAAAATAGAATTGGAGAAATGTATATAGAGAATAAATCTCATGATTAAACTCATAAGAGAACAATAAATCTAATGAACTAGATATAATATGACGATAAACGTGAAGTGGCCACTAGAGTCACTTATGAGAATAAGAAGGCACAAGAAAGGTGTCTTTAAGAATGAGAATAAAAGAGAGAGAACAGCCCAAAGAAGCATGAGAAAAGATATGTTTCCAAGTTATAAATAGGATAAATATTTTGACAAGATATTTCTCATTGAAGATAAGAAGAAGGAAATAGAAGTACCAAGAAGAGCACATGAAGATGAAAACAAGAGGATATGGAGAATGTCTATGCAAAAGACATTCAAATAGATTATGTGGTCTCTAATTTTATATGATAACATTTATTTAAATTTTGTGATTACAAGTATGAAGACAAGATTGAATAAGTCCAATAATTAGGCCTTAAAGTTGAAAAATAATGGGTCAAGAGTAACACCCATCAAGTGGCATGAAGATGACAAAGAGAAAGAACCTCTTGAATAAAACAAAGTAAAATATATTGAAGGTATACTACATGCTTAAAATGAAGATAAATAGGAATTATATGATGCATTACCATGTATAGAAGCTAAAACAATGGAAAGGTGCATCAAGAAGAAAATATGGTCACCAAAGAAGACATGGAGATCATCCACAAAGACATGAATGAAGAGACAATATTTTATAAGTTTCCATTGGATGTAAATTAATGTTTAGATGTTGATTTTGATTGCATATGTGAAGAGGAAAATGATGATATGTAGGTTGAGGAAAAGAAATATTAATTTCAGCCCTTATGGATAACACAAAGACATGGATATGTGTGCCCTAAGTGGACAAAAAAAGTAATGAAAAGGAAGAGATGAATATCAAATAAGAGGTCAGAAAAAGCAAAAGCATAGGTGGAAAATAAGCACAAGTTTGGAAGCAAAACATAAATGACAAGGTAGAGAATAGAAGTATGAAGCATGAAAGAGGTGAAAAGAGAGGCAAGTGGTAGCCCAAGAAGGTACAAAGTAGCAAGTGGGTGATTAAAATAAATGTAAGAGTAAAATAGGAATAAGTTATAAGTTTACTTCAAGAAATCATGAAAAATTAAAAAGGTAGTAAGCCAACAATGAAAGCAAAAGAGATGACACATGCAAACCAAACAATTGAATAAAATGTATAAAAATATTAGTGCATATAAGATACATGTTTAATAGATTTGATTTAAGATGTTTTCTATGATGATTCATTTGAATTTGACTCTAATCATGATGACATATTATATGTGGAAACAATTGCATTGATGAAAGAGATTGTACCAAAGAAAGATGAGGATGAAGCACCTCAAAGAGTGATTATAAAGTATAATGTACAATGTGAATAGGTTGATAATACTATTAAAAATTAAGGAGTCTAAGGATAAGACAAACAATAAGATGACCAAGATAATGAGGAAAAATGTACACCAAGGTTTGATGAATATTTTGTAGATATTGATGCACAAAAGTTACAAAAGGAGTTGGAGATGTTAGAGGATATGTTCAGTCCATCAAAGAGTTTACAAATAGATGAGGTAAAATAGGTAAATATTAATGATTAAATCCGAGAAACATTAAGTGATGAGCAACAAAGAAGAAAATGAGAAGGTGTGAAAATAGGCAAGCAAATGGAGTGTGAACAAGTTAACAAGGCGAGATATTCATTTGGGAAAGTACAAGATGAGATTTTATTTGATAATAATGTATATGGGAAGCCAAAAATAGGAAAAATTATATTTTACTATGATGAGGATTAGTGGAACAAGAAATTGCTCTTGTATAGTGACCAAGATGATAGGAAAGAGCAGCAAAATGTGAAGGAATGTGAAGTAGGGGTAGAAAAAATGGATTGTAGATAAGCAAATGAAAAATGTTGAAGTGAATGAGAGGCCATTAGAGACCAAGAAATAAGATAATGGAAATAATAATAAATATGATAATGGAAAAGCTAAGAAGCAAACATAACTTAAGAGGCAAGAATTAAGCAAGATTCATGAGAAACCAACCCATGAAGCAAACAGGAGAAAGAAGCATGAATGTGAATTTGTTGTAGATTAGTAATAAAAGGTTCAATATGATGTATAACCGGTGTAAAATAAAGCAAGTAAGGGTATAAAATAGTTGGAACATATCATGGAGATAGAAGATGCATGGATAAGAAGACTAGACAATTCCAAGAAGAGGATAAACAATAGTTTGGCAAGGAGAAAGGAACCAGATGAGATAAAAAAATAGTCAAGAAAGTATGAAGGATCCTCAAAAGATGAATTTAAAGGCAAGAAAGAAATATGGAGACTAAAATTTTATCCCTCATGGGGAGTATGATGTAGGAGAATCAACCTAAAAGTTGTCATTTTAGTATTTTTGTTAATAGGAATTCAAATATGGTCAAAGTTAAGAGTTAACATGTGTATGGGACCTTATTATATCTATTTTTACCTTAGGGGTCCATTTGAAGTCATAGAGTTATGTAAAAGGGCTTCTAGGAGTTTTCCTCTAAAACCTAAAATTTGAAAATTCAAATGCTTCCAAGAGTCAAGGAGTGCTAAACATGGTTTGAATAGGTTATATGAATGAATAATGTTTTAATAAGACTAAGGTTTATTTTAAAATGTGTTTTGAAATCATAAATATCTTTGTTTAGTAGCACATCCACTAATCCTACAGTATATTGATGAATGATAGTTATGTTTTGGTAACTAACTAGGAACCACCATTGAAGTTGGAGAAAATAGGGTGTTCTACATGAGTTTAGAGAGATAAATAAGAATATAAATGAGAGAGAGAGAGTTCTCTAAGAAGGGGGAAGAAATATTTAAAATGTAAAATGGAAAGAAAAACTCCTTAAGAAGGATTCAAGTCCATGAATGGATTTGTTTGTAATAAAGAATGCAATGATGAAAAAAGAAATATATTTTATGTGTATGTTTCCATTAAATGTGAGTGATAAATAAATCCTATAATGTTTTATATATGCCATGATTGTATTTATATCGGTGTTAAAGTTGAATGTTTTATAAGTTTATAGGTAGGTTGCAATCAAGAGAAATGAAAGAATGTTGATAAGATTGGTGAAGACTAATACAAGAATTAGGTATATATAATCCTCCACAAGTAATAGTAGGAGTAATACAACATAGGTATTTGTTCTTTTATATTTACAAGTTGTAAGGGTTATTTAATGAACACATTGTGGTATAAATCCTATTGTGGGTAGACAATCTCTCTCCAATATTGTCTCAAGAGCATTGTCATTGTATGTCAAGATTGAATTACATGGTAATTATAGATGATTTAAACCTTAATTATATGTTTATTATATAAATATGAATGCTATTTTTATATTTAAAAAAATAATAATAGGTCTCTTGATCAGTCAATGAAGAGACTAGACCCCTATTTCAAGAAAGGACCCTATTTTATATAGTTCTTATCTAGAACGAGATTTATGTGTTAAGTGAAAGTGACTTAACCTAAAATTTAGGTATATTTATAAGTGTATAAGTATTATTATCTTATATAATATCATATATGGAGGATTAAACACAAAATAAAGTTGATCATGTACGTGTATATTATGAAATCCAACACATATAATGATAATGAAAACCCCTATTTTGGGTAAATAAATAATCCCACATTTGAATGAGGGAATGGTGATTATAATAATGTGTTATTGATGTGTATATAAAGGAATAAAAATTTCCAATAATGTATGCAATGTTACACAAGACTTGGTTTCAAGTGAGTTTATAGTGTATACCCTATTTTGACTACACAGGGACCTATTTACAAGGGTATTGTCTTGTCTATATTGTCAATGCATAGAGAGACATTGTATAGCCAATGGAATGTGTAATATGGTTATGATGGATAAACTTGAGTTGAATATATTTTTATTATTTAATAGATAATTTTGATAAGTGGCAACTTGGTTGAAGAGAATTGTTCCATAAACCACTGTTCTTACTACACACAGTCATTGAGTTGGACTGAGTATTTTATATGGTGAAGGAAAGTGTAATGGTTTCCACATTTTATCCCTTTATGTAAAGTATAATTTTTTTAATAACCTATTATAATATTATTATACCTTTATTAGGCATTATTACCACAACATTAAATGAATAAGAGCATCACAGACTTGTAACAATCTTGTTTCTTGTAGAGTTAGGGGTTTCTTGGTTGGAAAAGACAAACAGTGGAATGGAAGTGATATCATAATGATTATATCAGGTGTAAAAACTCAAGACCAACCTTAAAAGGGTGTTTTTTACCTTTGAAACCTCATACACTAAAATATGTGTATTTTAGAATGCTCTTGGCCCTATGCTGGTGTAAGAAAACCCAAAATTAGGTTTTTTATGTTTAAAGGAGTTTTAACCATAGGAAAGTCATAAAATATTGTGATACTACATTATTAAAGGTGCAAACATGGAATAAAGAAGTTTTTAATTGAATTTATGACATATAGTATGGTTACTAGAGGTGGAGTGTGCACTAGGGC
The DNA here is from genome assembly GCA_037957365.1 of Torreya grandis. Lineage (NCBI taxonomy): Eukaryota > Viridiplantae > Streptophyta > Pinopsida > Cupressales > Taxaceae > Torreya > Torreya grandis. The sequence goes on from JARHVA010006408.1 coordinate 630,574, forward strand.
TAATTAGGCCTATTTGGGAGAAAAATAAAGAAAGAAGTGTACTAAAATGGTGGATTTTATATTTGAAATTTGACACAAATACCCAAAATGATAGAGGGTACTAATAAATTTATTTATAATCCATTTATCTATCATAAATTGATTTTATTAAGCAAAATATAGAAAAGAAAGGCTACAAACCTTGAAGAAACATTGTGTGTTTAGGGTGTTGAAGGTTAGTCTAAACAATTGAAGGTTAGTCTAAGCTTGTTTGAGTCAATTAAGGAGGTTATACAAGGTATATTATGAACATTTAAGTCTATAATTTATAATATATTGATAATTTTATTCCTAATCAAAGATTTTGTCTTTGATACCTAAGTGGTGTGCTAAAAGAACTTGTGCTAAAGTGTTTGCTCAAAGGAGACTTGTGACAATATATGAGGGAAGAGTGAAAGTGTTTCGCTACAATATAGGTCCAATGACACAAATAAATTTCTCTAAATTTTAAATTCATAGGTAAATATACAAATTGACTATTGAGACCTCATCAAAAGGAGGAAAACAAGATAAAGATAAAAATAATCTAAATAAGCATAACTAAAGAATGAGATCAGTTATGGAAACTAAAGACATGAGTGAATGATTTGTATATTTTTCCTCAATATCTCTATATCATTTTTCACACACAATTACTTTATAAACTATATTATATTTTAATATAGTTTATAAATTAATATTATATATTATATATTTTGGAATAATTTATTTAAAATTTATAATATACATATTCATATAAAATTTCCAAATTTGTAGTTTAAGTGTGGCTTGTGACACCTATTGGAACCAACATACCACCATTTTTTAATTGGGACCCTTGAGAAACCCTAAAAATAAAAATTGAAAATTTTAGCATGTCAAGGTCTTTTATAAAATTTGAAGGTCAACCACTTTGTTAAAAGGCAAGCTTATGTGATTTTGTTTTGCTTTAATCTAGACTAACAATGCTAATAGGATTCACTTGGCTTTGAGTTACAGGTTCCATGGCATGTGTTCCTCATAATTTTGTATTCCAAAACTCTAGCAAACCCTCTATTCAAATTTGAATAAAGGCAAGAACCAAATTGGTGAGAAACATTTTAAAATTCATTTATGGACTTGAGTATAAAATGCATATTCTAGTATTAGTTATGTTTTTAACATTGTTTCATTATTATTTTTGTTTTTGTAATGTGGATCTAATTAGATACTAAAAATAAAGTATAATTAGGGTTTTTAAGATTACCTAGAGATATGGATGGTTGGTTGCACACCATTGATCAAGATTTATGGGAACTCCTCTTTGGTTGGGGATAAATGACCTACAAATCACACTAACTCACAAAAAATGGATTAATAAGAAGATGAGTGGGCTACCTAGTTACAAACTAGTCTCAAGAAGTGGCACACTTTCTCAGATGGATGCCATCCCACTATTTTCAATTAAAAAAGATAATAAATATAAAAATATAAAGATTACAAGATATAAATGATGTAAAATATAATATGATAAAGATAAATTATTATGGATTATTCAAGATAACATAGAAACTATACAAGATAATAGAAGCACGTAGAAACAACACAAAAATAAAACTTACTAAAGATTAGATAAATGTAGACCATCTATGATTAAAAGATAAGATAAATGGATTATTGAAGGACAAGATGTAAGTTTTGATAGGTTTTTAAGACTAAGAATATTATGAGAATAGATTGCAAGAAGGTTTGGAAAATTTAGCAGGGATCGACGTCGTTCCTACAGGATTGATGTCGATTCAAATGGATCGACATCAATTCTATGTAAAATGATAAAATTTAACAATATACTATAATAATGACTTATGTTATTGATAAATTAATAAAATTGAATGTAAAATAGACATAGATAGACATAGAAGACTGTAGATTAGAAATGTATATAAATTAAAATGTAATAATAACTTTTATGGCTAAAAATCAAACTTGACAAGATGAGATAAATAACCTTTAAAATCCTTTGATAAGCTCTCTAGTAGAGGTTCCACAAGATAAAAAGGTGTCGATAAATTCTATACACTGGTTATAATGAAAATTTGGTAGAGTTTTAAAGTCTAAAAGCATAGTCACTATCCCTCTCAAGGCATGGAGTTATGTTGTGTATATATGGATCAACATCGATCCAAGAGAACCAACATTGATCATGGAGGATTGATGTTGATTATACAGTATCAATGTTGATTAGCCTAATTTGGTCAAAATTTGGCTTAGATTGTTTCGAACCACATGCCAAACTAAGTGAATGTAACACTAAGTTGTTTTAATGGGTTTTTAATGAGGGTAAGTCATTGGGAGGTTGGATGGGTTTTGTTTTTTAAATTTTTGGTTGTTTAAAATATTTTGGGTTGTTAGGGATGGTAATTAGTAATTAATATGATTAATTACCATGGGTAAATAGGGGGTATATACATAGAACAAACATTTAAGTACAAGTTGATAATTAATTATGGATATTTAGTTTTTTATACTTTAAATTATATTTTATGTATATAATTTTAGGGTGTTTGAGAGTGGTTTCAGACCTCTAGGAGTTAAGATATAAAATATATATTTTTGGAGGTTTCCACCACATTTTAGACTTAGCCTATTTTAGGGTTTTAGGATTTTAGACTCATCTTATTTTAGGGTTTTAGGCTATGGTGTAGATTTATAGCATCTACATTTTCCCCTATTTGTTGAGTGGTTTATAGAGACTAGCCACAAGATAAAAAATATAGAAGTAGAACTTGAATAAATTCCCCCAACATGCCCCAATTTGATATGAGAATGTTTCCCCCTCAAATCAGGAACCAACGAAGCGAAAAGGAGATGAATATTAGTTTGACAAAGGATAGAGGAAGATGGAGATAATAGAAATAGATATAATAAAAATGTAAATATATAAATGGAAATTGATAGACTAAATGTGCATATATGGCTTGGAAAAATAGATAAATGGATAGGTACCTAGCGTAAAAAGTAGGTGACAAAAAAATGTTAATGTATCAATCACTAGGGTTAAGCTCTAATGAGGATTAGGGTAAATATAAAATAATATCTATGACTAAATAAGACATAAATTTTCCATGAAGTACATGGGCTTAAGATTTGGCACCAAGATAACAAGTGATAGATGAAACTGAGCCTAAGTTGTCTAGGCTTGTAAAGGGGTTTTGGCTATAGACTCATGTTTCAAGGCAAAATGCTCAAGCTGACTCAAACTATGGGACCAGTAGGGGTTAGACTTCTAATAATCCAAGGTTTTGATTTTTTGGTAAATAAGGACAAAATAAATGCAAAAAGGATGACTTAATTGGCTGAGGATAAAAATGTAACTACTATAAAAGTCAAAATCAAAGCATAAACAAAGAGGTCAATATAAATTCATATGAATCACAGTCACCTTTTGATGTCAGTATGGATAATGGTATGCTAGGATGGTAATAGATGGGTGACACGGAATCATACAAAGGCTGTGACCTAGCCACAAAAGATGCAAATTTGGATAAGCAAGAAGAGAATGAACACAAAGTTTTGAATCCTCTATAATGGGTTTAGATTAAGGTAATAAATGAAAATAGACAAATGAAAAAGACACAAAGGGGGACCCTTTTCACCAAGTTATTGACATAAACCATAGTGAACATGGGGTTTATCAAAAATTAAACTCTGTAAGGCTTTGTAATTGACATCCTTGAGAAGGTAAATAAACACTTTTAAAAAAATTGTAGAAGGTAAGCTAGGATTTCCTTGATTGGGTAAAAGAGGTGTGACATGTATGAAATAGCTATGGGTATACCACCCATCTTGTGTAAAAGGTGATCTTCTTATAGGTGACTTAAGATTATTCATGGGCTAATCCACACTTTATATATAGGGGGAAAACTGATTGATGTGAGAATTTTAAATAATTAGAGAAGATTGATCAAGGTGGGAAGTCTTATATGGGATATATTATATTTTGAATTTTTGATTTATGGTTTTATTCTACTTTTGGTTTGAGATATTTTGGGGAGCTAATCAATGGAGGAAGCCTCTAGTTCTTTTTCTTTTTCTAGAAATATAACTAGCCATCCTTCAAGGGAGTGGTCTAGCTTTTAATTTATTTAATAGTTATCCTTCAAGGGATCAGTCTATTCTATTTATGTAACTTTATAATTATTGGTAGTTATCCTTCAAGGGAGTAGTCTGCAATTTTGACAATGACCCTTTTGAGTAAGATATCCCAAATTATTTGATTTTTTGATGTGAATTAACCTAGGCTAGTCTTGGTCACCATTTAGAGAGAAAAACATAAAAATAAGTGGGGGGGAGGTAAATGTTAGATTCAATTAAAATGGGAAGTTGAGAGACAATGAAGAAGAGGTTTATTCTTAAAAAGATGAAACATGTCCATGAGAAACATGCTATGAGTAGAGCTGAGGTGTTCACATTTAAGATTGGGCTAAGTGTATATAATGGAAACATCACATGATTCTAACCATCAATTATTATTGACAATGGACAATGGGTGAGAATGGGTTAAAATACTTCTATTGGATAATAAAAGACCAAAGAAAAATCTTGCATTAGACAAAAAGGTAAAAGGATCCTTAACCATGAAGGATTCAAGTATAAAGATGCATAAAGGGGGATAATTTTGAAAATGCCCCATACTTATATGATCCACATCAACTCAAAGTAAAAACCTTCCCCTAGTGGGAAAGGGAATCTTAGCACATGGTTAAAGGAAGGCCAGAGGGGTTAAGGCATCTTCATCCATTTTCAAAGGCTTGTTAGTTGTTAGTTGATAGAGAACTTAAGACACAAGCGGGGGCTCAAGTGGGATGACCTTTACAATGCTAAGAGGGTAGAGAGATAGTTGATTTAGAATATGTTTCGAAAGATTGTAATGTTGAAAACTAAAAATGAAATGGATGGAGTAATTTTGAAATTCAAATGAATATAATAAAACTATCTAATTGTCCCTATCAGGAAGCTTTAGTGTAATGCCTAAAAAGGGCTTTCATTGTTTATGATTATGATCTAAACCTGATGACTTGTGTTTAGGAAACCTTTTGGACTATGGATGCAGTTGATTGGTTGGGCTAGTTTGGGTGATAGATTTTGGGATATTTAAATAATACAATTATTTATTTTTGATTGAATATATAAAACATGAGTTTTTGGATACCGAAATGACTTAATGGTTTACATGAAGATCCTGATAGATTTATTGGTTAACTTGGTTTTGGGTTTATTAATATTTGGTGATGGATTTATAGGATTAACAAATTAAGGTATACAATGGATGGGATTAGTTGATGTGGTCTAAAAATGAGATGAGGTGATAAAACATTGACTCTCACCTAAAAGGAATAAAATCAAAGGTAATAATGCTATCACTATCAAATAGATGAGGGTGAACAAACTATAGAGTGAATGAATTGGATTAAATGATTGAAGTGGCTGAATTTACTGATTACGGTCGAGAGGTTCATTTACTATAGTAGCTAAATATGGGTCGATAGGTTGAACTTGATCCACAAGAGGGTTGATGACAATGGGGTCTTCTTTTGTAACTTTTTTTATAGGAAGATGTGAAACTTGAATGGATTCAATAGATGAGTTGGATAAGGTTTCAATAACCTCCTTAGTAATATGATTGATAGGGATGGTTTTAGATATAAAGACACCGTGGTTTGAAGGATTTTGACAAGAAATGGGTGAGGTAGCTGACACATGAGGATGACTAACAATAGATTGTTGATTATGCAATGGATTGGGATTGACCAGCATAAGCTTACCATCCAATTCTTGGACTAACCTTTTGAAAGATTTACATATTTCCACCATATGACCCATGATATAATGATAATGGAAAAATTTATTTCCCTTATACCAACATAAAATGAAATCATATGGTCTTAATACAATAGGTTTGATAGGAGGGAGATAGATTTTTAATGCTTTTATCAAATTTTCTAGTACATAAATATATTTTTCCCCCAATGGAATATATTATCAATTAGGAGGTTTCAAAACTAGTTCTAATGATTGTCCCTGTAATGAGGATGAACTAGTTAATTAGATTGATACAATGGATGGACGTGACAACACTGATTGGATAGGTTATAAATTTAGATGCTAAGATGGGAAAGAGGATAAGTGAGGTAAGGTAGGTTAAGATAATTGAAATGGGTTAGGTTGAAAGGTTGACCCATGAGAGGGTTGTAGCAATTGAATCAAAATTATCTGGGATTGGGGGAATAAGAGCTCTAGAAATAGTTGAAAAGGTTGGGGTAAAGATTGATAAGGTTGGGGATGTTGTGAAAAGGTTTTTATATAATAGTTAAATGATTTAGGATAAGGCATGGACTAAGGTTGACCTGGGTTAACCAAGTGTTTAAAATTGGCAGTATAGAGTAGCGAGAATTCACTTTGTCCCTTAGGCATCATGGTATAAATAGAGTAATTAATATACTCATGAGATGGAAGAGAAACATGCACTACATGATTGGTAAGGTAATCACTCAATGATTGAGGATTATTATCAAGTGTTTTAGTGAAGGTTTCATAGGAGATCCCAAAGATTTCCCCTATTGGTAAGGATGAGGATCTAATAGTTCTTGAACCTATTACCATGTTAGAACTATAAGGCTAGATAAGCAGACCAGTTTATATGATGGTTGAATATTTTAAAACTTACATACTCAAAAAATTAGAAGATAGAAAAACTCAATAGAAAGAACAATACTAAAAACATTAAATGTTTAGGATTCCCTGATTATGTTACTTTTTGATTATGTGAAACTTGATTGGTCTTGGATAGCGTACTAGAAATAGATGTCTAAGGATGGTTTTAGGATATTTAAGATAAAACCCTCTATATACCTTAGGGTACATGAGGTGTAATCTATACTAGTGATGGTACATGGCTTGATACTTGGGGCTTACTCCCCTCACATCATAATCCCATAGCTAGTGCAGGTGCTTAGCCAAGATATACCACTCAACTAGGTTTTTTACTCAGCCAAAATACTGAGTTGGCACTCCACTTAGTGATTAAATCCAAGTGAAATCATAGGTAATAAATCTCCCTACTTGGTGATGAAATCTAATTTAGTTCACTATGTCAATTTTTGATGTGTGTTTTTTGATTTTGTGGTTTGGTTGTATGTGATTGATTTATGGACTAGCGGACTAATTAACCACCTAATTAATCTAGATAGACTAATTCAAGTAGATAGAATATGAATAAAGCTCATTTTTAAGACAATTTTTTTTATTTTATTTGGATTTAGATAAATAATTAAACTCAATGCAAAATAAATGTACATGAAATGAAAATCCTATGCCTATGATAATTTTACTTTAAAGAAGAAAATACAGTGAAAGTTATTTGATTGAAAGGAAATGTAAAATAGGATGAAATTCACTAATGCAAATACATGCACATGAAATAACAAAATAAAGGGACCCACTATCAGCTCCCACTAGGCATGCCAAAAAAAATTAGTATTTTTTATGCTTTTTTATTGTGGATCTAATTAGCTACTAAAAACAAAGTATAAGTAAGGTTTTTAAGATTATCTAGAGATATGGGTGGTTGGTTGCACATCATAGATCAAGATTTGTGAGAACTCCTCTTTGACTATGGAAGAATGACTTGTAATACACAACACTTAAACAAAATGAGATTAAATGAGATATGAGTTGGTTTCTTGGTAGATGCCAAGACTTGGAAGAGATATTAACAGATGTCAACCCACTATTTCTAATTAAGAAGGATCATAAATATAAAAAGATAAATATTACAAGATATAAATGATGTAAAATATAATTTGACAAATATTAGATAAATTATGGATTAGTCAAGATAACATAATGTGGGTTTTGACATGTTTTTAAGACTGAAAATGCCATGAAAATTGATTGTGAGAAGATTTTTGAAAGTTTAGTAGGGACCGATGTAGATCCTATAGGATCAACATCGATTCAAATGGATCAACATGGATTCTATGTAAAATGATAAAATTTAAAAATAGATTATAATAATGACTTATATTATTGATAAAATAATAAAAACCAAATGTGAAATAGACACAGACAGACACAAAAGACTATAGATTAGAAACGTAAATAAATTGAAATGCAATACTAACCTTTATGGATGATAATAAAACTTGACAAGATGAGATAAAGAACATTCAAAATACTTTGATAAGCTCTCCAGTATAGGTTCCACAAGATATTAGGGTGTTTGTAAATTATGTATGCTAGTTAAAATGAAATTTTGTAGAGTTTCAAAGTCCAAAAGCATAGTCACCATCCCTCTCGAGCCATAGAGTTTTCTTGTGTTTATATGGATTGACATCGATATAGGAGAATTGATATTGATCATGGATAATCAACATTGATTATGAAGGATCGATGTTGATTAGCCTAATTTGGTTAAAAATTAGCTTAGGCTATTTTGAACCATGTGCCAAACTAAGTGAATATAACACTAAGTTGTTTGCATAGGTTTTTAATGAGGGTAATTTATTGAGAGGTTGGATGTGTTTTATTTTTAAGATTTTTGGTTATTTAAAATATTTTGGGTGGATAAGGATGGTAAATAGTAATTAATAGGATTAATTACCATGGGTAAATAAGGGTATATACATAAAATATACATTTAAGTATAAGTTGACATTTAATTAAAATTTTGTTTCTTCTACTTTATGTTATATTTTATGTATATACTTTCAAGGTGTTTGAGAGTGTTTTCAGACCTCTAGGAGTTAACATTCGAAATATAGATTTTTGGAGGTTTCTACCACATTTCAAACTTAACCTATTTTAGGACTTTATGAATTTAAGATTTTAGACTTATCTTATTTTGGGGTTCATTTATACAAGGAAAGTTTTGACAACTCACAACACTTTATTTTAGTGAACTAGGGATAAAGAGATAGCCTAAAATATGGCACAATAGGGCATTGGTGCTTAATTTTGGTGTCTACAAACATAACTAAAAACTTGGTCTCCTTTGTTATTTCCACCATTTTCTAAAGTTCCTTATGGCTTAATTAATGTCATCTTGTGGGGTCCTTTTAATATTTCCCATCTTACCCTAAGTTTTTAATACTAAGGCCCTAACATATTTGTTAATATAATCATGACCTTAGTCTTAATACCTTAAGCCTATGTCTTTTATGTCTTCATGATCCTAACTTAATTTCCTTTCATCTTGTAGGATCCTATGACTATCACTTTATCATTGAATTTGACCCAATAGAGTGAGGATAACCTAAAATTCAACTTAAGTAACATATATATTCAGTGATATGACATTATGTGCTACTTGATAGGACATGATCAGATAGAGTGAAGCATAATGGAAAAGTCAAAAGGATACAAGAATCACAAAATATGGACACATGGTGACATTGCATTTGAGGATTAAAAATTAAAAGGGGCCCACCTGACATGATAGCTAATCAAAATCAAGCCCCCAAATCAAGATCATGTGGTTGTTTCTTTATCATGACATTTGATCCAATGGAGTGAGTTAACACCAAGACCCTGAGAAGACCCATTGAAATGCTAAGTGACATCCTCACATTTAGTCCTAAAGTGTTTATTGAACTTAAAATTGACATTCATGAGACTATCATTCAAATGTTTAAAAAGATGAATTTGATGCCTACTCAATAGTCAACTTTAAGCCCATTAAAATGAAATTTTCACTAGCTTGAACTCAACATCCATGCGACCATGAATTAACACCCATGAGGGTGTATTTGACATCTATGAGACCATAAATTTTAATTTGATGAGATATCTTACTTAGGGTCAAATGGTATTCCAAAATCCTATTTACATAACTCGAAAATGGCTTTGCAATCTAAAGGAAATGCTCAAAAGATGCTAAAAAATAGGGGTCTTAGACCTGCAAAATATGGAAATGGTCTTATGATCTAAATACTTAGTCTAAATTTATACGAAATGGTCCTTATGGATTTTTTTTAAAAAAAAATCATGAAGCTTAAATTATGAGCTTATGCTAAGTCTTATTTTAAAAGGGAGGTCCTTGTGACATAGTGTATAAGCTAATCAAAGGTTTTCACATGTGGTGGCCTAGAATATTTAGACCCTCACCCCTTTGTTATAAATTAGGAAAATTAGGCATAGATTCCTTAGCCTAAGGTTTATTTCATTCCTAATAATCATGAAACAAAACTTAACCTAAGGAACTTAAGCCTAAATCCTGATTTTAATAATGTACTAACTTAACATTCATGCATTTTTGTAGATCAATAGTTTACACCCCATTGTTAGATTTAATCCAATGGAATAAAGGGGCCAATGAAGTTTCAAAATACCATGAGATATACACATTTTTGATACTCATTAAATGAGTGATAGACCAAAGATATGAAGCATGGAGAAGATACGTAAACATGCCAAGTATTATGACCACAAGGCTTAAGACCAAGGAACTAATTAAAAGGCAAAGTCCTAGATTACAATCAATGACTACCATTTTATCATGTCACTTAATCCAATGATGAAAATTAAAAGAGGCATTCTTTAAAGACCAAAAGTTAGTTTTTAAAAGGCATTTATGAAAAATGCTATGAAAAGTCTAGACCAATAACACAAGTACTATGAAATCAAATAAGGACAAAATTCAAGATCTTATAAGGATCAAAAACACAAAGGTATAAAGGTGAAGGTCCAAATCAAATCCAAGGAATATATAAGCTAAAGTATTGACATATTACACCATTATAAATCTAAAACACTAAACCCTACATAAAAATGATCCAAATAAACTCAATTTGTTAAAATTTGATCAAAGGAGAACTTAATTATGTTTTTGAGCACAAGAGAGCTTTCAAAAAGATCATCTACAATATGGTGTGAAAAATTAGTGAAGATAAAGACCATGGAAACTAGTAGGCAAAAATTTAAGGAAGAGATCAATCTCTATTTAACAATAGATAATGAGGGTCAGATATTCAAGGATATCGAACTGGATCTCATAGCATTGAAGATCTACATCATTACTAATTAGTCTAATCTCTTCTTCATTATAGAATAATTTTAACCCATTCCAAAGGAGGAATAAAGTAACACCACCATGAGTAGGTGACATCATGACTTGGTTGTAATCCAGATGGCTAGCCTTCATCATGCTATGGAAAAACAAGAGGTATTACATTGTATTGATGTCCTTGCCCCTATATTTTTTAATTGTAGAATAGATAATAAATGTATCACTAGGGAGGGGAACTCAAAAGGAGTAGTATACATTTCCCTTATTTATTTTGAGAAGTACTATAAGCTCCCTCTCCCCCATGGGGACCTTTACATAATTAAAGAGTGGACCAATAACCATCGTTTGGACTCTATCCTTAGACATTAGCTACACCAAGGACCTCATATCTTTAGAAACCTTGAGGACAAGATCCCTATCATCTAATTTAGAGAGGGCATTAGTGTAATTATTACCATATTGAACCAAGAATTTGGTGCCACTTCAACTAATTATGTGAATAAGATCTGGGTCCCATATGTGTACTTCATGGTGGAGGAGAAACTTACCCCTCCAATTGGAGACTTAATTAGTGTTTTCTTAGCCAAAAAATTCAATACCATCAAAAGAAAGAGTTTAAAGAAATTATTTATGATGTCATGTCTAATTTATGCCCTTCTTGCCTCAATTACCTTTTGTGGGATTAGGAATTGGTACTTAGAGGGCAAGACAACCATTTCACATTACTATTCCAAACTATGCATATTCAAGTACAAGAATCACATGTAGTTTATTTATGACTATATTTATCCATCTATAATAGAGGCCATCATAGGTGTTTCCATGATAGGGTCCACCCCCTAATCAAGAGTTATGTTGAAATGATAGGGGACATATGGTATTACCTTGATTTTATAATCATGAGGATAGAAGGAATCATGTCTAAACCTTACAAGCTGCCAGTATATGTTCCAAATAAGCTTTTAAAGTAAGAAATTTCCTCCCAACTCATCCATAGAATTTATAGGACTTACACAGAAGATTAAGGGTTTACTCCATGCCTTCCCCTTGAATATTGGGAAAATCATAATAAAAGACTAGAAATAAGTGGAAATCATGTCTACACATAGGAAATCATTTGGATTTTAGTTGGATGAAATATACATGTGGGATCCAAAGAACATAGTAGGTGAGCATCTAAGGGACAAGAAGCTTCCAAATCCAAAATATATAGATCAAATTAGTGTCCATGAAACCATATATATTAAGGCTAAGAACTATAAGGAAGTATTGGCTAGGGTACAAGGCCACAACATTAAGCATGAACATAAGATAATAAAAGATAACAATCCATTTAGGAAAACATGTAAAATGCATCCTTTGAATTATCAATTACTACATGTGCCATTTGGAACAACCCATCAGCAGCCTCAATTAGAGCAACCATAGCCACAACCCAAATAATAGGTTGATCAAGTTCAAGGTAAACAAGGCAGAGGAAAAGAGAAATTTGGAAAAGGATAGAAGAGAGACCTAGGGAGGGACCCACATCTTTAACACCCCTAAAAAATACACATTCTTTAATACACTACATATACATGATAGCATTAGATTTAGAGGAGACACTTGAGGATGCCCTCAAGGAACCTGTAGAAGCCTATAAATTTGATAAGTAAGGGGATCCCAAAGAAGATATAGGAAAAGAGCTTATCCCAATAGAATATCATAACAAGAGGAAGGTACAGCTAACATTGGTCCCTTTGGTACCAAATAAGAGACCAAGGTTGACCTTCACTTAACCCACTAGTTAAGTCAATCTATTCAGTGACGAGTTCACAATTCATAGATGAGTCATTCCTAACTGGTTCATCTATGGACAATTTCAAAATATCCCCTCTTTTTCTCATTCTTAGGCCATGACAAGGGTTACTAATGTTGAAATAGAATATGATATGAAGCATTGGATAAGGACTATAGTGAATGAGTTAGAGGACAGGAGAATTATGGTTGTTTAAGGACTAGAAGGCAAGAAGATAGATTCTCTGAGAGCATATAGTAGCTCAGGTTTAGAGGTCCCACAACCTTCCAAATTTAAGTGTCTAGTTACTACCATCTATTTCAACCCTAAAATAGCTAGGTTGGAGAGAATAACAACTAGGATAACTATGTTTGGGATTTAATAATTCACCTTTCATAAGGTGGAACCATTTGTAGGATTAACCCCTATGGGAAGACAATAACTAGGTGAGGTTTCCATTCATGAGGAAAATGTGGAAATTCTACTTTAGGCCTAGTTAACACAAGCTAAAGTTAGAGTCTAGGATTTGAAGTAGAGAATCTAGAACTTACAAAAGGAGAAAGAAAACTTGCAAACATAGGAAATTCTATTAGTGTCAAATATAATGACCAAAATTCTTAATGAGTCATTTTATCACATGTTTAAGGAACTTATGTTAATGAAACTAAGGAAAATTGCATTAGAGGGGTAATTTTTACTAGTCAAGAGTTTAATCACCCATTGACAGGACTCAAAAGACAAAATATCCCAAATCCTCAACATTCAAGCAAAGAAACAGATCCTAAACTTCAAGACCATATTTTTCATTTGAGTACAAATATAGGGATTATGATTGAAAAGGTTTAAAGTTTAAGTTCATGTCATAATGGTGTGGAAAGGGTCCTAAAAGAAGATAAAGAACTAATTACAAAAATTGAATAACCTTTTTGGACCATGATTATAGAACTTGCACAACCCAATGCCTTTGGGGTCATAAGTAATGAGGAATTCAAACATAGGGATACTTTGGTAAGACAAAAAATCAAAATAAAAATCCAAGGCAAATCTAGGGTTGATAACATTAAAATCTTGGTCATGATATTCAATGTAGGGGAAAGGATAAATGAAGCTAGGAGCATTAAAGAGGCCATGGATAGGAATGATAGGGAGTTTGATGAATTGGCAGATAAAGAGGAGGAGTAGATCCTAAAGCCTACTATGGATTTGGAGCTAATTGATGAGTAACATGCAAAATCCATGAGCATCCTTCAATAATGACAATTAGAGGCCCCACTAACCAATTAGATAATTTTCTATTTTGTATAATTTTATAACATTTTGAAATAGAATATTCCATTGTAAAGGCATATGCTAGTTTTTAAGCATATTTACCTCTAGGTCAATATGATTGTGAAAAGCACATGTATTTTAGAACTTGTAAGAATAGTTGTCCTTATCCTTATACACATATATCTTGTTATTAACTGGTACAGTACCTAATCTTCCTGTAGAGGCATATATTACCATTTATAAAAGGAAGAGATTTCTGAGAAACTTTATATAATTTGAACCAATTAATATAATCAATGAATTTTTTCAAGTATTGTCTATGTTTGGTGTGTTAATTATCATTTTCTAGCTTTTATCTCAATTGTTAGTTAAGGTTTTGAAATTAAATAGTGTCTTTGAGTTCTAATTTATATCTTGGTAATCACAACGTTTCTAATTTGTACGACCTACTAGATTAGTTGAAAGATATTTTGTTCTCCTTCATTTTTGTTTTACTTTGTTTTTAGATGTGCATGTGTTATCTAATAAATAGTAGTAAATATTTAAAGAAGAATTGGTTCTTTCTTGTGATTCTTCACAAAATCCTTTGAAATTAGACTGGTATATAGTGGAATTTGAGCTTAGGCTATTTTACATTATATATTGTTTTGAATGCATACTTAGTTCAAATGGATACTTTGTCATAATGTTTAAGGCTAAAATTGGTAATCACTCTTTTCTTTTCTGCCTTACCATTCTCTTTGCTCCTTTTTTACCCCAAGATCATTTTCGTTTTAGCTTCAATATAAATTCCATATACATTAGTCTATATCTTAAATCTAGAGCATAATTCACTAAGGATTAGCATATATTCTTATCAATTCATGAATAATGGACCAAGGTGGCTCCCAACCACCAAATTATATAAATATAATGGAATAGTTTATCTTTCTATAATACTATTTCACTATAGGCAACTAGATTACCAAAACCTACAACTCATGCCTTGAATATTCAAATTCTAAAATGAGAAGTGTTCTTTAAACACTAAGAACACTTATGGTTTATTTAGAAGCATCAACAGGAGAAGCTCCACTGGTACTAGGAGGGCCTAAATTCTTCAAATTCTTGCTGATGTTAGTTTATTTTACCTAAAGATTAGTATGTCTTTATGTTTCTTAAGTGAATTATTCACTTAATAGTATAAATATCATTGATATTTACTATCTACAATGCATATTTATGCTTCCTTAGACAAATTTTGAGGTTCTTCGAGGTGTTGATGCTTATTTTTGGTAACTTCAACTTAAGCTTTAAATATCCATAGCATCTAAAATTAGAATGGATAGTTTTAATCAAAGGTTGGCATATCATTCATAAATTTGGCTTCTTTTAGATTGAAACTTATAAATATAGATCATATTCATGTAATTGAATACATATTTTAGCTAATTCAGTCAAAGATCAATGTTCTGTGCTATTTTTCATATTACCTTTACAAAATAAGCTCAATGTGTAGATCTAACTCTTGTTATTTATAAAATTTAAATGGATACATCATATTTCAAGTATGATCCTCAAATATCAAGATATAATTTCCCAATATTAGAAAAATATCACACTTGAAAATAAAAGAGCCTTTACTTGAACTTGACGGTAGATGTAGGAGATCTAGATATTTGCCAAATTTGCCTCTTCAAGGTATCTGTGCCTTCAATTTTCGCCCAAGTATGGCCTAGCTAGGAGATTCTTCCATCAATGTACCAAGTGTGATACATGACCTCTCATGTAATCCTAAGAAATATTTGCCTCTATTTAGTCTAACAGGTATAATAACTACTGAGGAACATACAAAATATTTCAAATTTGCCTTACGATTTCTAAATGTTGTGAATTAGATGTAGCTTTCAGTTTATTTCCCTTTACATTTAAAGATGATACTTATTAATTGTTTTTGAACTTGACTAATAATTGGATCACAATTTGGGATGATTTGAATAATACATTCATTGATTAATTTGATAAGATTATTAGTCCTTGTGTTATCTACCATCAATTCACCACTATTATAAGAGATGAAAGTGAGTCTATCATGTCATTCAATACTAGATTTCTATAAATATTTAGTAGGACCATAGACTCTTATAAGCCTAATGATGGCTTACCTTTATATATTTAAAAATATGTAGTGGATCCCGTGACCTCTATGTTTTTAAAGAGATCCATGCCAGCCATAACTTCATTAGTTAAAGCCTATGCTAAAATAATAACCATCAATGATCAAATGTATCCCCAAGGGAAAATGGCATATTTTGTGTCAAATATTAACCCCAAATGATTTTGATGAACTTGATCTAAAATAACAACCAAAATATCCCAACATTAAACTATCTCCTAAACGTAACTCAATTGTTATTGAGTCATGCAGCTCCCAATTAGAATTTAGGATTCCTAAATAATCTTACTAATGGATTCAATATAGGTGATCAAATAGATTTGGTAAAATTTTATAATAGTAATTAGGTTCAAAATTCTAAATTCCATAAAAATGAGAATGAATCCATCCTTAAAAAAGGTCCAAAAGTTGAGCACTGATTTTATTCAGTTGCAAAAATAAGTTTGAAATACTACTAAAAGTTTGGGTAGAAATTTCTCATTTCAGAGGTATAATTGGCCAACTAATAGGTTTTAGAATGATAGTTTTCATAATAATAGGAATAATGAACCATATTATGAAAATAAAACTATAGAAATTAACCTCATTGATATTGCATTACCTAACTATTGTAAGGTACATTGCATAGCCAAGCATGGGGAAATTAATTCTTTAGAATTTTACAAAGACTTTGAAGTTTTCCAAGAGGACTTAGATACATTTGAGCTAGTACCTAACAAGGATAATGGTGTAATCACCTCTATAACTAAGTCTTTGATCAAGCCTTCATGGTATACACCTTTGATTTCCCCTTTCAAGAGGAAAATGAACCCGATGATATCCCTGAGGAGATCTAAGCCTTTTAGAAGTTCTTGAAGAAGAACTATCCCTTAAGGAATAAGGACCAGAGGTATCCTTTGACTACTTCAACACTTCCAAATAATTTTTTGACTCCTCCAGACCCTTCTTCAATAAATAATCCTAGGCCACCTAAAGGGAGTACTTCTAAACACAACATTGAAATTCCTATCTCTTTTAAGATTGGTTATAACATAGTTGAAGACATGAAAATGAGAAAGGCTAATATCAATTTCTAATAAATTTCATAGATTACATAGTGAAGAGATCTTCTATTGGAATAATTAAAGTCTAATAATCCACCATAGATTTATCATGCCAATGTGACTATGCATAATGCCAAGGTTGAATCTCCTCCTTTCTTGGTCACCGTCAGGATGTTTGGTAAGAACTTACATAATTGATTATTATATCCAAGAGAGTATAATAATATTATTCTTTTAGGTATATGAAAACAACTAGGCCTAACCCTTATTAATTTTAATAGAGTGGTAACCCAGCTAGACAAATCTAGAGTTAGGGTAATTGGGGAATTTTTAAATGTTCACATGCAACTAGCTTTTGAGTCTAGGGTAAAGCAATTTATTGATATTAAAGTTGTTAAAATTCTTGATGTTTATATAATCTTATTAAGGAATGGACTAAGTCTTTCATAGGTTACACGTCCATAGATTTTTCACATCTATGACTTCCTTGGAAGGGAGTCCCTAATCAAATCAGGGTTGAGAGAGAGAGAGAGAGCCAGGAATGAAACATATGATAATTGAGTACAATGTTGTGAATAAGAGGGTCAAAATAATAGACTCAAAATTAGGGTTTTTCACCCTAGAGACTGATAATGTATGTGATCTCAAGGGTGATCATGTTGTTCCTAGATTATGAAAGTTGCATTTTGATGGTGCTAGGTGTAATACTAAATTAGTTATTGGTATTTTTTTAATTGACCCCATTAATAAAAAGTACCATGCCTCTTAAAGGCTCAAATTACCTTGTACTAATAATATTTCTAAATATGAATCCCTTCTCCTAAGCTTACAATTTACTAAAAAAATAAAGTCAAAGAGCTAATAGTTTATGAGGATTTAGAACTAGTGGTTAACCAAGTTAGAAACAAATACCAATGTAATCTATCATACCTAAAAAGGTATAATTTTAGGTTTTGGGATATAATTAAATCCTTTGATGCCTTTGACATCATTTTTATCCCAAGGAGAGAAAACCAAGTTTTTGATGAGTTAGAATTCACTACAGCCAACCTCATGCCCAATCAAGTTTCCCCTAATTTTATCATTGAGTTACTCCATTATCCTTTAGTGCCTGATAATATTAACCATTTACAAGTCTTCAATGATGATCAATAAATATTAGATTTTGTGACCAAATATGGGGCATTTGTTGTTTATATCATTGATGAGGCTAATGAAAGTACATTTAAGGGGGACAAATTTTATGGTAAAGTCATTCAACTAAATGACAACAAGATTCCCAAGGGGATGATTGATTTAGAGATATTTTTTGATCAAGATAAAATAGTTGAGGTTTCCAAGGTAGGTGGGAAAGATTATAATGTTGTTGATATTAGCCTTTATGATTAACCTTGACTAGTAAATCTTGGAAAAGACTACACAAACATTGAAAACAAGAAATCCAAATAGCTCCTTTCCCAATAAAATGATGTTATAACATGGTCCTATGATGAATTAAATATCTTTGATCCAAGGGTCATCACACATAATATACCCCTTCAAGAAAGTTTCAAACCATTCAGGTATAAATAGAAGAATGTAAGCCTTGTCCTAGAACCCATAATCTTTAATGAAGTTAAAAGATTACTAGATGCTAGGATAGTCTTCCCCATTAGGAATGCCATGTGGGTGGAGAATTCAGTGCTAGTTAGGAAGAAGAATGGTGATATTAGACTTTGTATTGACTTCAAGAACTTAAAAAAATAATTAGAAAAGGATAACTACCCCTTTCATTCCCTAGACCAAGTGATTCAAGTTATTTTTGGTTCAGCTAATATGTCATTTCTTGATGGATTTTTAGATTATAACTAGGTGTTGGTTGATACAGAGGACATGATGAGGACAACATTCACCATAAAGTGGGGGACCTTTGGTTTCAAGAAGCTACCATTTGGGCCAATCAATGTAGGTGTTACCTTCCAAAAATCTATGGACCATACCTTCTACATCTTGATAGGTAATTGTGTCATTATTTGTATGGATGATCTAATTCTTTTTTATAAAAAAAGGGAAGATCACTTCATGCATTTACATCAATTTTTTGAAAGATGCAAATGGTATGGCATTTCCTTAAACCCTAATAAGATTATCTTTTATATGACTGAAGGAAAATTATTGATTCATGTTATAACCAACTATGGTATCTCTATAGATCCTAAAAGAGTAGAGGCCATATCTAGAATAGAACATCCAAATAGTAAAAAAGAGTTAAAGTCATTATTTGGTAAAATAATTTTTTTAAGAAAGTTTATTTCTAGTTTTGCAGAAATTGTCAAACCACTAAATGACATGCTAAATAAGGATGCCTTGTCAAACCACTGAATAACATGCTAAATAAGGATGCCAAAGGCACATGGGATGAAGTTTATAGAAAGGAATTCAATGATATAAAGAAGGCCATCAATTAAGCTCTAGTCCTTATAATTCCTAATTTCTCAAGGGACTTCTACTTCTATTCCTTTACATCTGACCACACTATAGATGCAATGATAACTCAAAAACATGAATGGTGCGACCAACCAATTTTTTTTATTTGCACTAATTTTAAAAATGCTGAGTTGAATTATTCTTTGATTGATAAATAAGCATAATCATTAGTCAAGACAATAAATAAATTTAGGCATTATATCCTTAGAAATAAAGTACATGCTACCTTACTTGACCCTACCACCAAACTTATGTTAAGTTAGATCGAGCTTAGAGAATGAAAAGGTAAGTGGATGTTAGTTTTTCAAGAATATGACTTGGAAATGAAAAAAAAAATTGGTAAGGTGCCAAGGTTTGATCTAAATGATTACTAATACTAAACCTAGGATGTGTATTACATAAGCAGATCAACAAAAATTTCAAGCTAGTAAGTGGTATGATTCAATCATACATTTGATAATTAATGGTACTTGTCCTATAGGCCTATCCAAAGAGAAAAAGAGAGATTTAAGATTTAATGAAACCCATAATTGATCAAGAATGGGGTACTATATATGAGAAATTTTGAAATAATTTATTTGAGAAGTGTCTCACAAGAAGAAGCTACACAAATCATGAACACCTTCCATGAAAAGTTGAGTAGTGGACATCAATTTGGGAGAACTATAACCCAAAAAATTCCTAGAGATTATTATTATTGGCCAACCATTTTTAAGGATTCTCACAAACATGTGAGGGAATGTCACTCATGTCAAATTTTAAGCACCAATGAGCCAAAAGGAGCAATGCCTTTACAACCAGTCATGATTAATAAACCCTTTGCTCAATGAGGGTTACATTTTGTTGGTGTAATCAACTACAACATATTTCAACGTCACAATTATGTCCTTATTACTACAAACTACTATACAAGGTGGACTAAAGCTACATCAACCAAAAAATACAAGACTAAAGAAGCAATCAACTTCTTGGAGGAAAATATTTGTACTAAGTTTGTAACCCCCACTTCTATAGTGTGTGATAAAAGACTTACCTTCAAATATATAGAGATGACTGAATGGGCTTATGATAGTGTCATTAATCTCAATTTTTCATTGAACCATTGAACCCAATGGAATGGAGTCTCTAAGTCAACAAATAAGAACCTAATTAAAGCAATCAAGAAGTCTATTGTAGATAAACCTAGGACATGCCATAAGCTCATTAAATTTGAACTTTGGGCTAATAGGATAAGAATCAAGTAGGATATAAAATCCTTACCATTTATATTGGTGAATGGATAAGAGCCTATCTTTCCTATCACTCTCAAACTACCCACATACAAATTTATGAAAGAATACATGGAGGAGAGCCAAGAGCTAGTCAAATCTAGATTGCTAGATATAATTTATATGGAAGATGCAAGAGAGAAGGACTTTTCTAATTTTATTAGGCATCAAACCATAGTCAAGATATGGTTTGATAAAAGGTCTAAGATCAATGTATTAAGATAGGAAGACCTAGTTCTCCTTTGGGACAAGGCATCTAAACCTAAGGGTAATCATGGAAAATTCACACCCTTGTGGACTAGCCCATAACAAATTATAGAAACATTCGAGAACACCACCTTTAAACTCAAACATATATAGGGTACAAAGTTTACATTTCCCACCAATGGGTAGTATCTCAAATGCTACTTCTCTATTGGTCCCCTGGGGTCGTCATGGAGTAAAATATAAGATGATTAGATTAGTTTAGGTAGGCTAGTTATTTTATTTTCATGTTCTTTCCTTCACATCCCTTGTTTGTATATAGGCACATACATATTTATTTATTTTCCTTGGTTATCTTTCTTTCCTACTTTCTATTGTGTGTTTCTTTCCTGTTGTTTTTTTCCTTGATTCCAATAAATCCCTAAGGATAATATTGAGCTAAGAAGTTATGAAGTTTACTTGAAAACATGCCCCCAATTTGAAAATGTAGGTATGGACCCCATGCATAGGATGACCATGGTTCTGAGACATAAAGTATAATTTTATAGCATGGAGAAAATGTTAAAGACCAATGAAAAGGCCAATCATTTCATGAGATCCTAACCATTTCCTTAACCTCAAACTAGTTTTAAGAATACTTGCACTTGTGGGGTGAAAACTCAAATTATCAGGGTATACCCCAAATTGTCACCTAATAAGCTTCCTTGCTTGGGATAATAATTATAACCATAGGTGATTTTATGAAGATCAAATACTTGACCAAATCCTAAAACCTAGCTATCCCAGTTACCAACCTTGTTGAAAGCATAAAAGTTTAAGAATAACAAAGAAATATAAAAATAAAGATACAATGTAAAATTAAAACTTTCAAGCACAAGTGATTTTGGTAATCTCCATTAGGGTTATGGATTCCTGGTTGACAATGGAGAAAGACTATGAGTGGAACCAAAGGCATCTCTATCAGGTTTATGGATGTCTAGCTAGTAATAAAACAATTCCCAAGACTTTCTTAAGTTAAAAAACATGGTTCCCAATGAATAAATTAGCATACTATAAGTTAGTATAAGTGATTAAGGACATGAAACCTAGAAGTTATTTCTTTAACCCCATGACAAATAGTAAGTGGAATCAAAGCACACACATAGTTTGCATATGTATCAATATTTGACCTTAAAACCATAAGTACAATTTTTGTTTCAACTATGACCTGATCTAGATGATGATATTGATAAAATAAAGTGGATGACCTAATAATTTGTTTGATTAGAGTCCCTATGTTCTACCATATTGCTATGTTTTCCCAATAAGTCATAATTTATTGGGACCAACAAGCCCGATTTTTAAAATTGGGACCCTTGAGAAACCCTAAGAATAAAACATGGACATTTATACATGTCAAGGCCTTTTATATAATTTTGAGGTCATCCACTTTGTTAAAAGGCAAGCTTATGTGGTTTTATTTTCATTTAATCTAGACTAACAGTGATAATGAGATTCACTTATCTTTTAGTTTTAGGTTCCATGGAATGTGTTCCTAAGAATTATGTATTCCAAAACCCTAATAAACCCTTAATTCAAATTTAAATAAAGGTGATAACCAAATTGGTGGGAAAATTTTTAAAATTCATTTATGGACTTGAGTGTAAAATGCATATTATAGGCTTATTCATGTTTTTAACACAGCTTAACTAAAAACTTGGTCCCCTTTGTTATTTCCCCCCTTTTCTAAAGTTCTTTATGGCCTAACTAATGTCATCTTGTGTGGTCCTTTTAATATTTCCCAATTTAGTCTAATGTTTTGATACTAAGTCCCCAATATATTCATTAATAGAATTGTGACCTTAGTCTTATTACCTTAAGCCTAAGTTTTTTATGTCTCTTTAATCCTAACTTATCTTCCTTACATCTTATAAGATCTTAAGGCTATCACTTTATTATAGCATTTGATCTAATAGGGTTGTTATAGCCCAAAGTTTGACTTAAATAACATACATCTTTAGTGATCCAATGTTCTGCACTTACTCCCTAGGACTTGATCAAATGGAGTGAAACATAATTGAAAATTTACAAGGATATATAGATCCTAAAAGATGGACACATAACACCATTACATTTGAGGATTAAAAATCAAAGGTGGCCCACATGACATGATACTTAATCAAAATCAAGCACCTGGATCAAGATCCTATAGCTGTCACTTTATCATGGCATTTGTATCAATGGAGTGAGTTAACATCGAGACTCTGGGAAGCCTCGTCAAAATACCAAGTGACATCCTTGCATTTGGTCCTAGGAATTTTAATGAACTTAAAATTGACATTCACATGACTGTCATTCAAATGTCTAAAAAGATAAATTTGATGCCCATGTGATCATCAACTTTAAGTCCATTAAAATAAAAGTTTCACTGACTTAAATTCAACATCCACATGACCATCAATTAATGCTAATTAGGGTGTATTTGACATCTAAGAGACTATCAATTTTAATTTTATGAAATATCTTACTCAAGATCTAATGGCATTCCAAAATCCTATATTAATAACTCATAAATAGATTTAAAATATAAAGGAAATGCTCAAAAGATGCTAAAAATTAGGGGTCCCTGACTTATAAAATATGGAAATGGTCTTATGATCTAAATACTTACTCTAAATTTATATGCAAGAGTCCTCATGGAATTTCTTTAAAAAAAATAATGAACCTTAAACTATGAGCTTAAGCTAAGTTTTATTTTAAAAGGGAGGTCCTTGTCACATGGAGTATAAGCTAACCAAAGGTTTTCACGTGTGGTGGCCTAAAATATTTAGACACTCACCCTTTTGTTATAAATTAGGAAACTTAGGTGTAAATTCATTAGCCTAAGGTTTATTTCATGCTTAATACACATTAAAGAAATCTTAGCCTAAGGAACTTAAGCCTAACTCATGATTTTAAGAGTGTACTGACTTAACATTTAAGCATTTTTATAGATCAATAATTTACACCCTATCACTAGATTTGATCTAATGGTACAAATGATATAATGAATTTTCAAAGGCACATGAGCTCATCATGTGGCTGATAATCATTTGGTGAGTGATTGACCAAAGATATGAATCATAAATAAGATATGTAAACATGCCAAGTGTCATGACCAAAAGGCTTAATACCAAGGAACTAATTAAAAGGCAAAGGCCTAGATTACAATCAACAGTTGTCAATTTATCATGGCACTTAATCTAATGGTGTGAAGTAAAAGAGGCATTTTTTAAAGGCCAATGACTAGCGTTTGAAAGACATTTATTAAAAATGCCATGAAAAGTCTAGACCAATGCCACATAGGTGCCATAAAAGTAGAAAAGGACAAAATTTAAGATCTTGTGGGATAAAAAACACAAAGGTATAAAGTCAAAGGTCCAAATCAAATCCAAAGTGTGCATAAGATGAATCCTAGATATATTTTAACATTAAAGATCAAAAACCCTAAAACCTACATAAAAGTGAACTAAACAGACTCAATTTGTTATAATTTGATCAAAAAAGAACTTAATTATGTTTCTGAGCACAAGAGAGCTTTCATAAGGATCATCTATAATCTAGTGTGAATAATTGACAAAGATAAATACCATGGTAGCTAGAAAGAAGAAATTAAAGGGAGAGATAGATTTCTATTTGACAACAAACAATAAGGGTTAGATCTTCAAGGATACCAAATTGGACCTCATAATATTGAAATCTAGGGCATTAAGAATTGGTCCAATCTCTTATTCATGATAGAAGAGTTATAACCCATTTCATAGGAAGAATAGAGGAATTCCACCATGAGTAGGTGACACCATGACCTGGTTATAGTCTAGATGGTTGTTCTTCATCATGCCATATCAAAACTAGAGGTATTATATTATATTGATGTGTTTTCCCCAATATTTGTCAATTGTAGAATAGACAATGAATGGATCATTGGGGAGGGGAACTAAAAAGGGGTATCCTATATTTCCCCTATTTATTTTGAAAAGTAATACAAGCTCTCTTTCTCCCATGTAGACCTCTCAAAAATCAAAGAGTGTACCAATAACCATGATATGGACTCTGTGTTTAGACCCTAGCTTCACCAAGGAGCTCATATCTTTAGAAACCTTGAGGGTGAGATCCCTATCATCCAACTTAGAGAAGGTATTAGGGTAATAATGACCCTATTAAATTGATCCTTTGGTGCCCCTTAAACTACTTATGTGAATACGATTTGTCTCCCATATGTGCACTTTATGGTGGGGGAGAAACTTACCCCTCTAATTGGAGACTTAATCAATGTATTCCTAGCCAAACAATTCAACTCCATCAAAAGAAATTCTTTAGGATGTCATATCTACTTGATGCCCTTATTTACTTAATAACCTTCCTTAGGATTAGGAATTGGTCCTAGAGGGCAATATAAACATTTCACATTACTATTCCAAACTACACATCTCCAAGTACAAGAATCGCATGTAGTTTATTTGTGACTACATTTACCTAGTTATAGTGGAGGCCATGACAGGTGTTCCCATGCCTAGGGTCCATCCCTCATCAAGAGGTATGTTATAATGATAGGAGACATATGATATTACCATGATTTTATAGTCATTAGGATATAAGGAATCATTTCCCAACCTTATAGGCTGCTAGTATATGTTTTAAATAAGCTTTTAGAGTAGGAAATTACCTCCCAACTCATCTAGGGCATTGATAAGACTTGAAAAGAGAAGATTAAGTGTCAAATCCACCCTTTCCCCTTGAATATTTTAAAAACCATAATAAAATACCGAAAATAGGTGGAAATTATGTCCACACATAGGGATTCATTTGTATTTTAGCTGGATGAAATCTAGATGTGAGATCTAAAGAACATAGTACGTGAGCATCTAAGGGACAAAAACTTTCCAAATATAGAATATGTACAACAACTTGGTGTCCATGACACCATATATATTAAGGTTAATAACTATGAGAAAGTACTAGCTAAGGTCTAAGGCCACAATTTTAGCTTCAACACAGGTTAATAAAAATAACAAGCCATCTAGGGGAACATGGAAAATGCATTATTTTTAATATGAATTACTACTTGTGCCACTCAAAAAAACCCATAAGTAGCCTCAAGTAGAGAAACCATAGGTATAACCCCAATAATAAGCTAAGAAAGTTCAAGGTGAACAAAAAAGAGGAAAGGAGAAATTTGGAGAAGTAAGGTTAGAAGAGAGACCTAGGGAGGGAACCCCATCTTTAAAACCATAAAAAAATCCTCCTTATTTGGTACACTACATAGACATGATAGCCTTAGAGTCAGAGGAGATACTTGAGGATGCCCTCAAAGAACTCTTAGAAGCCTATAACTCTGATAAGGAAGGGTATCCCAAGGAAGATACAAGAAAAGAGCTTATCCCAATATCATCTTATGAGAAGAGGAAGGTAGAGTTAGCACTGGTCCCTGTGGGACCAAATAAGGGACCAAGATTGACCTTCACTCATCCCACTAGTGAATTCAATCTATTTAGTGACTAGTTCATCTAAGGAAAGCTAGAAAAGATTCCCTCTCTTTCTCATTTGTGGGCCATGATGAGGGTTATTGATGTTGAAATATAAGATGATATGAATCCTTGGATAAGGGATATAATGAAGGAGAAGAAAGAAAAGAAAATTGTGGCTATTGAAGGACTAGAAGGAAAGAAGATAGATGCTATATGAGTATCTATTAGTTCAGGTGTGGAGGTCCCAAAACCTCCCAATTTTAAGGAGATAGTTACTACCATCCATTTCAACCCTAAAATAATTAGGTTAGAGAGAATAATAACAAGGACATTTATGGTTGGGATAGAATAATTCACCTTTCATAAGGTGGAACTATTTTTAGGATTAACCCTTATGGGAAGACAATAACTAGGTGAGGCTATAATCCATGAGGAAGATGTGGAAAGTATGATTGAGGTGCAATCAAAACAATCTAAAGTTGGAGTCTAGTGTTAGAAGTAGATGATTTAGAATTTGCAAATAGAGAAAGAAAACTTGAAAACATAGACAATTCTATTAGTGCCAGATGAAATAAACAAAATGATTGATGAATCATTTTATGACATATTTGAGGCACTTAAGTAAATGAAAGGCGAAGTGCATGAGATGGGTAGTGTGTACAAGACAAAAGTTAACTCCCCCAGTGTAGGCCTCAAAAGACAAAATAACCCAACTCCTCAACATTCAAGAAAAGAAACATATCCCAAACTTAAAGACCATCAATTTGGGACATTTGAGTACAATTATAGGGATTGTGATTGGAAAGGTTCAAAGTTTATGTTCATGGCATAATGATGTGGAAAGGGTCCTAAAAGAGGACAAGAAACTAATTTCAATAATTTAAGAACTTCTTGGGACCATGCTTATAGATCCTTCACAACCCAATAGCATTGGGATCATAAATGATGAGGAATTCAAATATAGGAATAATTTGGTAACCCAAAAAATTAAAGGAAAAATACAAGGCAAATCTAGGGTTGATAACAACAAAATCTTAGACATGATATTCAATGCAGGGGAAATGATAAACAAAGCCAAGAACATTAAAAAGGCCATGGATAGGAATGATAGGGAATTTGATGACTTGGTGGATCAAGAGGAGGATAAAATCTTGAATCCTACTATGGATATGGAGCTAATTGATGAGTAGCATGAAAAAGCCATGAGCATCCTCCTACAATGACAATTAGAGTCCCCACTAGATAATTAGATAATATTTTATTTTGTAGAATTTTGTAACATTTTGAAATAGAATATTCCATTATAAAGGCATATTTTAGTTTTTTATCATATTTACCTCTTAGTCAGTATGATTATGAAAAGCACATGTATTTTATAACTTGTAAGGACAATTATCCTTATCCTTGTACACTTGTATCTTGTTATTAAATGATATACGATCTAGTCTTCCTATAAATGCATGTACTACCATTTGTAAAAGGGAGATATTTTTGAGAAACTTTTTACAATTTGAAGTAATTAATATAATCAAAGGAATTCTACAAGGATTGTACATGTTTGATGTGTTAATTCTCATTTTTGAGCTTTTGTCTCAATTGCTAGTTAAGGTTTTGAATTTGAATAGTGTCTTGGAATTCTGAGTTGTATCCTGGTAATCATAAGGTTTTTAATTTGTACAAACTACTAGACTAGTTGAAAGATCTTTTATTCTCCTTAATTTTTATTTTACTTTATTTTTAGATGTGGATGTGTTATCTGGTAAATAATAGTAAATATTTAGATAAATGGTTCTTACTGGTGATCTTCACACTATCCTTTGAAATTGGCTTGCTATATAGTAGAATTTGAGCTTAGGCTATTTTAAATTATATATTATTTTGAATGTATACTCATTTGAAATGGATGCTTTGTCCTAATGTTTAAGGCTAAAATGGGTAATCACTCTTTTCTTTTTTACCTTGCCCTTCTCTTTTCTCCTTTTTTACTCTAAGATCTTTTTAGTTTTAGCTTCATTATAAATATCCATTTAGATTAGTTTGTAGATTAAATTTGGAGCATAATTAACTAATAATTAGCATATATTCTTATCAATTCATGAAGAATGGACCAAGGTGGCACCTAACCACCTAATTATATAAATATTGCAGAATAGTTTATCTTTCTCTACTGCTATTTCACCATAGGCAACTAGATTGTTGAAACCTACAACTCATACCTTGAATTTTCAAATTCTATAATAAGAAGGATTATTTAAACACTAAGAACACCAATGGTTCTTTTTTAATCTTCAACAAAACCCAATCCATAGGTTCTTTTTACATGCTCTTATGACACTTCTAGACATCTTTTTGCTTATTCCCAATCAGCCTAAACCTTCTAAATGATGATTCCACCTCACTCAGGCTATATTTCCCAGTCTAATACTATCCACTAGGTCCCAAACCTATAGGGTAGGAGCATCATACTTAGAATATAACACTAGACCCTAGGGTGCCCCATTTTTGATTCTCCTCTCTATTTTCACTTTGAGCCCAAATAATCATTTTCATCTAATTCATATCCT
Organism: Torreya grandis; assembly: GCA_037957365.1. Lineage (NCBI taxonomy): Eukaryota > Viridiplantae > Streptophyta > Pinopsida > Cupressales > Taxaceae > Torreya > Torreya grandis. The sequence goes on from JARHVA010006408.1 coordinate 659,868, forward strand.
TCATTATGTCAGCCTAACATGAATGCATCTAACCCATGTCTAATTATTTCTAATTAAATCCCATTCAAATATCATTTATAAAGAGAGGTGAAAAATCTTACAAATCAAGAAAGAATACAATAAAATTACTAAGGAAAACCTCCCTATTCTCTGCATATAGTCACCCAACATAGCTATAAACATATTCAAAATCTCATACCAGTCCCTAGCCACCTCAAGTAATCTCAATTTGGCATTTTTTAAAATCTAAATTACAATATTGTATAAAGCACATTAAGTGGGAAAATTGCATATGACTTGATCCCTCTTTAGAGTATTGGTATGTAGATAGTGTGCTCACACAAGGGGTGTGGATCACAAGTTTAGTGCATCATACACACTAACCCAACCTTTCTCAAGTTTTATCAAACATAATAGAAGTTTAGGGTTTGAAGATTGAATTAACTCTACAAAGAGCTCCATCAACATTCAACTCTCAAGATTTTATAGACAAGCTCACACAAGCACAACAGACAAACCTAAAAAGTTTTAGGTCTCTTTGAGTAGTTTAGATAACAATGATTAAAGTAGACAACAACATCAGACCCTAAAGTGTCCTAATTTTGGTATTCCTATCCTGTTATTAAAGGAAAGTTAGATTATAATTTGTGACACTATCCTAATCCTGTACATCTAGTTTTAGAACTTGTATCACCTGTCTCAACCTATTTCTAGCTAAGTCATATTTCGTCCTTATTTATTATTATTTTTAGAATGTTAAAAAACATAAATAAATTATAAAAATTAGGATTTTAATTCTTTAAATTTTGTTTACTTAATTATTAATATATACCCTTAATTCAAATAGGAATAAAACATCAATATTAAAAAAAAAAGTTAAATCATTTGGGGAATCTGACTTACTTTATCTACACATAAAAACCATAGAAATCTTAGGGAAAATTCTTTTTGTTTTTTATAATATTTTTATATTTTTTTATTACATATTTAAATTAGAATTTCATATTCAATTTTTTAAAATTTAAAATAATAATTTTAAAAGTCATTTTTTTAAAACCCTAGTTGCATATACTAGGTCCCATGATTTTAAGGTATCACCTTACATGTTTGTGAGCTTCATATAATTTTTATGCATATTCCAGTTTGCTATTTTTAGTATTTTACATTTCCTTTATCTATTAATTTTTTTCATCACATTTCTCTTATTACAACTTATTGCAAAAAAATTAATCCATTTTTGATTTGTTTTCTACTTTGACAATGGCCTATATACTAATTTTGATGAAATCAATAAGAGGGAAATTCAAGACCTCCTAACTAAACATCCTAATAGACAAGATGATATGATTAAAATAGTACAAGAAGAAAAACAAAAAGAAAATAATGGTCAATCCTCTCAAACCATATAACAACCAATTGTAAATGACATTATAGGGGCAACTACGTCTCAACAACCCCTTATAGTAGCCCAAGCTTCCTATGAGGCACCACTAGTTATGACTATTACATCTTTGTATCTTGATGTAGATACCCTTATGCAAGAGACAAAATATTTTCAATCCAAGGTGATACATCTTGAGAAAGGTGCCTCTAGACCAACATAGGCTTTGGATTCTTTTTCTCTACTTCATACACCATTGGCACACCATATTGCTTGTACACCCTTACCACTAAGTTTTTTTCAACACAAGCTCACTTTATATGATGGAAAGGGTTATATAGAGACACACTTGAGAGATTTTCATGTAGCATGATTGGGATATATGCCAAATGACTAATTACTAACCAATTTATTTCCATATATTTTAAAGGATTACGCATTACAATGGTTTTATAATCTACCAAATCAGTTAGTCAATGCATTCAATCTTTTAGCTGACATGTTCCTACATCATTTTAGAATTAGCATAGGTGACAAGGTTTCTTTTGCCTAAGTTACATAATAGAAACAACAGTCAAATGAGCATCTTAAAAATTATGTTCTTAGATATAATACTATCTTGGGTAAAATGACTAACCCCATGGTTGATCAAGAATTACAAGATATATTTCAATAGAGTCTTTTTCTAGCTTTACATGAGTCAATAATGTTTGAAAGGTTCTCTTCCTTCATTAAGTTATGTCATACACTAAAGGAAATGGAAGTCAAAATCATTTCAATAGGCAAACTCAAGTACACAAGAATATCAAAAATAACAAACAAGAGTAAAAATAAAGTCCCATATAAAATAAAGGTTAATGATAGCAAAATTCAAAATCAATCTAAAGTTAATGTAGCTTAAGAGCCCCCTCAATGAGTGGTTTTATCAACACCTCCTTCATGAATCTTTACCAATCTACTAGTATCTCTAGCCAGAGTGTTACAATAGTTTTTGAAATGCAATGTCATATCTCTCCCTCCTATTCGATATGTTGACATAACAAGCCGTATTCCACATGGATATGATCAGAATGCATTTTGTGGTTTTCATAGGGCACCAAGCCACAAATGAATAGATCCATTAGTTTTTGACACAAGATATATGACTTGATAGATGAAAACTATATACACATAATATTTTCATATTTTTGTTGATTATTGATGCTTTAAATCCTTAATGTGAACTCATCATGATTCAATTTATTTTATTTCATGCCTTAAGGGGTGCACTGAGAAAGGGGTGGGCATACCTTTAGTGCTTTTCAAGGTTATTATCCCTTATTGCCATATTATTCCCTATCCATTTATCTCCTAAAAACTTTACCTAAAATATATCTCCTTTCTTTTACATTCCTCTAGTAATTTCCTCTTTTTATCCTTCTTTCCCTTACTTATTACCCTTTTTACCTATTTAGTATGCTAGGTTGACTTGGTCGACCTAGCACAGTTTGGGATCACTTTAGCTCTTTAGGCCTAGTTTCTATTTTGCTAACCTAACACAAACTTTAGGCATTAGCCTGATAATGTGTGAGGTCAACCTAATCAACCTGGCATAGCTGACATGTCTGAGTGATTTTTAGATTAGATACTCCTATTTATATAAGGTCATTTTAGTCATTGCCATATGAATGCAATCAAGAGTTATTATTTTCTCATGCTTCTTCACAATCTACTCTTCCACGCATTATACTTGAGGAGCCTTATCTTAGGTTTTTTATTTGGAGAATCTTAGTCTTGTGGATAGGTATTGGATGCTTTTACCTAATAAAGTGATCCTTATGAACCATAATAGCCTCTTGCAAAGCCCCATTGGCTAAGGGAGAGATTTAATTATGATGGGTTCACATTTAGGTAAGTATATTATAACTTTGTTCTCCTCTCTTTCATTAGATAAAATTAGCATAAGTGTTGGCTTGAATAGTATTACTCCTCATATTCCATTACATTAGGGTGTTACTCATACTTACTTTATTTAAAGCTACCTATACATGTATTTGATTGCTTTGCATCTAACCCCTTACTTTGTGCCACATGATTTGGTGAGCACTAGATTAGTTTTATTTTCTTTTTATTAGATTAGTTTACTTTATTGTTTATTATCATAAGTGAATATAGAAAGCATATGATTCTTTTAGGGTTGTTATGCAATTGTGTTAGACTGTAGGCTTTATAACCCTACCTAGCATGATGTTTTGTGATAGATGATATAAGTGATACCCTAATCATGTCTAGCAGATCCTCATATTGGTCATGCTCCCACTTAACAAGTGTGTGCCCCAATCAAAATTATAGGTATTATCTATCTCATCTGATCTAGAATTGATTCATACATGCCATGTAATTCTAATTGCTTAAATTCTAGCGAACCTAATGTGAATCAAAATCTTATAGGTTTTCATTCACTTATTTTTTTTTATCATCTTTTTTATCATATGTTTTGACTTGTTGGCTTGATTATGTTGACCCAACTATTTTTATCTGTGTAAGAACATGCAACTAGATCGACCAATTTGAACCAACATAGGTTTCTCTTACTTTGCAAACTTTTTATTTGGCCTACTAGGTTGATCGGGTCAACCTAGCACATTTATATCCCAATTTGTAATAGGTTATTATTTAGGATTCAAAGTCTAGGTTCTATATTCCATGCTTTCAGATTTACTATCTAGTTAATTAGGTTGACCAACTCAACTTAGTACATTTCTAGACGTCCAGTTCAGTCTACTAGGTCAACTAGGTGGACTTAGCACACTTTTTTAGCTTTTACAACAAGTTCTTATCTCACTTGTGTTGATGTTTCAATTTTACCACAAGTTATCCTAGTGTTGAAGAGCACTTCTCATTTTAGGATTTTGAGAATCTATGGCATGGGTTGTACTTTGTGACTATTCAGTGATTGTCTGTGGTGGAATAGAAGCAAAGTATGAAAATTGTCCACAATATTTATTTGATTTAGTTGTTGGGAGCCACCAAGGTCTATACTATTTGAATGCCTAATAATTATAAGGATTCGATAGGTAAACTAAATTATTATTAACAATGACCTCTAAGATAGAATGAATCTTGATAAAAATAAGAAAAAAGAAGGGTAAAGAAGAAAGAAATGTGATTGCAAGTTTTTATCTCAAATATTATGACAAAATTCCAATTACTTTGAGCACATTTGAACCAATTTGTGTTATAAAATAGCATAATCTCAAATTATATCACAAATCAATAAAAATTAAAAGTAAAAATATGAATCATAAGTAAGAACCAAATTTACTTTAAAGGTTTGCTATTATGATATGGATAACCTAAGTACATCCAAATACAGAGCAAATAAAATAAAGTATATATGAGATATTTATAGTCAATTTAGAATTTAGTACAAAACAATATCCCTATGACAAATAATGTAACTCAAACAATAATAATCATTCAAATTCAATATAATTCCTTGTAATTGAGAGATAGCATAGACAATTAGCAAAAACTATCCAGATAATCTTTTCAAAATTACTTAGTTGTATTAAATACTCTTGGTATCAATTGCTCAAAAAATATCTATTTACAAATGGTAACCATCTACCTATTTATAGAAAACATAGACAATTAATTGGTTAACTATCAAAAATATCTAGATGTGGATAAGGACAATTGTCTTTGATACAAAGCTACAATGTAAAAAAATCTTGCCAACTTGACAAGAAAGAGTATATGCTAACAAACTAGCATTTACTTTACAAAAATAATATTATTTTAGGAATTCTATTGGTGGGTCCTTTCAATTATCCATGCATGAAGAAGTCTTTCACCTCAGTGTATTACTCCTTGATCAGCTCAAAATCCACTGTAGGCTTCATTAGACAATCCCCTTCTTTATTTGCTAACTAGTCAAATTCACATTCAACCCAAGATACAAGTTCCTTGACATAGTGTACTTATTTAATTTACTTCCATACAAAATTAATGGTATCAAGGGTATTCTATTTATCCTTACTTGAATAACCTTGGATGTCTATGATACCCTGGATATGGGTATAAACCCTCTACTTGAATTTTGCATCATCAATCAAGCCTAAAGTAGTTGTTTGAGAAGGGTTATTTAATAGATTACCTAGAAGTTTCACAATCCAGTTTACAAAATCTATGTCTCTCTTGATGAAGTCCTTAACATCACCACTCCAAGTGATCAAATATTGTTGTTTATCTACCCAAATTTTGATGAAGATGTTCAGATGTCTGAGTTTGATAATCTTGAAGTTTAAGGCCTGCTTTGTCTTATGCAACTTGATGAGATCCTCCATTTGAGCTTGATAGTTATGCCACTCGGTGATTAAGGTTTGTGCCATCTCAACATGATGGTCCAAAGCATTTAATCTAGACTTAATGCTTTTAAAATTCTTGAGTGCATCTATCAAGGATTTATTTAGCATTTGCAATATATTTTCTAGAATTATCAAGAAGACCTCAGCTTCCAAATCTTGCTTTTCTATTTCCAAATTGAGGATCCTTTGTTTCAATCCTTGAAATCCATCCAAGGCCATTGTTGATTAAGTTAGTACCACACTAGCTACATCCTCTTACAAGATAGTATGCTCCCCTACTGCCTATCTTATAATAGGAGTTAACCCGTTAAATGGCTCCACCTTTTGAAATGTGAACTCCTCAGTACTAATAGTGACTTTATTGGTCACTACTCATTCAAGAGTTGATTTCTCTAGATTAAATTGGACCTAAAGATCAAGTTATTTCACTTGTTGTTCGAGAATCTATAAATTTTAACTCTTAAAGGCTCTTAGGGTACCAACCCATTGGCTTTCCTTATTATGAAGAATCTAAATGCTTCTCTCTCCTTATTTTTTTAACTTATCCTAAATCCATAGCTTGACATTATCCTAAACACCTATGACTACTTGAGTTAGAGCCAGTGAAGGAGAAAGAGATGGGATTTTTTGTAACTTCCCATAAACAAACCAATCAGGAATGGTTTATCCATAAATATGATTCTCATCACTAAAGATGTTTATTTCACTAGTAGGGTGAGTGAAAGTTAACCTAGGCCTCTTTCTTAGAGCTAGAGGAACTAAGGCTAATTTTTCTTATCTCTTTCCACTACCCAATGGAATCAATTCCCTGCTTACTTCCTCATATGTGTCTTCTTCCTTATCTAAACCATAATTAGCCATGATGTTAACAAGGGCACTCTCCACTATTTATTTGGTTTCCAAAGTAATTAAGATAATAACTTCTATTGGGGAAGAAGGCCTTGGTGGGGATGCCTAAGTTTAGAGACTTTCAATAGGTCTTTGCTCAATCTTGGACTTCTTAATTATAGCTTTACTTTTTCCTTTTATATCCTTAATTTTCTCAATCTGAGATGATTTTGTCAATTCTCCCTGCTGAGGGTCAGAAGATTGTCCCTTAATAGGTATTTCTTGATGTGTAGTCCCACATGGTCCTAGAAACAAGTGATACTGTAAAGGATGTAACTACCATATTTATCTTGAAGGCATATTATCCTTGATCAACCTACGTTCTAAGGTTATGTTGTAGTTTTTAACCCTAGATGGGATTTTCTCAAATTTCTTTGCCCTTGTGTAAATACCATATCCTACACCTGATTAATTCTTCTACTCAGTCTTTAGGACCTTCCTATCTCAAATATGGTTAGCCACTCTATTATTAGGATCCCACATCTTACGATCTTCTAATTGGAAATCAAAACATTTTCTGTGCACCAATATGATATCTAGTTTTTTCCAATCCATGATTATAATTCTACCAATTTATAATAGGAAGGGATGAAACCGAACCTTTTTATTCTTCTTTTAGTGTCAATTTATGCCCTAGATGATTTGATAAGTAATTTCTTGTTTTGCAGGCTTACTAAAGACATATATGGGTAGTTTGTATGGTTGGACCATGGTTCCTTCTATCCTTATTACAGTGTAATTTGGATAGAACCATGCATCCCCCATGGTCTCCACTTGTTTTTTGATTGGAGGATAAAGTCTATGCATAGGAATAACAATTATTGTCTCAAAAATGACTGGGAAGACACCATCACATATGAATTGCATATGATTAATGTATTTTAAAATATGTAGTTTGGATTAATGATGGGAAATGGTAATCCTACCATCAAGGGACCAATTTTAGATGCCAGGGAAATTAATAGAGGCCAAGAGTGAGTCTAAGAGGTAAGAAATCATAAAGAAATGTCTGGATGTCTTTCTCTTGATGGCTATAAATTGTTTGGCCAAGAAGAAACTTATTAAGTCTCCCATGGGAGCGGTTATGTTTCAATCCAACATGAAATGAACATAAGACACCCATACCTTACTCACATAAGTTGTAGAAGAGGAACCAAATGCTTTATTCATTAAAGTCATATCTACCCTAACACCTTCTCTAAATTGGGTAATAATAATCTCACCATTAGGGGTCCTAAAAACATGGGAACCTTGGATTAACCAAGGTAAAAGAACTAAATCTAGGTTTTGGGAATTTGTCCATTCTCTCAAGGATGGAAGATCAAAATGAGGTAAAGGGAGCTTATAATAAGTCTTACAATCCATGGGAGCTATGAATGAAATGTTATTGACATTTCTTTCATGAATAATCCATTCTCCATCTACTTTGTAGTCAATGAAAATAGGAACAAGAAGGTTGATGCAATGCATTACCTCTAGTTTAGAGTCTATGTGATGAAGGCCTACCATTTTAACTGATACTAAATCCTTGTATCTTTGGTACACTAAAGCATTCCTCTTTTCTTCCTAATAAATTAGTTGTAACTCTTTGATAAAGAAGAATAATTTAGACCAAATATTTATTCCTTGTACATTCAATGCTATTAAATCGAACTCTATGTCTCTAAAGACTCTTACTTCACCATCTAAAGTTAGATAAAGCTTTGCTTCAATATTCATCTATTGCCTACCCACTACCATTGATAATAGTGTATGTTAATTGTAAAGTTATCAAAGTTCTTACTAAGGTACCTGCTCTAAATTTAGTTTGTAATTATCTCAAGTGTTACATAATCAATTTAAACTGAATTTAGCCTTCTTTATGGAGGGTTTAGGGTTTTTCTGCTTTAATGACCAAAACATCCAACTTTGATATGTGCATAAAATCCATTGGATCACATCCAACTTTGATCCAACTTTGATCTCATATGCCTTTCTAAATCTAGTGAACAAGCATAAAGTGTTAGATATAAAAAATCACATGAACTTTAAGATAAAACCTAATTATGCATAAAATTTCTTGTTAGATTATCCTGTGAATATTTAAATTCAAACTTCTAGGGTTTATTGTTTTGGAACCCTAATTTATTTCAATGAACCTACAATTAATAACCTTCAAGATAATTTTTAATAACATTGAAAACATGATCAAATAATATATCACATTTACTCTAGGATATAGAAATTATAGAAACAATCACATGGGTCCCCTTTCAAAAAAAAGATGGGGGCTGTTGGTCTCAATAACTTGGTCGACCAAATTGACATAGTTTTATAAATAGGGCCAATTATCTCTAAGGTTATAGGTCAATTACATGTTTTATTTTCATCTCAAAAATATCAAGGTTAGTTTCTATTTCTCTATTTCTACTTTGTTCTAGATTTTTAATTCAAAATTAGAATCTATTTATATGTACCAATTGGATTAGGTAGCATCAATTTAATTGACTGTGTATTTCATTTTAGTATCTATTTTTTCTACACTAGATATATGCATACCTTATTTTATATCTCATCTTATTATCAATCCCTTTCCCTATCTACTATGTCATGTCAACCAACTCAACTCGACATTATCCCAAACTATTTTTGCTACTTTTTTTTCACTACACTAGGTTAACCTGGTTGACCTATCACAGTCTACAGGTTTAGTTTTTCCATTAGGTCAACCTAGTTAACCTAGCTTTGTTTTTTGATTCCCCTATTTTTTAGTTTGGTTTTTCATCATTTTCAATCTATAGCCTATTCATTTCTCCTTGATGAAAATGAGGCCCCCTATTAAAATATTTTTAGATAGTCTTAATCTATTTAGATCCTATATGGGGTGTTCATTTCTCCCTTTCTTTACCTCCCAAGAGCACCATCATTCTTGGGGCACCTATTCTATTTATTCATCTACAAATTATAACATCATTCAAATAACACCTCAAGATGAGGTTGATGGGTCTAATCCTTTCTGCACATACCAATAACCTTCTCAATATCTTTAAACTAATGTGGGAGTGATTGACTCAAGTTTCTATACTAATCTCACTAATAACTCTTCTTATAATATTCCTTTGAACACTATCCCACCACTTGATATAGCTCAATTATTAGCCCAAGTGATTCAATATATGAATATTATGTAAAACTCTAATACCTATCAAATGATGCAGCTTTAATAACATTTGATCAATGTGACTAATCAACCTCCAATATTGAATCCTCAAGCTAATCTTAATTACATTCATCCACCTCTTAGAGATGCCTCAAGTTTAATTATTCCTCAACCAATAATGACTAACAAAAAATTTCAATCTATCCAAAATGGTCCTTTAGCTCCCTTCATTATATCTATTAACATTGGTAATATATCACCAACTATTAAATATGATGGGACTAAATATCCTGCCTCATTTCTTAAAACTTTTGGTAATTTCTACAAAGAGTGGGTCCAAACTAATACATTTTCCACTAATAAAATATTATTCAAAACCTTCATTGGTGATGTCTTAGAATGGTATAATCAATTACCTCAACATTTTATTTGGAATCTTGCGTATTTGGTCAATCCTTTAGTTAAAGAGTTTTAACACAATGATCTTCCTAAAAGCTATCTTAGCCATTTCATAAATGCTAAATAATCTCCTAATGACTTAGGTCATGACTTTATTAAAATATGGAAATCCCTAGCTCATAAAGTGGATCATAATATGTCTAATGATAACCTATTCGAACTCTTTATCATAGCTTTAACTCCTACTCTTCAATACAAGGTTCAAACCTTAGCTCTTAAAACTCTTAATGAAGCTCTTGAACAAGCTAAACAAAAAGATTTTCTTATGAAGAAATTCAAACCTAATTCTAAAATACTTAAAGGATATTTCCAAACATCTAATGTTATCACTAGAAACACTTCTCAAACCAAACCTAGTGTTTCTAGAAATGATGTTCTTTCATTGTCTCACGTGCCTCTTTCGGTTCATCAAATGATACAATTTTTACCTCTTTCTAGACCTTTCATATATCATAAATGGTATAATAACAATCTTTTTTGTTGGTTTCATGCTAATATTGGACATTCTCATGAGTCTTATAGAGGGATTTCTAAATTCACTATTTCATACATGATTGGTGATTCATATGACCATGAAACCATGATTAAACACTATCGTCAAGAATACACTAACACTTTTAAAAAATGATAACCCTCTAAAACCTCTACATCTAATAATAATAATAAATGTTATTCCCATAATCAATCAACTTATGAGGATGTTTGTACAATTGACAGTGATTATGATCAATACCTTAACAACTCTCAATATGTCAATATGACTAAGGTTAATTATCATAGGAAGACAACACATAAGGATCTTGTGACCAAGCCTAAGAAACCTTCTTTGGAAGAACAATTGATTAAAGATAATAACACTATCAATATTGATTCAGAAGTACCTAAGGAACAAATTCCTCTTTTTGATCCTCTAACCACATATACTCCTCCAAAGACTAATTTTCCTTCTTCTAAACCTCATGGTTCCTCTTCTAAATCTCATTAGAATTTCTTAGAAGAACTTAACTCTGTGCCATGTAAAATTCCTCTTATGGATTTGGTTCGCACTTCAACTTATCATCATAAATTCCATATGCAACAACTCCAAGAGATTGAAGACCCATATTCTTTAGATGAATAATTACCTTCTATTGATTCTCAACCAACAAACGTTAATACTATTAAATCTATGTGTCATTCTTCCAAACCTTTCATTGAATTCATTTAAGAAGACATGATTAATGATGAAATCCTCTTTTGTGTCAATGATCAACCTCTTTTCATCTAGATAGCCATTAATACCACCCTTATTCAAAAATTTATATTTGGTGAAGGTTATGGTATTAACGTGACTTATTTACCAATTTTACAACTTGATTATAACAAAAGTCATTTTAAACAAACCTGTCTTGCTTTCCATGGTTTTTATAAGACTAATCAAAAGCCACTTAGTTGTATATGGCTTCCCTTAACCATTGGTCCTAAGATTGTGTAAACCAAACTTATGGTTCTTGATATTCCTTTATCTTATAACATACTCCTTGACCATCCATGGACTCATCGAATGAGGAACACTACTTCTTCCAATAGTCAATGTATTAAATTTATACACAATGGAAAATGTTATAAGCATGAATCTAATCCCAACATGTGTAGTATCCAAATGCCTAATCCTAAATCACAATATCATGTTCCCATGATTCCTAAAATCAATAGTGATCCTCTACCTGAGTTCATGAATATTAAATCTTGATTTACACATTACTCTTGTAGATTATGATGATGATGATCCTAATGAATTACAAAACACTTTAAATACTAATAAATTGCCTCTATATATTTTAGAATGGATTTTGCCTTCCTTCTTACCCAGAGATCATACCATTCTTCTCATAGATGAGATTACTGATCTTTCTCCTCCATGTAATGTTCAAGACCCATCTTTACCTGAATATGCTTTTACTTGCAATGAATTTAGAGTGTCTAGGATGTCTCAAGATCCTCTCATCATGACTCCTCAAACATTCATTAATCTTGGGATTTCAAAATTTGAAGATTCTCATGAATCCCAAGCATACATAATTTCTCCCACATATGACGAAAACTATATCATGGCCCAAGCTCAGTTTAGAGACTTGGATGTCTTACATTATCAAAATATCTTAGCTCAAATTCATGCTTTCAACTACTATGTATGTACTATTTCTATAAGTCATAACTTAGAAATTGAGGGTTATGTATCTCCTATCAATACTCTTCTTGTTGATTCTCCTTGGGCGGTAGAACAAATCACACCTTCTAAATCTTTGGAAGTGATTTCATCTTCTTTACCTCCTTTAGAATCTCCAACTTGAATCTTCTCCCATCATCTCTCCATCTATTTCTATTATTCCTAAAATCACACTTGATGCCATGACAACCAATTTATATTGAATACATTTTGAATATAATCAACATGGAAATCAAATTTTATATTTAAAAGTAGATGCAAAATATTATGGTATGATTCTCACCTTACCTAGTGATAAAACTATTTTAGAGTTTATTTATGCTCAGGAATCATAGCTCCTATAGCAACATCATAAACTTGGAAATTTTAAAAATTTAACTCTTCACTTTAATGGCTTTTTTGCTAGCCTTGATCTTAAATCTAACCCAATTTCATCTTTACCCAATGTACCATACCACTTTCAAGATGATAATTCCATGCTTATTGAAGATACAACTCGTATCGACTATGCTAATGCATCTTGTCCTCAACCAATCATAGTTTCAAAAAAACTTTCACCTTTTGAGCATGATTATTTCATCCTATTTTTTTATAAGTATCAAGAGGCATTCACATTGTCTTACCATGATATGCCTAACATTAACCCTACCATTGTGATCCATAACATCCTTACCTATCCTAATGCCAAACCTATGCATCAAAAACAACACAAATTTATTCTTGAGGTTACCAACTTATGTCATAAGGAAATCATCAAACTTCTCAATGCTAAATTTATTAAACCTATGGATTATTCTGAATGGGTTTCCAATATTATTCCTATTTAGAAGAAGGTCACCATAGTCATTGGTATTTTGTTTGATTTCCACAATCTTAATCTTGTTTATCCTAAATATAAATTTGCTTTACCTTTAATAGATGACATTATCAATTTCATAGCTGGATATGAAATTTTCACTTATGGATGGCTTTTTAGGATACAATCTGATTTATATCACTCTTGAAGACCAACATAAGACTACTTTCACCACTGAATGGGGCACCAATTGTTATGTTAAAATGCCATTTAGTCTCAAAAATGCTAGAGATACTTATCAATTTGGTATGACTCATATATTTCATGATCTCAACCATAAAATTATTGAAACATATGAGGATGATCTTATCACTAAATCTAAGCATCACACGAATAATATTTCTGATCTTGCCATCATCTTTGATCATCTCATCAAATGTAAAGTTAGACTTAATCCTTTTAAATGTGTCTTCAGAGTTACATATGTAAATTTTTGAGGATTCTTAGTCTCTCTCCATGGCATTGAGGTTGATCTATTTAACATTAATGTTATTATCAACATGCCTATCCCTCATTCTACTCCTGACATCATACTTATTTAAGCAAGCTTGGGGAAATTAGATGATTTGCTCCTAATATAGCTTATTAAATTCACTCTATCAATTCCATTCTTAAGAAAGGTATAACTTTGAAATGGATGGATCCATGTCAAAAATAATTTAATAACATGAAAGAGTCAATGGTTCATCCACCTACGCTATGTCCTCCTTCTCATGATCAACCCTTAATTATTTATACTTCTTCCACACCTATTTTAGTTAGAGAAATGCTCATCCAACACGATGAAATAGATAAGGTTTATGCCATATATTACATTAGCCAAGGCCTCATCAAATATGAAACATGCTATACCAAATTTGAGCATGATTGCCTTACCATCTATTCTACAACTAAAAAGCTTCATCACTACATGCTTTACAAAACCACTTATGTCATTATTCATTTTGACCCCCTTCATCACTTTTTCTCCAAATCATTTATTTTAGGAGATATAATTGGCAAGTGAATGGTTTTACTTATGGAATTTTATCTTTGCATCATCATGTAAAAAGATGTCAAAGGTCAAGTCATAGTAGACCAACTTGTTGTAGCCCCCATTCTAACCACTTCTTTGCTTCAAGATGACCTTCCCAATGATAGTATTCTTTACATTTAAAGTCTTAATCAATTAATTTAACTTAGAGATTATTTTCATATCTTTATTGATGATCTTTATTTCAATCAATACAATGAACCTTCCACTCCCTATGATACTACCAAACCAAAATTAGTTATCGAGGAACTCCTTGAAAAAAACATTGACTTGCATAAGAATACTTGGACCCTTCATTTCGATGGTGTGAAATGACTTCAATGAGCTAGATCAGGTTGCATTCTTGTTGGTCCTCTTGGTAAAGTAATTCCTTTAGCTTTACATTTTATATTTGATGTCACTAATAATATGGCTGAGTACGAATCTCTTATCTTAGGTATGAGAGGTGTTCTTGATCTAAACATACAATATATTCATGATTTGGGTGATTCTTAACTCATTTTCCATCTAGTTATTGGTGATTATCAATGTAAAAGTGACAATATTATTACCTATCATCAAATTTAAAACACTCTTGCCAAGGATTTTACCTATTTTACAATTGAACCTATTCTTAGAGACCAAAATTCCATTACAAATTCTCTTGACTCTTGAGATTCTCTCTTTCATCCACATCAAATTCTTTCTAATCCTTCTTTTATCATCCAAATAATCATATCCCCATCATCTACTCACCCTCTAGATTCCCTTATCTACAACATTAAGGCTATCACCATTCGATAATGCCTATGGTATCAAGACATCATCCAATTCTTAGAACACCACATTTATCCTCCTAAATTGAATTCCCATGAAAAAATTCATCTTTGAAAACAAGCTTTCAAGTACATATTTATAGATAACATCCTTTATTATTCCAATGTTGAATGCACTTTTCTCCATTATGCCATGCCAAATGAGGCTCTTCCTCTACTTGAGCGAGCTCATGGGGGAATTTATGGTGGTCATTATAATGGACATGTTACAACCTATAAACTCCTATATATGGGTTAATATTGGCCTACTCTAGTAAAGGATGCTATTGAATATGCTAAAAAGTGTAATCCTTGTTAGCTTCATGATGACCTCATTTATTCACTACTAGCTAAAATTCAATTTATTGAATCTCTTTGGCCATTTTCCATATAGAGATTTGATCTCATTGGCAAATTTCATCATTCTGAAGATGGGCATAACTTCATCATCACTACCACTGAGTACTTTACCAATTGAGTTGAACCCATGCCCCTTGTTAATGTTACCAGTCCTACTATATCTAAATTCATTCTCAACTAAACTATTTACCACTTTGGTGTTCCTCACACCATCATTTCTGATAATGGTAGTAATTTCAAAAATAAACATGTTAAATAACTTTATACCAAATTAAAAATAAATTACATGTTTTACACTCCTTATCATCCATAATATAAGGTCAAGTTGAGGCCAACAAAAGAAATATCGATAAAATTATTCAAAAGATAATTCTTGAAACTTTCACAGATTGGCATCTTCATCTTTATCCTATACTTTAGGCCTATTGAACTAGTATTTGTACTACCACTAGGGCAACTCTATTCTCTCTAGTCTATGGTTCTAAGTCAGTTCCTCCTCTTGAATTTGAGCTTCATTCTCTTCACATATCTCTTCATGGAATCATTATTGATGAAGAATTGTATTAATCTCACCTTCATGCCCTTGATTTGCTTAATGAACATTGTATTTTCACCTTGCATCACAATCACCGATATAAGGATTACATTACTAGACATCATAATAAATGTGTTAAAAACCACACATTTAATGTTGGTGATCTTGTCCTTAAATTATATTACACTTATGACAAATAAGGTAAGTACACATAAAAATGGTAGGGCCCTTAGTTAAATATGTTTTAGTTAAATATGTTTTTGGTCCAAGTAGTTATCACCTTGAAGCCAATGAAGGCCATATTTTTAAAGAGCCCACTGATGCTCAGTTACTTAAGAAATAATTTTCTAATCATTTCCATTCTTTTCATTCTTTCTTGATATATCTATCTAAGATATTTTTATAGGTTAATTTAACATAGGTCTCTTCTTATGCAATAATTTCCTTTCTTTTCAGACCTCTAGTCCTCCCCTTTTGGTCTTTTGGTTTCTTCCTGTACAATAGTTTTCATTATCTTATTATTCATTTTCTTTCTATGTACCAAATTTGATTTGGTGCCCCTTTGGATTTTATTTTGTGATTTACTTTGTAAGACCATGGATAGGACTCGACATCCCACACAAAACCACCATATTTTTATCTTCTTTCTCTTTTTGTTTCTTGCCAATGTTGTTTTGACATCCTTTGGGTCTTTCTTTATGAGGGGTTTTATACAAAGGCTCCCTCACTTTTGGCTTATTGGCACCCTTTGGGTTTTCCTTTTGTGAGTTTCTTGGTAAAACCTTGGATAAAACTCAACCCTCCTCATAAAATTAAATTTCTCTTCATGTTCTTTCTGATCCTTGTTATTTAAACATTAGCTTTTATTTATTTTGTTAGATGAAATCTATAAATAATCTATGTTATCATTTTTTCCTTCACTTCCCCTATTATTATGATAAGGAATCACACCTTTGATATCATTATATTCCTTTTTAACCTTTGTCACATTTTTTGAAATTTGAAAAAATTCAAATTTGTTACATGTGTCATTTTCCTCTTGATTTCCCCCTTTCTTTCACATCCATATTTAGATAAAACAAGGTCAAACTCAAGATAGCACTTTCATTTCATTTGGACTTACGTGAATCTTAGACTCCATTGTCTTTGATTTTCTCTCTCTTAGCACCCTTGTCTCAAAGTTTTCAAATGATAGTCATCTCTACCACCCATGTTTGGTCTTCTAAATATATATGGAGGAGGATGTTTTTAAAAAAAAAGTTAAAATCCAATCATTTGAAAACAAAAGACAATGATATCTAAAAGAAAACATTAAAATATTAAAATTATAATCACACTAAAATACATGATTACAAGCACATCTCTTATCTCCAATCAAAGCTCAAAATCCATAGTCATATTCACATAGAACTAAATTACTTTGGGGTGTGGTAGTCTAGTAGATTGAAATAGGTGATATCAAAGTAATCTATAGTGCTACCTAATTTCTCATGCAAGTGGCTAATCTTTATAGTAGAATGATGACTCTATAAGGGGTCTTGAGGAGTGCAGAACATGTCATGGGGAGGTAGGTCCATTTTAATTATCACGCATATAAATTTCATGGGATGATATATATACTCTATTTGTTGACCTAATACTTGTGTATCTAAGAGATGTTCTTCATAGTCCTTAAGGTTGACAGTCCTCTTGTTTTGACAAATCAAATTTGAGTGTCTTGATTTTGATAGAGTTCTTCTACCTTGGCTTTTCCTTCATTATCCCCTCTACCCCATTTCATTTCCCACCTTGATAGACAAATTGTGATTCCAAATATGTTTTCCCTCTTCTTTAAATTCTTTTTTCTTTATTTCTTAAAAACATGATAAAACTACTTTGTTTCATTTTTAACTATTTTTAAATGTAAAACATGTCTGAGAAACTACGAATCATTTTCATCATGTTATATATATATATATATATATACTAAAACTAATTTTCTTTCTTTTTCCCATTTATCTTGATTTTGTTGTTTTGTTGTTGTAGACACCTGAGTTCACACTCTTTTTGTTGTTATGTGAGATGTGGATTTTTACTACTCACTCATCAATGTTATTTTACCATTTTTCTTTTTTTAATCCTATTTTTACCATCTTGTTTGACATGTATCCTTGATTTGATTTGGTGAGTTTTCCTTTTCTTACTTGAGGTTTACTTTTTTGATTTTTTTGGTCTTTAGTAGCCTTGGCTTTTTGATTACCCAATTTACTCTTATTTGAATTCATCATTTAGTCTAACATAACATTTATCACCTAGCTTGCCAAATTCCCATGTATTTCCCATCTACATAACACCAATTATCTTGGATTTTCTTGAATTTATTTGTTTTTTCTCCTTAGTTTTATATTTATGGGTTTGTATAAAGTAGTATTTACACCCTCTATAATAAAAATTAAAACACATCTAACAAACATCCTATGATAAAGGTAAGTGAAGGTACCATCATTTTCTATTCAATTATTTACTTTTTAGTAAGTTTAATTTTCTATCATTTAATTTTAGTTATTTTATGATTTTTAAAATACTATAATTTTTTTAGCATCAACATTGTGTGTATCCTTATGTGCTTTCTTGAATCACCATCCCCTGTTACACCTTAGTGGCATGCGATGAGATTCAAGTGGGGCATATGTATACACATAATATTTTTACACTTTTATTGATTACTGGTGCTTTACATCCTGAATGTGAACCCACATGACTCAATTTCTATGAGTGCATGCCTTAAAAGGTGCACTAAAAAAGGGGTAGGAAGACTTTTTGTGCTTTTCAAGATTATTTTCTCTTATTGACATATTATTCCCTATCCATTTAAATCCTAAAAACTTTCCCTAAGCTCCCTTTCCTTCCTTGAAAATTCCTCTAGTATTTTCCTCTTTTTATCATTCTTTCCATTTTTTAGTACCCTTTTTACCTATTTAATATGCTAGGTCAACTTGGTCAACCTAACATAATCTAGGGTAACTTCAAATCTTTAGGCCTAGTTTCCATCTAGATGACATATCACAAACTTTAGGCATTAGATTGATAATGTGCTAGGTCGACCTGATCGACCTAGCATAGCCGACATGTCTAAGTGATTGTTTAGGTTAGATACTTCTATATATACAAGGTCATTTTGGTCATTTCCATATGAATGAAATCATGAGTTATTATTCACTTTTGCTTCTTCACAATCTTCTCTTCCACCATTCTACTTGAGGAGTCTTAGCTTGGGTTTCTTATTTGTAAGATCTTGTTCTTGTGGATAGGTCTTAGATGCTTTGGCCTAATAAAGTGATCCTTACAAATCACAATAACCTCTTGTGAAGCCCCATTAGCCAAAGGAAATATTGAGTCACGACAGGTTTACATTAAGGTAAGTATATTCTAACTTTGTTTTCATCTCTTTTAGTAGATAGAAGTAGCATAAATGTTGTCTCAAATAATATTACTCATCATATTCCATGTATTAGGGTGTTACTCATACTTAATTTTTTTGAAGTACCCTATACATGTATTTGATTGCTTTGGATCTAAGCCCTTTCTTTGTGCCAGAAGCTTTGGTGAGCACTAGATTAGTTTAATTTTCTTGTTATTATATTAGTTTACTTTTTTGTTTATTATCATAAGTGAATAAAGAAACCATATGAATATTTTAGGGTTATTATGTGATTATGTTAGGATATAGGATTTGGATCCCTAACTACCATGATTTGTTGCGACAGATGATAGAAGTGATCCCCTAATTAGGTCTAATGGATCCTCATATTGGTCATGCTCTTGCTTAATAAGTGTGTGCCCTAATCATAAGTGTAGGTGTTATCTATCTTATCTGATATAGGATTGATTCATGTGTGCCATGCAATTATGATTACATACATCAACCTTATTGATCTTGGAACTCTTGTTGAGCCTCCTTAGGCTAAGCAAACATATGACAAGGCCTTAAATTTTTTTAGATCCCTTCCCATAGAATTATAAAAAATTGATAGGGGATACATCAGGTTTTCACCATGCATATCTTGCACACCCTCTACTAGGTACATATCAGGTACCTTTAGTTGAGTCACATCCTTTAAGCAATATTATTGGTGTGTATAATTCCAAAGTTCCATCTAGACCTTCAATTTCCTTCTCAGATTAGGAAATAGTTAAGGATGATTTGGATTACCATGCACTCTTTATCATAGTCTTCATTGATCATCATCCCATTCATAGTGTTCTTATATACAATGGATCAAATGTGAACATTTGCACTATGACATTAGTTCAACATTTTTGATATTTAGAGAAAGATATTACCCTAATGGACATAATTATCAGTAGATTCAATGGGCACATATAGAGTCCATTAGGTGAGATTTTAATTTCTCTACAATTTTATCCAACATATATAGACACATCATTTAATATAGTTCTTAGTGCAGGATTCTTTTATATGTTGCTTGGTCAACCATAGATTTAAAAAATTCATGCATTACCTTCTATAATTCATAGATGAATGAAATTTGTTCACACTAATTATATTTTTATAGTTGGTGGAGTTATATATGATTTATGACTCCCCACTTTAAAGCCATAGTCTGCTTTGTAGTCACCAATTTTAGTTCTTCCACCAGCCACATTTATCCCTCCTACATAAAATATTGATCCAATAAATCCTCTTCCACATCGATATGATAAAAATTAATTTTGAAATTTTCATAGGGCACGAGGCCATACAAAAAATAAATGCATTAGTTTGAAACACAAGATACATGACTTGATAGATGGAAACCTTATTAATCTTAGCACTCGTGTTGAGCCTCCTCAGGCAAAGCAAACACAAGACAAGGCTCTAAAAATTTTCTTAGATCCTTTCCCATAGAATTATAAAGAAGAGACATGGACACATCAAGTGTTCATCATGCATATCATGCATACCCTCCACCATCTACATACCATGCACCTTTAATTAAGTTATATTCTTTGAGAAACATGATTTGTGTGTATAATTATAGAGTTTTAGCTAGACTTTCAATCTCCTTCTCAGAGCAGGAGATAGTTGAGGATGATTCAAATTACCATGCAATATTTATTGAATCCCACATTGATCACCATCCCATTCATAGTGTTCTCATAGATAACTGATCTAGTGTGAACATGTGCATAATGACATTACTGTAACATTTGGGATATTCAAAGAAGGATATTACCTTGATGAACATAGTTATAAGTGGATTTAGTGGGCACATAGAAAATTCCTTTATAGGTTGGTGCAACACATGTGGCCATACCACTTATGATTATTCATAGTGTAAGAGTCTTCAATATATTACTTGGTCAACCATGGATTCAAAAATTTCATGCAATACCTTATACAATTCATATATGTGTGGAATTCATTAATGATAATCAGGTTATTATAGTTGGTAGAGTTACATATGAGTTACCACTCCCCAATTTAGATCCATCTCTTACTTTACAGTCACTAGTTTTGTCTCCTCCACTAGTTATAGTTCTTCCTCTAGTTGAGATTCAGACATAGTTGAGGCTTCACTCACCAATATCATGAGTTCATACACTTAAACAAAGGCCTCTTTTAGATAAACCACTACATCAACCATAGTTTTATGAATCTAGATAGTTTATAGATACAATGTTCACACCTAGGGAAATATCATTGAGGTCTCATTCCTCTACACATAGAGAACCTTTTTAGATAGCTCCTTCTACTACCAGATGGGTCCTTAAGATCCCCATAGTTGTATCCACTTCTCAAATTTATAAGGGGTCCCCATAGATGGTTTCCACTACAAATATTTTAGAGCACTTATATCATACATAGCTTTCAGAGTCACAGTCTCATCCCTTCCATCATACTTCATGATCATGCACGATCGCTCTCCTTGATACAAGATACCATGATAGGGAGTTTCTCATGAAACTCATCAGTTAGTATCATTTTTTATCAGTATTTCTTATACATAGCTTCTTTGGACTTTATTTTACATAGTTTCATTATTATTTTTTGTACATAGCTTATATCAAAATATAGAAAACTGCAAATAACTTAAAATACAAAAAAAATCAAATATTTCAAAATACAAAAGCATTCAAACAAATCAAAGAACCAAAAAAAATTCAACTATATGCATTATCCATGCTTTAAATTTATACTACCATGTTAGACTTACATTTTGTTGTTCTATGATATTGTTTGTTGATTTATCTACATTACCATGATTCACTTGATCTTTTTTGAGTGTGTATAGTGATACCCAAATCATTGACTACTTTACTCCACCCATTTATAGGAAATCTTACTTCATAAATTTGATACATATAATGATATATCTACCCACCAAATACATCTTCTATATGACTACACCATCTAGGTTATGTCATTCCTACACCACACACTCTAGTTAACATGTTGATGTACATTACTAGATTACATAGATTACTATATCAACACTCACTAGTATATAATAATTGTGTATTTCTTAACATCTACCTAGTCTTGTACTACATATTTTACATACTTTAACTTCTTACTTTGATTAGTTAGATGTGATTGTATTTAAAACATTTACATGCCTCCCTTTTTATCTTTGCATAGATAGATGTGATTGCATTTTTAGTTCCTATTTACTACTTGTGTGTGCCTAAGGATATTTTCTAATGTATTTTACCTGTACTCTTGTATGTACTTATGGACCTCATGCCAATCTTACTTATTTTCAATTTTATGTGTACATGGCATTTAAACATGCCTTGTATGCTTGTTTTCCTAGTTTGAGTGACATGTACCGATTCCCCTTATTTGCTTAGCCCGTTGGCCAATTTTGTATGCTTCTTGTTTATTTCCTTGCATGATTTTTCATTTGATTATTTGGAATGCCATGATCCACATAATGTATTATATTGATTTCTAAGATACAATGATGGACATCATGCTCCATCCCTCCCTGACAAACTAACAACTAACATTTCCAGTTCTATTTCATTATAATACACATGTTATTACATTGTTATATCTATCTAGGCATACCCCTATTGATCTATCAATTTCCAATATAAATTATGCTATATCTTGAGACATATTGTTGATCATCATTGTTATATCATGTATTTCATAGCATAACAAACTTGTAGGGCTCTTTCTTCTGAGGGTATTCATTGGAGGGTCTTCATTCCTACCCTTAGAAGAGGGGGAAGTAAATAGGGGT
This sequence comes from Torreya grandis, assembly GCA_037957365.1. NCBI lineage: Eukaryota > Viridiplantae > Streptophyta > Pinopsida > Cupressales > Taxaceae > Torreya > Torreya grandis. Next base: position 683,103 of record JARHVA010006408.1, read on the forward strand.
TTTATCAAAGAGATCAGAGCCCTATATTAGTCAAAAATTAGTTTTTAGAACACTAAGAATAGTATTTAGAACATAAACTAGGCAAAATAGAGTAGGAATATAGTGATGAACATAGAATAGTGATCATAAACAACAAAGGACAAGAGCACCATATTTAGACTACAACATCAGATAAAAAAGTGTCCTATTTTTGGGGCTCCTATGTAAACAACAAAAAACATATATTTTCTTGAAATAGATTAAAAGGTAAGTTTAGTTATAGTCTTGTTAGCTATAGTTTAGTTTAGATTGGGTATTTTCAATACAATTTTTCTTAGAGAATATAGATATAGGGGGCATCATGCACACCATGATGGCTCTCACTTCAAATTTTATATTGGGTATTTCGTACAGCTTATAGATCATAAAATATGTTATAGACACTAGTGATTGGGGGTAACATCTGTGGCACATTTGCCTTCTTTTCTTTTTAGATCATTATATTACCTAGGTATTCTTAGTAGTTACATGTCTTATTCTATCTATAGGTGGTTGGCATAATTTTTTGATTAGTTTTCATATAATCCTAGTTTTCAATTTTAGAGTAGCTTTCATACAAACCTAATCTCCACCTTTTAGAGTGGCCAAGATTAGCCTAATTATCATTATACATTCAGATATCCATGTAATATTGTTAGATTTTAGGGCATTCATGGGCTTCAATATCCATCTCATACAACACACATTCATATCGATATTAGTTCATAACCTCACTTAATTTACAAATATGGAGCTAATAGACTACCTAGCCCTTGTATTCTTGACCCACCTACTTAAAGGGATTGGACACAGATTGTAAACATTGATCAACACACACATGATAACATAGCTTCACTTAGTTGGAGATGACGGAGGAAAAGGGCCATCCTTTGCATTTTTAAGCCACTCTTAGGGAATTGAGCACTCAAATCCATTCATGATATTACTATTGGAATAATACACACCCAACATCATTAAAGATCACACATCTTCATGGGATTCACCATCATAGGTAAGTTTAGCTATGATTTCTATTTTTCCTTTGTTCTAGTATTTATCTTTACTACATCACTAGAATAAAAAGGGGTCAAATGTAGTCATATAAAATGTCCAAATTTGTAGTTTGAGTATGGCCTGTGACACCCAATCCATAGGTCCTTTTAAATTATCTTATGACCCTTATAGATACATTTTTGCTTATTTCAAATAAATCTAAACCTTATGAATGATCATTCCACCTCACCTAGGTTATATTTCCTAGGTTAATCCTATCCTTCCAAGTCCCAAACCTATAGGATAGAAGCACCATAATTGGACTATAACACTAGACCCTAAGGTATCCTATTTTTGATGCTCCTATCCATTTGCACTTTGACCCCAATGATTATTTTCATCTGATTCCTATCCTTCATTATGTCATCCTATAATGAATACATCTAACCCATGACCAATTGTTTCCTATAAAATCCCATTTAAATATCATTTAAAAAGAGAGGTGAAAAATCTTATAAAGAAAGTAAGAATACAAGTAAACTATTAAGGAAAACTTCCCTATTCTCTATATACAATTACCAAACATAGTTTTAAACATATTTAAACTCTCTTACTAGTCCCTAACCACCTCAATCACTCTCAATTTGGAAATTTTAATTTTTAGTACACTATTTTACAAAGCACATTAAGTGGGAGAACTATATATGACTTGATCCCTCTTTAGAGTATTGGTATGTAGGCAATTTCCCCACACAAGGGGTGTGGATCACATACTCAATACATCTTACACACACTAACACCATCTCTTTCTCAAGTTTTATCAAACATAATGGAGGTCTAGGTTTTGAATATTTAGTTAACTCTACAAAGAGATCCATTGACATTCAACATTCAAGATTTTACAAATTAGCTCACACAAGCACAATGAAGAAACCTATAAAGTTTTATGTCTCTATAAGTAGTTTGGATAATAGTAGAAGAAGTAGATAGTAATGTTAGATCTCAAAGTGTCTTATTTTTTGTGGTCCTATCCTTTCATTTAATGAAAGCCAATTTTTGATTTGTGATACTGTCCCAATCTTGCATAGCTAATTTCAAACCCTGTATAATCCATCTTAGCTTATTTCTAGATAAGTCATAGTTTATCCTTATTTATTGATACTTTAAGAAAAGTAAAACAAATAAATAAATTATACAATTCAGGCTATAATTATTCCAATATTATTTACTAATTTATTAATCCAGACCTTTAACTAAAATAGGAATAAAGGTCCAATATTCCCCAAAAAAATTAAATCAATATATAATATATAATATTATATTACATTATTTAATCTACATTACCTAAACCTATTATAGAGGTTTATATGAGTAAACCTCTTTTAGGGGGATAAGATGAGATTGCATATTATTATTTGAAACATGGCCATAGGCATTCGACTAACAATTGCAAAATTAAAGAAGTTCAAATATAGAAATAAAATTTGGAACGTTAGAACTAATAGTAATGATTTAGAAATAATAGGATCTTGTATAATGAGTAGAGTTTCATCCACATATTTTCAAGATGTAACATTAATAGTATCTTTAGGAGAAATAAGTGGTGGTGGAATACTTGATAATGTATCATCACTAGGCATACTAGGCATACATGGAATAGATGGTGTCTTTGAAAATTATATGTCCACTTCAAATTTATTTCCAATTTATAAACCTAAAATTCCTCTTTGTCATTTCTAAATTTTTAGTGACATTGTAAAAAAATCAATTTATCCATTATAATCACCAAGACAAACCCTTATCAGCCATAATTGAGCTCCTTAACTAATGAATAGAGAAGCCTCCTTGATCGAAACCAAGGGACTTGTAGTTTTGATGTAGATATAATGTGCTAAGATTTTATATTATCTTTACATAAATAATGTAAACCATCATAGACTAAAGCATTGCACAGTGATTTAGATCCTGATAGGGTTGCACCCATAATTACTTTATATAAAAATTTATTATATGTTAATATAATTTATAAAATAATATTTTATATTATATATCTCAATATAACTACTTTAAATTTATAATATATAATATATAGTATTATAATATTATATTAGATTATTTAATATACATTCCCCACACCTATGATATAGGTTGATATGAGTAAACCTCTTCCATGGGGATATAATTAAAATGCATATTGTGATTTGTAACATGTCGATAGTCCTCCTACTAACAGATGCAAAATTACAAAAGTTTAAATATAGAAATAGATGTAAGTTTGGAACTGATGATAATGATTTAGAGATAATAGGCTCTTACATAATAAGTGGAGTTTAATCCACATATTTTTTAGATGTAACATTAATAGTATCTTTGTTATAAACAAGTGGTGGTGGTATACTTGAGAATGCATCATCAGTAGTCATAGTAGACATAAATGGAATAGATGGTGTCTTTGCCACATATATGTACACTTAAAATTTATATCAAATTTATAAATTCTAAATTCCTCTTTGTCTCTTCTAATGTTTTTAACACCATTGTAACAAAATCAATTTCTCTAATGCAATCACCAAGATAAATGCTAATTATCCACAATTGATCTCCTTATCCAACGAATGTATAAGCTCCTAATAAAAAATAAGGGACTTAAAATTTTGATGTAGAGGCAATGTGTTAAGAGGCTATAATATCCTTACATGAAGAATGCAATCCATTTTTGACTAAATCATTACATGGGGATATAGATCTCAATAGGTTTTCACCCATAATTACTTTATATAAACTATATTCTATTCTAATATAATTTATAAATAAATATTATATAATATATATTTTAGTTTAATCACTTTAAATTTATAATATATAATATATAACAATATAATACTATATTAGATTATTTGATTTATATTCCCCATAGCTATTATAGAGGTTGCTATGAGTAAACCTCTTCCATGGGGATATGACGAGAATTTGAAATTTGTGATTTTTAACATGGCCATAGGCATTCTAGTAACAGATGTAAAATTACAAAAGTTAAAATATAGAAATAGAAGTTTAAACTTTGGAACTGATGGCAATGATTTAAAAAAAATAGGCTCTTGCATAATAAATAGAGTTTCATCCATCTAATTTAGAGATGTCACATTAATAGTATCTTTAGGAGAAACAAGTGGTAGTGTTATACTTGAGAATGCATCATCACTAGGAATAGTAGGCATACATATAATAGATGGTATTTTTATAACATAGATGTCCCCTTCAAATTTGTATACAATTACTAAACTTTAAATTCCATTTTGTTCCTTATAATTTTTTTAATGCCGTTATAATAAAATCAATTTATCCACTACAATCACAAAGACAAACCTTCATCGATGATAATTGAGCTCTTTATCCAATGAATATAGAAGCCCCATGAATGAAACCAAGGGAATTATAGCTTTAATGTAGAGATAATGTGTCAATAGGCCAAAATATATTTACATGAAGAATTCAATCCATCATAGATTAAAGCATTACATGAAGATTAAGATCCCAATAGGTTTGTGTCCATAATTACTTTATATGAACTATAATATATGTTAATATAGTTTATAAATTGATATTATATATTATATATCATATATTTCAGTATACTTATTTTAAATTTATAGTATATATTATATAATATTATAATATTATATTACATTATTAATATACATTCCCCACACCTATTATAGAGGTTGATATGAGTAAACCTCTTCCATGGGGATATGATGAGAATGCATATTATGATATGTAACATAGCTATAAGCATTCAATTAATAGATATAAAATTACAAAATTTTAAATATAGAAATAGAAGTTGGAACTTTGTAATTGATGGTAATGATTTAGAAACAATAGGCTCTTACAAATAAGTGGTGTTTCATCCATATATTTTGGAGATGTAACATTAATAGTATCTTTAGGAGAAACAAGTGGTGGTGATATACTTGGGAATGCATCATCACTAGGCATAGTAAGCATACATGGAATAGATAGTGTCTTTGTAACTTATATTTAAAATTCAAATTTATATCCATTTTTTAAACCTAAATTCCTCTTTGTCGCTTCTAATTTTTTTACCACCATCGTAATAAAATTAAAAAATGTATTGCATTAAGAAAGATAAACCCTAATCATCCATAGTTTATCTCCTTATCTAGTGAATAAATAATCCCCCTAATTCAAACCAATGGAGTTGTAATTTTGATGTAGAAAAAATGTGATAAGATGTTATCATATCTTTTCATAACGAATGATAGCCATTGAAAACTAAAGAATAACATGGTGATTCAGATCTTGATAGGGTTGTGCCCATAATTAATTTATATGAACTATATGTATTAATATATTTTATAAATCAATATTATATATTGTATATCTAAGTATAATTAACTTACCCAATATGTTTTCACCCATAATTACTTTAGATGGACTTATTTTGACAGTGTCATGGGTCTGGAGTAACTAGTTTTAACTTTAAATTTACATTATTTCACTTTACATAACCCCTCTTACTAGTACATACATACATATATATGTGTGTGTATAATATTAGTTATTATATAGATATTTTATAATATATATCATAATAGTTTTGTATATTAAAGATTGATTATATAATATATATTCTAAATTATGTAGTTTATAAATCAATATTATGTATTATATATTTCAGTATAATATATTTAAATTTAATAATATTATAAAAGATATAATATTTTATTACATTATTTAATATATATTTTAAATAAATATTATATTTTTTCATATAAATATCTTTCAATATAAAATATATCACTTGCCTTTTAATTCAACTTGACTACTTCCAATGTGCATTTATGTTCAATTGAAATATGTAGGAGTCCCCAATGAATTTGAAGTTCAAATTTACTAAGGAAAATGCGGTTCATATAATTTTAACACATTTTTAATAGGAAAAAAACCACTAAACATATCTTAGTAGATACAATTTTTGAGTTTTTTTAACATACATTGCAAATCACAGATACATTAGAACAATATAGTTTTAAGAGAGGTTGAAGTGTTGACCATATTTCTTATTGTCATTTCTATAGATCTTTATTTTCAATAATTTAATCGTAATAGTATTTAATATATTATTTACTCTATCTTTAATGTGTTATTTTTCATGTTTACTTGGTTGTTTTATTCATTATTTAGCACTTTATGCTATAAAATCACTAAGATTTAGATAGTCTACTGGGATTATTATTATGAAATGACTAGATAATGAAATGGTGCATATTAGGTTTGTTTAGAAATTATTATTATTGATTATTATTTATTTAATTTTATGTGGATAACCAATAGGGACCCGAATGCTGAGTGTTAGGGTAAAAATGACATTTTCTAATAATTATAATCAAATAATCTTAGTGACCAATATCATTAATAGTTTTAGATCTAAAAAATTATAGATAATCACAAATACCAACCAAAAGGACCAATTTATAACTTGATAAGGACCCATAGATTTATAAATGTGAGAGAAAAAATAAACACAACACAACACACTAAAATACTACATCACTCAAAAAAATAGAGAGAAAACTATCCTCAATTACACTTATATTGCTTGATTGCTTTCTAAAATACAAATGGCTTATAAGTGCCATTATTTAAAGTGGTCTTATTTTTATATTTAAAAAATATACTAACTTTAACTTAGTAATAAAATTAAATACTTACTACATCAAAAAACATCATGCCTTAAAAGCATTTAATGTAGGTGGAATAAATTACAAATTCCAACACTCCCCCTTAATTTATTCCATTAGATATCAAAATATCTATTACTCCTAAATTATGACAAAAATTCTCAAAGATATCCTTGGTAGTTCTTACATGAATATATATATGAAATGATCTTCAAATCTATAGAATGCTAATGTTGTTTTACCATCTTCAACCAACTCACATATGAAGTGATAGTGAATCTATATATGCTTGTTTCATCCATGAAAGATTAGATTCTTCATCAAGGCTATTAAATACATATTATCACAAAAGATGATTGTCTCATCTATTTTTTCCATATTAAAATCAAATAAAACACTCCTGATCCAAATAACTTGGCATGAAACTGCACCTACTACAATGTATTCAGCTTTTGATATGGAAATAGAAACTATGGGTTACTTCTTGGATGCCCAAAAAATGGCTCCCAAACCTATGTGAAAAACATATCCTAATGTGTTCTTCTTGTCATCTACACTAATTTCCCAATAAAATCTATATATACAACTAAATCAAAATCACTTGATGCATTATAAAGGATGCCATAGTTCTTGGTTCCATTGACATATATTATAATTCTCTTACATGATTGCCAATGTGTATCTTTATGTGTTTCCATAAATCTAGAGATCAAACATTATTTGTGCACTATATCAGGTGTAGATATTGTCAAATACATGAGGTTACCTATCATGCTCTTATATAAAGTTGAAATCACCTCATTGATGGAATATTCCCTACTCAATGTGAGACCTATAGTAGTTGGTGTTGGTGCAAGCTTGTTTTTTAACATTTTTAACCTCTTTAAGATTTATGAAGGATACATACACTAATATATTAATATGTCATGATCCAACTATTGTAATTATATACCAACAAAACACCTTAACAAACATAAGTCTATATTTTCAAATTCCCTTTTCATTACTTCTTGAAAACATGTAGGTTCATCTTGAGGAAAAACAAAATAATTTTAATTAAGATCATCACACCTTGAGTCATTATAGATCTCCCTTAAGATCCTTGTTCTTATAGGCATAAGGAAGCAAGATTTGGACCATAAATCCTACTAGAGTTACTTGACTATGGAGTATGTTGTGAAGGTGATTAAGGTGTTGTAAACAATTCACCTTATTGATCTATGACTAGCTCAATTTGAGCATCCTCATTTCCATCATCCATGAATTTCATTTTTGATATACCTGAGGTAGTGTTAATAGTGACATTGCTTGATTCATTCTCAATGAATTTGACGTACCTATTAACCAAAACCTTATTTATAATATGGTTAAATAACTTATATTATTTAGAATATTCACTATATACAATGAAGATACATTTTTCTCATTTATCATCATTTCTTTACCTCTTTTCCTTTGGCACATGTGTATATATTTTACACCCAAATATTCTTATATTCTTAACACTATACATATTGTTTTTCCACACTTCTTGTGGAGTCCTATTTAAAAGAACTTTTATGGGACACCTATTTAACAAATACATTGTTATTATTATAGCCTCACCCCAATGTTATTTTGAAAATCTCTTGGCTTTCAAAATTCTTATAGCCATTTCTTAGATGGTCCTATTTTCCTTTTCTGCCACTCCACTTTTTTGTGGAGTGTATCTAGATGTGAAATTATTTTCAATGCCTTCATTCTTAAAAATAATTAGAAATGTCTTAGAGACATAATCTCCCCCTCTATCTAATATGATTTCCTTAATAAAATAATATCTTTGTTTCTCAACCAATGCCTTAAACCACTTGAATTTTTCAAAAGACTCATAATTATTCTTTAAGAAATCAATCCAAGTATTCCTATTATAATCATCTATGAAGGTTAAGAAATATGCATTCTTAGAGTGGGGGAGAGTTCTCATTGGTCCAAACAAATATTAGTACACCAATTCCAAAGGTGTTTTTTCCCTCCTAGACATCCTTGATTGAAAGGGATACCTATTTTGTTTTCATATAATGCATGCCTCACATTTTATTTCAGGTCCCACTATTATGGGTAATCACATAACCATACTCTTCTTAAATAAAATATCTAATACACAAAAAATTAAATGCCCATACCTCAAATTCTAGAGTTCATATATGTCTTTGATGATTGTATTGAAGGTTACTTAATGTAGTACTATTGTACTCTTGAGAGTATCAATTTACATCTTGGGAGGAAACATATGGTTCCTTGGCATTTAAACTGTAGTTATAATGTTCTTGATTTATCAAAATTACACACAATAAAACAACACATTAAGATGCTACAACACTTTGAAAAAATGAAAAGATACTTCTCCTCAATTACACTTTGATTGTTTAATTACTTTATGATATACAAATTGTTTAAAAGTTTCTCTATTTAACGAGATTTTATTTTATATTTAGAAAACATACTAACTATGACTTTGTACCATAATTAAATACTTACTACATCAAAAAACATCATGTCTTACAAATATTTAATGGGGGTGAAATAAATTACAAATTCCATAAAAATGCTCTTTCTACTTGGAATATGGTGTGATTAAGTACACGATAATTTGAACAAAGTGATTATATCATTGATTCATAATAAAATATATATGTTTAATGTGTGATATTAAATTTAATATTGTGAGATTCACTTGACACCATTTACATATTATTAGAAAATAATACTTTAGATTAATTAATATAATTTATATTCCCATTAGATGTCAAAATCATATTCAAGTAGCCTTATTGGTGGATAAAATACCAAGTAGTCACATCATAGTAAATAAATTAATGTTTAAGTACTTTTCGAGTGTGTTAAATTATTTTTATATTAATATAGTGTTATTCAAGTTATTAATCTTGTGATAAGGTGTCAATGTTAAATATAATGATCATGTTAAATTAGTGTGACATAGATTAAAATGGTGACATTTGACTGATTCATATTATGTCAAGGTGTCAATGATGGTATGCTTTAACATTTAGTAAAGGGTTCATTCATGAGTGGACATATCATCATTGAGGAGTGACTTTTAACTATTTTTTGTCTACAAATAGACTGTAGATTATTTGTGTTTCAACATTAGTTTTATTATCCAATTGTAAATGCTAAAACATGAAATAAAATGATAATCCACTATGAGATAAATCTAATGTATTGGGGGTCAATTTAAAAATACACATAGAGATAACCCTATCAAAATGGTAGGGTTCTTGTGATTACATAAAATATCCACTTCATGGGATAAATGGTGAGTTTTTTCTTCTGAGTGATTGCATTTTATATTCAATAATTAATCTTTTAGGAAGTATACTTTCTCACATATGATAGAGTCTTAATTTCAAGTAAATTTTGATAATAGTCATCACATCATTGTGGAGATGGAGATCCACTATTATAAAATTCGATGCTAAAAATTTTGATGTTGAAAATGAAATTTTGAAGCTCAGTATGGGAATTTTGAATCTCAACATGGGAAATTAGAAGCCCAAAATAATATAGTTAGAAGAAATGTCAAATAATAGTGGATATTGTGTAAATTTTGGCTCTCGATTGTTTTATATTATACTTGAATATTGTATTTGTATAATATAATGACCATTGATTTTGAATATAATAAATTTCAATCTATCAAGTGGCCCTAGATCCACATTATATTGAATTTAACTATTTTTTAAAATCATTTACGTATTGAACATTTAATTTGTATTTGGAAATTTAGGTTTTAATTTTGTATAAGCTGTAAAATCCTATTAAAAGTTTCAACTAGTCATTAAGCATAATTTTTCATCTAGTCATTACTCTAAAATTATTATTTAATAGGACTAAGTCACTATTAACTAAGGATTCATGGCTTCCTTTCTTACATTTTGTTGGTTATAAAATAATTTCCTTGACAAGGTATTATGTAAATTGGCACTAAAATTCATTATCAAACCATATGCAAAATAATAACATAAATTTCCCAATTATATTTCATTAATCACTAAAAGTGTTTATCTTATTGTTACACTCAGATTTAGAACATATATATGACTTTGAATTGATAGTTACAGTTAAAACACTTTTTGCTTGGACTTGTTTAAGCATAAAACACATTATTTCAAATTATGTCATTCATTTGATTCATTTAGGGCTAGAATTTATAATGAACACAATGCTTGGGAGTGATTCAAAATTAATGATTCAATGTTCAAGGGACTATAATAAAAAAATATGATTTCAAATTATTAAATGATGGTCTCTTCAAACTCCCATGGATAGAAAAATGAATTAAAATTATTTTGTAAAAAATATACTCAATAAATATTTCTATGTTTTCAATTTAATACATGGCATGTCAGGATAACAACCCCTATTTTTTATGCGATCAACACAAAATTAATTATGTTTACAAGCTCAATGCATATAATTCTACAAGATTTCATGAAAATTTGTATTAAGTAGAGGCATTATAGGGTTGGTGTAGGCTTTATTAAACCCTAATATGATGCTCAATATGGGTGAGCCTAGGTCACCCTAAAATGTGCTTAGGTGCATCTTTCCAATGCATATGCATAACACTGTATAGTATTTAAGGAGCCAATACATTTTTAAAAAAAAATTATAGTGAAATAAAGATGAACCTAGAAACATATTTTAATCACACTAATAATATTATTTTCTACCATATAAGCAAACTATACGATGGTTATTATATATCTAAAGGAAAAGAAAAAACAACTTCCTGAAGAATAAGGAAAAATAAAAATTCACTCATTAATGGACTCACATGTATAAGAAAATAACAACTTACTTAGGTAATATAACAAGTAGAATTATTTACCATATGGTAAATAATCAATTAGTGTAAATACTAGACTTCCTAACATTCCCCCCATAATTTTTACATGGTACAATATATCTCATTCTCTAGTTGTAGTGTGCCATCACACATCTATTCCTTCACACTCAATTTCAATTCATTTTCCAAGTTCACTAATAACCTTACAAAATGGTTTTCAAATGTTCACCAATAAACTTACAAAATGGTTTTCTCAGGTTCACCACTAACCTTACAAAATGGTTTTCAAAGGTTTACCACTAACATTTCATCATGATTGATACAATGATTTTTATATCAACATTGTCCAATGTAAATATATGAAAGGGGTTACATGGGAATATCATTCACAAGTGAATAGGTATAACTATTCTTATTTTTAACACATGTTGAAAAAGAAACGTAACTACCACACCACACTTGAAAAACTAAAATCCACACAATTAAAAATAACAAACCACATAAAATGTCACCACATCATTGGTATGGCCCCATCTTTGGCAAATGACGAGAGGTCATTGAAAGACCTCCAACCTTTTTGTAACCTCCAACCTCTAGTAGATTGAATTAATAGACATAGTCTTCTTCACTTAGATATTCTATGTGAGAAGTATTTGTTTATTCATTATTCTCTTCTTCTTCATGTATGGCCATGGCACTTTTTTATAGTTTTCCATCATGTAAATTTTGATCTACTTTTATATAATTCATATACATGTGTAAAACTTGTTTACAATTTAAAATTTTGAGCCATTTCTTCATATCTTTGGAAGTTTTTCCACATTTGAATTTTTTCTTAAAAAATGCCTTATCTTTAGTGTTTCTAACATACATTGTAGTTTCCTCTATTTCAATAATCATAGTTATTTTTTCTTCACCAACTAAAGAATAAATTAGATATTGTAAACTAGGATTGATTTTAATTAATGTAAAACCCATATTAGAATAATTAGGTGGCATACTATTCAATAAAACTTCTTTTGCATCATCATCATGTACCTCAATTTTAATTATAACTAACTGATTTGAGATGCATGAAACTTAATGATGTGATCCACCATGCTATCACCTTCTTCCATATTGAGACTAAAAACCATTTGCTTTAATGTAATTGATGTGTGTTGGGCCCCATTCTAAGCTAACTCATGGGCTATGCCAACTTAGCACATCTTAGTACAAGGTAATGAATGCAAAACAATTGATCTTTAGGTATTTTTAGCGCCAACTAGAGGGATATTCAAAGATCTTGCACTAGATAGCATGTATTTATTGGATACTAGGTTTTAAAGGACATCACTATGATTACTTACACATGGTGACTTAAGAGGATGAGTATTCAAGTAGTAGAGCTAATGGGATAGTGACCCCCAGTGATAGTTCAAAACCCAACATGTACTCATCCAACCTAGGTAGATTAGTGGAGATAGTAGAATGATCACCCCAAGTAATAGCTCAACACCTGACATGCTCTCATCTGGCCTAGAATGAATATGTCCCCATGCCTATAAAAATAGATTTGAACCTAAAGAGAGTAAGGTCATATTAATGTAGTGAATCTCTATAGAATTATTTCTAGGCCCATATTGGAGAACCACCATGTATCACCCAATCTTGAGTGTGAGCCATTGGGCTTAGATTAGAACTTAGATGAGCATGTGATCTATTTCATTCAAACTATACTCTATGCTGATGAAATTTGAGTTGATATAAATGGAATTGCATATGTACTTGGTTCTTATTTCTTTTCATGTAGTTTAACACTATTGTATGTTTGTAACCTAAATTTTATGTGAATAATGCTATAGTTTTCTTTTATTTAATGTATTACAACACAAAGGTCTATTCTAGGTCACTAATGACATCATTGTTCCGTATAGAAACTTTGACATGCCTTTGAAATCAACTAAATGTTAAAAGAAACATACACTAAGGCCCTAATAACCACACCTAGAGTACTAACTTGAAGAGTGAGTACCTGAACATGAGCCATTCCCTTGAATTGGCTATGTGCTTGAATGAGACTTAGCCTACTATCTGTATGGCTTGCACCATAAAGAGCTATATCTAAGATGACATGTGTTGATAGACCACCTAAGCTAATTTCAAAAATTACTAAGTCACATTGATACTATTTTTGTACCATCTTTCAACTAGGCCAATGCAGGCCCTGGTCACTTTAGTATTGAGCTTCAAGTGATTGCACAAAGCTTGCACCTTGTGTGAAATTGATGCCATCGTAGCAGTGCATTTAAGTGTTGTGCAACTAGGACTTTTCCATGCTTTCACCTTATAATTATAAGCTTATAAATGACTTGGAATTATTTCTAAGCATGTGGTAAGGATAGTGAGTAACAACTGAGAAAATTTCTTACAACAATGTGCTTCTAGCTTGTGAACCAAATAATTTGTTTAATGCTATCCAAATTATATTTGAGTATTTAGACAAATAAATATGAAGCAAATAATAATAAAATAGCCCCAATCTAATGATTATTTTAGATTTTTTATCTTTTCTCTCATATTTTTCTAATTCATTTACATCTTTGGTTTTTTCACTTTTTCATCAACAATATCCCATAGTTCTTTGTTCATTAGGAAAAAATGGGTTCATACTTGCTAGGTGTGAAAATATTTTCCCTCATTTTTTTATATAGCTAAAAAAATTTATTACGACTCACAATTTTGATTAAATAATAAAATAACTATCATAGACTTGACCAAAAAAAGTAATTAGGGCTAAAGACTTATGCTAAAACAACTAAAAAAAATATTAGTATGAAATGATTTTGAGTGACATGACCATTTTCATTTTTTTTTTCAAGTTTTGATACAATGACTTGACATAAATGAATACAACATAAACTAATACACAAAGATAAAATTTTATTTTAGGTAATAATAAATACTTACACAACATTTAAGGATTTACTTAAAAATTAAATTTTGAAAAACTCACATTCTTTTGATAATAAATAAAATCAACACAAAGAGATGAAAACCAAAAAACAATGTAACTCACTCATGATAAAATTGATAGACACATATACAATAATAAATTCTCACAAATGGTTATGATATGATCACCATTGATGGTATAAGGAAAGAGTGCAAGTTTTAGGGAGCCTAAAATGCATCTTCACCAAGTAGGAGGCTTTAATACATAATGTATATGGAACGTAGATAGGCAAATTTTTACAACTATCAATCAAACAAATTACTCAATGTATATAAAGCATATTCCTATACAAGTGTAGTGGATAGGGTTGCAAACTAGATCTATAGGCAAATGGTTTAGAAACTAACTTGCATTACATAGATTAATGCATAGAATACTGAAATCATCATTCTAATAATCATGTATACGAATGGAGTATCCGCATATAGATCCAAGTGGAGATGAATGAGTTCATAGTATTTAAATAACATAGCAAAATCCATAAATATAAAGGTGCCATCGATCAATAGAATATAGTAGAAGAAATATACAAGTTTGTAGAAGCATAGACTATTATCCAAGATCAAGTTTCATACTCACTGATATCAAAGATTTTAGATCTAATAGGCATGCATGGTTGATATTTGAATAATGAATAAGTTAGCATAGTATCTAATTTTACATCACTGAGCAAGTTCAAATGAAAATTATATATTCTCCTCTACAAAACATAGATTAGAAGTTGTAGGACTCCTCTAGACTCTCATCATGGATAGACCTCAAGACTCATAGTTGCTTTGATACCAATGTTTGGTATTGAAATAACTAATACAAAGAAATTTGTTTTATTTATAGTGTAATAAAGTTGAACTCAGAAATATATTGTAATCACACTGATAATATTATTTTCTACCATATAAGAAAACTATAGAATGTCTATTATATAGTGAAAAGAATAGGAAAAAAAACTTCCTAAAGAATAGGGAGGACACATAAAAATTCACCCATTAATGGACTTATGGCTATAGTGAACTAACAACTTACTTGGGCAATACAACAACTAGGAATATTTACCATACGATAAATAATCAACCAATGTAAATACTAGATTTCCCAACAAATACTTCTAAGTCATAGTGTAAAAAAGGGATAAATGGTGGTGTGCCATGTGTTTTCCTTGCATATGGGATCAAATTTTACAATCATTTAAACATCACAAAACCATGATCTAGTACACATCAATCTTTGGACGTAGTGAGATATTTATATGAAAAATGTCACTAAATTATGTGTTCATGATTTGAAGAGATGGAGTGTGTAAAATTGTTATATAGAGATGAGTTTCAAGCCTAAACAAAATATTAAAGGATTATTTAGATAATTCTTAAAATATTCGATTCATACTCAATGAATAGAAATTACATTTTGTGCAAATAGTCTTTATCTCCCCTAAAGGTGTTTTTTTAATCTTTATGAATATATTTGTGTATTAACTCTATATATCCATAACTCAATTGTCTAATACCTGATATGGTTATATAAAAACCCTTATAATAACCATTACCATCAACACTGAAGGTATTATTATGAAGTTCAAGGTATCTCCTAAGAGATACCTTGAAAGAAAGTTCTAATCATGTGCATGTACAATATATCTACTAGGAAAACCCTTAAAGGTAACATAATACCCTTCAATATATCTCCTATAAGAAACCTTAAAGGATATTTCAGTACAACCAATGGTATCATGAAGGTATCTTCTAGGAGATACATTTAAAAACATGCATAAGGGTACCCTTGAGTGTATTACAAGGCCCTTCAAGGTATCTCCTAGGAGATGCCTTGAAATAAAATTATAATAATGTGCATATTATAATATTCGATAAACTAACATCATGTTAACAATTATGGAACATAAACATCAAAACCAAAATAGAGTAAACATTGCGCACTACACATCTGTACAAGAATTTTAGGAAAACCATAATAAAACTAGTCTATTAATTTCTATAAAACATCAAAACCATATTCAAATCCTAAAAAAATAGAGAATTATTTTTCAAATAATTCTTAAAACAATATTTCACACTAAATTAATAGAAATTACATTTCTTATAAGTATTGTTTTGCTCCCATGAAGTTGTTTTGCTTATTCTTTATGAATAGATTTTCATGTTAACTTTATATATCCATAACTCAACTATCCCTTGCATGCCAAAATCATATAAAAACCCTTGTAATTACCATTTATTCAAAATTTAAGGTATTACAAATCCCTTAAAAAATATTTCCTAATAGATGCCTTAAAATAAAATTCTAGCTATGTGCACGTTCAAGGTATCTACTAGGAGTACCCTTGAATGTACTATAATATCCTTCAAATTATCTCCTAGAATAAACCATGAAGGACATTATATTAAAAACAAGGATACCTTTAAGGTATCTCCTAGGAGATATCTTTTAAACATGCATAAGGGTACCCTTTAAGGTATTACAAAACCCTTCAAGGTATCTCCTAGAAGATAACATGAAAGAAATTCCAATCATGTGCATATTGAAGGATTCTATAAACTAACCTAGCATTAACAACTAAAAAACATAAATAAAATAATATAAAATAAAAAAAAATAGATAAAACACTACACACTAGGCATATGTAAAATAATTTTAAGAAAACCATAACATAACTAGTCTGTTAATCTCTACCACACATCAGAACCATAGTCCATTACATTGGATCATTATATATAGATTTTTACATGCCTTTATCTCTTCACATTCCATCCTTTTGGCATACAAAAGGAATGACACTTTCCATTATTAAATCTATGTCTTGGCTTACAAGGTTGAATACATCCAAAAGATCATATAGACTGTGGAGGTAGTGCTAAAGTTTGGTTAGGTGGATATGTAGGTCGTGGCTACTCAGACTACACATTTGTATTTAGTTTTCTCTTCTATAAAATAACTTGGAGATTATATGATGGAATGAACTTAGGTTCTTCTATGATTTTCATAATAGCTATTTCAACCTACGAGAGATCATGCTTGAGTGTTTTCCAATTATCAAGTACTTCCTACACCATGGTAAGAAAAATTCATAGTAAAATATGAATGACAATCATATTTTTCACATATTATTATGTAATGGTAAAAACATCTCTATCATTTGAAAACATAAGATGGACATCTAAGATAATATTATCCAACCTCTATGTAATCCTTTGGGATTAAATAACCATAAAAATGTTATGTATTATATCATTCTACTAGACTTGGAACTTCTTCATTTTGGTATCCCTAGAGTCTCACACTTTTTGAAGTGTTCTAATTTTTAATTCTCTAGTAGATTTTTTGATCACTCATTACAACCTAAGTTTTAATTTCTATTTTGAACTTTGGTTTTTTAGTATTCAAGTATTTTTCAAAATAGTACCTCTAATATATCATTCTTTGGTCTATCTAATTAGAATAATGTATAATATTATCTGAGACCTATACAAACTCTACCATTACTTCATAGATAGATTCCATTTTAACATGGATAGCCTACCCTTGGGTGCATAGTGTGTGTAGTTTTTATGCACTCACCCAATCTTTTGTTATTTGATTCAACAACACAGTGAGTTATTTGTCCTCAGACATTACCTTATCACCAAGGACCTGTGTAACCAAAATAGGACAAGTATCATTGATGACATGCATATCCTTAACCATTTGATGTTTTCCTTTTGATTTCTCCTCAAATATCCAAAAACATTTTACTCCAAATATGAATTTTTTATGCAATGAAATCTTGGAATGCAACTACTCTAATTTTTCTAGATAGTGATACTTTCAAAGATGTCTCCATGAAAGTGGGAGCAAGTACAATGGATTTGGTTATGAATATGGCAAGAGATAGCATTAATTAAGCTAAAAAAATTAATAAAGTGATGTAATGAGATGATGTGGTAGGGACATAACACATCTATTGGGTAGAGGTCTAAGACTTTGATAGTGAAGTCTCCTTTCATGCACCTAATTAAGTCATATCCTTATGAGATGTCATGTGTTATAATTATACCTTTTATTAGCTTCATTTCCATTATAAATGTGTTTCTAAGATTCAACTTAAGCCTTAATTTTAGTCTTAGCCTAAATTTAGGATTGCTCCTTGGCCTTATCTCTAGCCTCAATTTCAGACTTGACATCTACCTTAGCCTTAGATTTGGTATCAGCCTATGTTTTAGCTTTGGCTTTAGCCTCAGATTTTATCCTTGGTAGCTTTCACCTCTACTTTGTTCTTGGCTTCCTCCTTTTTGGATTGTTATTTAGAAACTTTATTTTGGACCTCTTTTTCTATTTAATTTTGTTTTATAGTTTGTGATTCTTGATTCTTACATTCTGCATATTCCTAATCTCTTCTATTAGCCTTTAATTATTTAGATATTTTCTATTGGGCCTATGATTCCTTATATTGTCTCTATGTAGCCTCAACTTCATTGGTCTCTTCCTTTTGGCCTCTGATTCCTTGGATTTATTTTTCTAAACCACAATTTTTTTGGCCTTCTTTTTCTTGACTCAACTTCATCAAACTTATTTTGTTATTCTTCCTCCTTGGCATGTTGTTTGTATTATTATTTTTATATTTTTTCCTATTATGCACTTTGGGCTTTTTTCACATATATTTGTTCTATGTCCTATTTATTCTTTTTCTTCTTCTCTAATTTTCTTTGTTTTCTCTCTTCTTTCTTTTTAGCCTCCTCATCAAGATTTGGGTTATCTTGCATATCTTCCATTTATTTTACTAGATACAAAACAATGGTATATATAGGTTATTACATTATTTTTACATCATATATTTATGTATCAAATTATACATGCTCCAAGGATTCATATTCCACAACCACACCTATGCACATAAACTTATTATTTATAGACTTAAGTAGAGGGAAAAGTGTATGCTTGTGTCTTATCATGCTCATAGAATTACTATATTGGCACCACTTATTTTGTCTAGCTCTCAAAAATATACCATACATTATTTTATATTAGTTAAAGGCCTAGCCAAAATATGTGTGTGTTGTTTGTGAACTAGTGGCTATAATGGGATCCCTTATTCTATAGATCTGCACTCTACACAAATGATGAACAAATTGTTGGATCTATTTGGAAAAAAATTTCCTCAATTTTGTTCCTATTTTATTCTTGACACATATTATCCATAATAATAGATGGATGGAGTTATGTATTTTAAACCCAAAGGTCTTTACTTACCTGATTCCACACTTGAAAAGTGTGTACTACTTTATAGAAAAATAATTGGTTCTCCTTCCCATCATAGACCTTTTGTTTGATATCTTAAATTATGCATTGAATAACTTCATGTTAATTAACCCTAAACTCTTTGAGATTCCACTCACTATATATCATTGACAAATGTGTGTTATCCAACTAAGACTTAGTTTTATTTTCTCTCTTTTTGGTTGGTGGTGTTCAGACTCTCTGCCTAGGTGCCTTCTATTAGCCATTTTTTGTTGTGGGGAAGATGTAGAGTAATGTTTTTTAGATTATGGTTATAAAGTTGGATACATTTGTGATTGATCTTACCCTAGTTATTTTTTCCTAGAAATATGGATTGAAAATGCTACACTAACCTTGCATATAGGTTTTTCTACCTTCATACATTTCCTATTAGTCTAACCATTATTATGAAAAGTACCATTGTAAAACTTAGTTACCGATCTATGTTGATTTAAATATTGCACCACATCTTATGGAATTCAAGGGTATGACCTAATCAAGGTAAGATCCTCAATCCACCATTTTTTAAATGACCCCAATTGCTCATAATATTGAACTAATTTGTCTATGTTATGCCCATGAGAGAAGTAGTAGGACAAAATTCTATAGTAATATTTACTGGGATTAATAGGGACTTATATTGGGTGAAGCATAAAACCAAAAATATAAACTAATATTAAATTTTTTTAGAGATACCTAAAACTACCTTGTTGATATTAGTGGTAATCTTAGATTCAAGAAACTTGGTCCAATTAAATTTCTCATTCAGGTGTATCATGTGATAGATAATGTCAATTACTTCTTTTATTTCATGTTTGGCTTACTTCATTATCTTTTATAACCTCTTTATTATACACTATACTAGAATTTGCACTAATACATCCTCAATAGAGTTAATTAGGGTTACTTTACCTACCCTAGTGGTAAAATTATCTCAAATAACTAGATGAATTGGTGGTATAGTAGAATTGTATGGAAATAAAGATTTTCGATGATTTAGAAGGATTATGGCTCTCGTTATGGTATACACATTGATCCAAATGCTGATATATTTGGAAAAATGAATATAACCCTAGTTGTATCTACTTAGTAAGGTAAGATTGACCTCATTTAGTTTCTTAAATGTAGGTAACTTAATTAACCTCTCTACATCAGGACCTTGAAACAAATGTTGAAGTGTAAGAGCTTCTGCTTGTGTACCTAATTATGTTGTTAGGGTGAAGAGAGTATATTTTACCATTTCCATGAAGCTTAAGGGATCTAAGTGATTATATATGATTTTTTAAATAACTATCCCAATCCCAATTTATTCCTTCTATGCATCTATGAGTGGGATCAACAAATGGAGCCTATCCATGACTATACCTATAATCTACATTATTTGATTGATTTATTATATTGAAATATGGGTCTCAATTTATGTGTAAGGGAGTATACTAAGATCATATAGTATAATATTATAGTATTCTAAAGTATGTAATGTTTTAACATTATTCATCCCCTTCATTTTATATCTTTTGGTCCCCAATTTTCTCTTGCCAACCTCTTTAAATGCATTGACTTACTTCACATGAGTGATCTTTCCCATCTTTAATATTTTCACTTTGATAGTGACCTTTTATGTTCCAAATCTTTGATTTACCCCATAGAGTTTGTTTTATGTGACCCCATGTCACTTCATCTTGCCACTCCTATTTAATGCATCCACCTATCGCATCCTCAATCAGTCTTCCTCAAACAAGATGAAATATTTTGTAATGTTGCATCATTAATGGTCTTGAATGACCATTATCTATCCTTACGCTATATCTATCTTAACATCACTACCTTTCATAACTTAATTAATCTCAATTTAGTTGCAACCAACTATCCTTGATGATATACCACTAGAATATGATCACATCATAGGATCACAACCTCTTCTCATATGTTGTGATTTGAGAGTACAAACACACTATAAAACCATTCTAACCTAGCCTAACAAAACAAAAAAACAAAAACACACAACATTGAGAAAAATCTTAACAACCTAGTGCCACTCAACACACTCAAAATTTTGTATATTGATAGAGATTAATGGAATTAAAGATTAATCCTACAACCATTTATACATCCTATAAATATGGTTCCTTAAAAATATTATAACACAATGGTACCCTACTCTTAGAATTATTAAATAATGTAGGGTCCTTTACATCTAATGTGCATCTTCCTTGGAAATTCTTTGAACCTACTATCATAGAATAACACTACCTATTTTGGATAAAAATCTTTAGATTTCAAGTTGTGATCATTCTAAGACTTTTGACTTAGCTTGTTAATCTTCTATATCCATTGAGCCCTTTGTCAATTCTCTTCCATCTTAGTTAAATCTATAAATTTTTCTTGTACTTACTCATGGTCACCAAGTCACATAACCATTGCAATGCACAATCTTGGTACAATATAATCCATAGGCATGACTACCTTCAGATCATATACCTATTAACATGAAGTGAATCCCATAGCCATGTTATAGTGTGTCCTATATGCCCACTAGATCATATGAATGTGATCTTACCAGTCATGCCATTCCAGTTTATTTCTCAACATTTTATTTGATGGCTCATATTGTCGATTAGGAAATAGTCACACTATAGCTTTCACTTCAACTAATGCACAAATATACATGTTTATAAGGATGTGAAGGGGTAGATAGGGCATGAAATAAAGATAAGTGGATGGTTTGACTTTGAGCCATGGTGTATGAAGGCAAAAACTTACGATGTGCTACATGTTTTCCTTGGATAGGAGCTAAAAATTAATAGGCACTTAAATGTCATAAGAACCATGATATGGTACACATCAAATTTGGGACCCAATGAGATTTTTATATGAAAAATGTCACTAAATTATGCATTCATAATTTTTAGAGACTCATTATGTGAAATTGGTATGTAGAGATGAGATCAAACCCTAAATAAAATGGAAAAATAATGTTCAAAAAAGTCTTAAAATAATAAATTCACCATTAACAAATAGAAATTGCATTTACACTAAAGGTTTTTTATTTATTCTTTCTAAATATCTTTGCACATTCACTCATATAGCCATAACTCGATTGACCCTCACACACCATAGTTATGTCAAATCCCTTGAAATAACCTTTTAAATAAACATTGAGGGTATTAAAAGTCCCCTAAGAGATACCTTGAAATAAAATTGAAATCATGTGCATGTTAAAGGTATCTACCAGGAGAACCCTTAAAGGTACTACAACACCCTTCAAAGTATCTCCTAGAAGACACCATAAAGGCATCTTAATACCTTAAAGTGTACCTTGAAGGTATCTCCTAGGACATACATTTTAAAATTTCATAAGGGTGTTTGTGAAGGTATTACAAGGCCATTTAAATTATGTCTTAGGATATAGCTTGAAATAAAATTCTAATCATGTGCATGTTCAAGGTATCTACTAGGAGACCCCTTGAATGTATTACAAGACCGTTCAAGGTATCCCCTAGGAGATACCTTGAAAGTCATTATAGTAACTTCAAAGGCACCATAATGCATGTTTAAAAGGTATATCCTAGGAGATATATTTTAGACATGCATAATGGTACCCTTAAAGTTACTACAAGTCCATTCAAGATATCTCATACAAGATACCTTGAAAGAAAATTCTAATAATCTGCATGTTCAAGGTATCTACTAAGATAACCCTTAAAGGTAATATAAATCCCTTTAATGTATTTAATAGGATATATCTTGAAATAAAAATTCCAATTGTTTCCATTTTTAAGTTATCTACAAAGATAACCTTGAAGGTACTACAAGACCCTTCAAGGTATTTCATAGAAGATACCTTGAAAGGCATTGTCATACAATCAAGGGCACCTTAAAGTTATCTGCTAGGATATAAATTTAATAAATGTATAAGGTTAACCTTTAATGTATTTAAATTCCCTTCAAGGTATCTCCTAAGAGATACCTTGAAACACAATTCTAATTGTGTGCATCTTTAAGTTATCTACTAGGAGACCCCTTAAAGGTACCAAAAGACCATTCAAGGTATCTCCTTAACTTGAAGGGTCTTTTAGTACCTTAAATGGTAATATAATACATGTTTAAAAGGTATCTCCTGATAAATTTTATTGATTTAGTACATCCTCCCAAATTCTAAATTATCTTAAAAAGATCCTATTACATAAATAATCATTGAGATCTACCAAATAGAATTGTTATGAGTCATTCTTCATAGAAAAACTTAAGTAAATCACAATAGTTTTTTTAAATTTACTATTCAATATTTCAAAAAGCTAAGATACCTAATCAATGACAAGATATAGAAGAGGTCAACACACAACAAAAACTTGTAGAATAACCAAAATGTTTTTTTATCTACATTTGATGTTAAAATCTCTCCTCTCTAATTAAAGAAGGTGATACAATATTTATAGGATTTTTATGGGGCCAATGTCATCTCCCAAGAAAAGTTGTAATTTTAAACCACCTTAGACTAGATAGATCTCAACCACCCATTTTAAATTACACTCAATAGCTTGCTAGAGACAAAAATTTTACAACAAGAAAGATTCCTAACCAGGGATTTTAGTTATCAAAGGGTTTGCCTATGAGGTGGTAGTTATATTAGGTGACACTTTTACACTAAGGATTAATGTAGTTGTTGTAGTTTCAAATTAAATAATTTCTACACTCAACCTCATCTCACAAGCAAAGTTGTATTTTTACACCACCTAAAATAGAGTTAGGTTCCAAAAATAAATATCAATCACCATTTTAAAATTACACTCAATAGATTATTAGAGACAAAAAATTTACAACAAAAAAGATTCCTAACCAAGGATTGTATTAATCAAAGGGTTTGCCTATGAGGTGGTAGTTGTAAAAAGTGACACTTTTACACTAATGAACAATGTAGTTGTGATAGTTTTAAATCAAATCTTCCATAGTGTGGGCATAATTAAAGGGACCATTAAAACTAAAATATGAGCCTTAATTAGATACATGGTTAAAATTACAATTTATAGTGGGGTGACCATGGATTACATGGACTAATTAATTACCTATAGTTGGAGGTAGAGAGTATGGATAACATGGAAGTCAATTTACATTGCCTTTAAGTCCAATAGGGGTCTTTTGAAAATTTGTGGAAGCTTATCCATAAACTTTATATGTATATTTACTCATTTACCAAGCTCTACGTAAAGGGTTTATGCATAAGAACCCTATTTCTATCAAAACTCACTAGTTTTTGCACTTCATTGACTATTCTATAGATAGTGTCCTCAACCTCTACTATGGAACTATTGGTAACTACCCGAAGAATGTCTTCAAAAATGGATCCATGAACCAAATATATTTATGTAGTAAGTATATTATTGATCCTTATTTATAAAAAATATCCATAGTTTTCCTCTCTTAACTAATCAACTGTAGGATGAAAGACTTCATGTCTTGGTTCTATTTAAGAAAGGCATATCTCTTGGTAGATATATAGTTGTATGCCTAGGTAACATCAGGGATTGATATCAGGTTTAAATGGGAATAATATTTTCTCCTAGATACTCTACTAAAAAATGTATTTTAGTCCCATTTTATTCATCTTCTCTAGCTCTAGAATTACATTTCCCCATTAGGGATGTGACTTCCCTTTTATAGCTCTAATTAATTAGATGATACCATATATCTTACTAGCCAACCCCACAACATTGTCAATGATGTCTAATAGGGGTTATATGGAGGATATTCCTTTTAATTATTTAATGTATTGGTCATATCCTTTGAAAATTTCATCCCCTACTGTAATAACCTTGTTGAGTTAGACATAGAAATACATGACCTTTTTTAATTTAACACATACCAAATATAGATTACACCATAAGAATTTATAGAGACCATAAAAAATAATCAAGTTGTCATAATAGAAACAATAACAATACCTAAAATAATACTAATCTCTAATATCATGAGATTACATGCCAATACACAAATAAAGAAAGTAATTATAACAACTCAGCCATAGCTAATATTAATACACAATCACCACTATGAATGTGAAATAACAAATAATTATAATTCTCCATGAAAATTTCCAATAATAAGTACAACATAATACAATGTACAAATAAAATACATGGCTTCCCTAGAGCATAGTTCCCAAACATCAAGTATATGTTGCAATCTCAAGTGTCATCTCAATAAATAGTATTATTTTCAGGAGGGATAACATCATTTGAGAATTTTTCACACCAACCATATACCAACAATCCTCCACACTAATACACTTAGTAAATGGCCTTCCCTTAATGGATGAGTAGATATTTATGACATCAGAATCCAAAGAGACAAACAAGTACCTATGTGTTGCATGATTTCTTAACTGAACATACATTGTATCATAGAAAACCCTTCTATTGAAAGATATCACATAAAAATGTAAATCACATTAATGAAATTATAATGTCTCACTAAAAAAAATTGTCCCAAATTTTTACAAATAATAAATTATAATAATCTATAGATCAATCAAATTCATACACACCACTTGATCAGACCACCTTCATCTATCAATGTGATACTAGTAAGCCTATGAAGTCTATCTCACTCCTTACTCCATATCAACAATACAGATTAGTCAAATAAAATTAAACCATAAGATTCATCTATTTTACATCCTACTACAAACACATCATATAACATGATAATCATATGAGTAACCAAAGCATACATTTATTACATTAAACATATGAATGAATCATACATTATTTTCTATCCCATACTAGAAATAATAATTAAAATTTATACCATCTGGGTAATTACATATTTAACTACATATTTTCACTATAAAAATTAGTTTCCAAACATACTACACCCTATGATAAATGATATTACCATAGTTTAGTATTTTAAGACTTAATTGCTAGTTCTCCACAATCAATCATTGCAAAATGGTAATAATTACATGGAAACACATTTGATATTCATGAATCTAGGTATAATGAAGGAAACCATAGTTCCCATAAAACACACTAATATACTACCATAACATTCATTAAACTTTCAAGGCTATATGCATGCATAGATATAATTAATCAAATGTAGATATAAGTTTGGATAAAATAATTACAGTATCTATTATCTGTATATAACATATATTTATACTATAGTACTCTATGATATCCCATACTATCATAGGTTCCTAACCACATAATAATACATAATCCAAAATTATGATTTCAAGAATAAAGTGACACACATACATAATAATAATTAAGCAAGTACATGGCTATACCATGAAGGTATACCCTATGTCTAAACTATATACTAACATTAAAAAAAATACAAATAATTAGCATGCAACATGATGCACCCTTTTATGCTAAATATAGCCAAGCATTTTTACATATTAACATTCATATAATATGTACCCCTCACAAATATATAATATTAAATTTCATATAACTAACATTCAATCAATCATTGCAGATAAATAGAAAACTCATAGAATCACTATGATCTTTTATTCTAACATTTAATTCTATATTTAAGAGACTATTACAAAAGGTTATAATTATTCATTCTTAGGAAAATGACTTACTCAAATCATCTATTATACTATAGGTATAATCTCTATATATGAGCACTTGTACATCATAATATGCACCACATGTGGTTACACTAAAGCTATGAAATTACCAAACCATGATTTAGTGTTTTCAATCAAAACTACTAAGCCTTTAAATCAAGATAATGAAATAGTCATAAATACATGGATACACACATTTGTATTTAATAGCTATAACATCTAAAACTTTATTTTCTTGTAACATACGAAATCGAGTCTAGCATTGGTATAACATTTAGAGGTTTATAAACAAACATTCGCTAAGATATTTTTAGCTATTTTTTTAAAATTTGGTTAATACTCCACCTGAGGGTTATAACTATAAGAACATGCCCCTATGATTTTAAATACACTAACATGTATATTAACCTAATTGTCTCTTATTCAACAACTTGTAGCTTACTCTAATGTTTTTTTTACATCACATGATTCTAACTCTCAATTTATATTATGATAAACTACTAACACCTATCATGATAAATGATTTGACAAGTTTTCCACCCTCTGCATGTTATATTTAATTTTTTTAAATATTCTCAATATATTCGTCTCATATAACACCTACAGTTAAATTTATTCTAAAAGAGAGTCTTATGAATTCAATCCACCCTCTACATAATGAAAAAGAGCTAACACTCGAGCTAGACAAACTATAACCCTCTATAAGAATTCCTATATTTTAATTTAAATATTTAAAATGAAATAATAATACTATGCTCTATGTTTACAACCATCTCAAAAATAGACATATCATTAGTTGGAGAAAGGGATTATTTTTACAATACACATCCTTAAGTATAATTAGGGAAACAAGGTTCATTTTAAAAAACCATATTATAAAATATCTTAGGTTTATTTAGGTTGATCCTATTCATATCCTTGGTGAATATGAAAATAAAAAAATGCCTTCTTAATCTTTTTGTACAGTCATCCATCTATAGAGTTAAAATATATAGGTTGTGAGATAAATTTAAAAAAGAATATAAAAAATCTCCTAAAATTTAATTTTATTACATATTTAGATTATTGTATAAGATATATGTAATTTAAAAATAATAATAATGTAAAACTAAATTTGTATGTAAAAGTTATGGCCTTCAGAAGTTGGTGCTCAGTTGTATTGCATCATGCCATCGAGTAATGGCACTATGTTTCCAAATAGAAATATGTCATGTGAAAATACTATGTCACATGATAAAATGCTAATATTTATATTTATCTTTAAAATCTATACAATTTAAAAAATAATAATCTCAAACTAAGTCTATATGGAAAAGTTATGGACTCTAAAAATTAGTGTTCAGTTGCATCACATCATGTTGTCAAGTAACGACACTATGTCACCCAATAACACTATGTCATGTGAAAGCACTATGTCAATGTGTATCATGTTAAAATTTGGGTTGTTCTCAAAAAATATATAATTAATTAAAAAATTCTTCAAACTGAGTCTGTATGCAAAAGCTATGGCCTCCATAAGTTGTTCAGTTGCATCATAGCATGTTACCGAGTGATAGCATGTTATTGAGAAGGAACATTTTGCCGAGTGGTAGCATACTCCTGATCAATAGCATGATATCAAGTTATAACATGTTGTTAAGTGGTGGTATGCTATTGAGAGACAACAACATGATGCTATCGAGTGATAACACCATGATGCAATCAAGCAATACCAAATGCCAAATTTCTAAGGCTGTAAATTTTATATACAGACTCAAATTGAAATTTTTTCAAACAAATTGCATCTCTCTTCAAGATGAATTCAAATATTAATGTCTAGAATTTTTTTTAAACTCTTCTTTATCTATCACACAACCTATATGTTAGGTGACCTTCATATTCAACATGACAATGAGGTAAAGAATGAGGCTTGGATAGTAACCCCTATGAACATATGTACTATATATATAAGGTAAATAATATGGATGCCACCATAATTATTATAAATTATTGGTGATTCGACCCCTAAAAAATTACATTTTAAAAATTTAGGTGAATGGGTCCTATGTATAACTCCAAAAAAATTGACATATACAATTTACCAAAAATTGAATATTCATGAATTAATGAATATTTGCCACTAAAATTTTCCTTGTAAGGAAACGTAATGAGTTAATATATGATACCATAAATAAATAAAACCATTTATATATTTAGTGTTCAATTTATTATACACCATGGTGTGGTATTTATATTACTTTTAAAATATAAATCTCCCTTTTTATCTTAACATGATTATGTTATAGTTTTTATTTATATGGGAATATATATAACCTTTGAATAAGGTAAAAGTTTAGATAAATATATGGAGATTATATTTAGGTTTATAATTAAATAATTATTTTAGTGAACCATCTAAATAACATAGTTTTTAATACATGTAATTATACTTCATACACTGGAGCCCAAATGATTGTAGACTTCCATTCACAAACTGGTTTGTCTAAATAATCCCTACATTAATGCCTTTGCATTAATAATTATTTTTAATATGATACATGTTCAAATAATCTATTCATAAGGCTTGAATATATGTATTAAATAAACAAAACTACAAAATAAGTGACCTCCCTTTCTATTTTATACATATTTTCAACCAAAACAACCTCTTAATTTAATAGATAATAATGATGTTAACTATGCAATGATCTAATATAGTATGTAATGCCTTATTTTAATGTGTGATGGAGGAGCCATAGTAGTAACTATATTTATTGGGGGATTATAATCACCTACATCGATGCCTACTCAGGTACATTTTTTAGATTTAAAATTGTACTTACACTCCTATATAAGTCGATGCCTCTTCTAAACATAGTTGTTTATTTACGTCTTAAAATAACTGATTCACTATAAACTTTGACACCACTACAAGTATAATTTAAATAGGAAAATAATAATTTGATTATTTATACAGTTGAATTTTAGGTGTTTTTACTTTCTATGGCATGATTTTTTTTTAATTTTTAAGAAGTGATATATAAAATACACAACTATTCATACAATAGAATAGGATAAATAAAATAATATACAAGTTGGTTATATGAGCAACCCAATATATTCATCTTATTTAATTTAATTATCAGACTAAACAAATTAGTATACGAAATCCCAAATAAGGATATTATTATAAGTATATAATATAAACATAACATCTCATCATAAACATACCAAAAATCATTGATATATGTATATTGAAAAAACTACCTACTAGATAATTTGGTTGTTGATCCTCTATGTCTATTTTCCTCAATGTTGCACTCCTTCCTCTCCTTTCTAACCTTTGCTTCTCCAAAATGCATAAGATGGTAATTTCTCTCTAACTTCCCTATGTAAAATAGGCACAACTCTTCTTTGCAAGATTTTGGTTTTTTTGTTTTATTTTTTTTATTTTTATTATTTTAATATATTTAATTCTTTTTATATTTTCTAATTTTTAGTCTCTAGTTTTTTTCTTTATTTAATTTCTTTATTTTTTCCTATTTTTTCCTTTTCTAGGATAATTTTAATTTTTTAATATGGAATTCTAAAATTTAATAATTTTATTAAAATAATTTAGGATCCACATATACTATAATAATTTTTAATAGAATTTTTAAAATTTACAAATAACTCATATTTTACATTTACTTTTGCCAAAATTGTTCCTACCATCATTAATAACAAAACATGCCAACCATGCAAAAGAATTCATTACAATATTTTACTTACTCTAGTAAACCACATAAATCAATACTTCAAACATGTAAAAACACACTATAAACAATTATTTTTAATACATTTCTACCATGTAGTAACTATTGTGGTGTGTGGAGATTTTTCACCATTTCTTTGGTACCCTTTATCATCTCCATCTAAATCACCCTATTCATTGATGATCTCCCTCCAGCATGCTCTAAGGGTTGAGTTTTCCTATATTTACCTCACAACACATGTGTTGTTAGATAATATCACATGATAAACATATAGTAATAATATAACTGAAACAATACATTAATATGCTCAAAATGTAAATGCATATATTAAAAAATTCATAGTAAGCATTCATGTATCATCATGTATCCAATAAATATTCTACTTTCCTATAATAGCCTAAATCTCAATCTTCGTAAAAAATGTAATGAAATATAATTTTTTTAATTATAGATATGCTTGAATAATCTAAAAAGTTTACCTAGTAAGGAATTGAGATGTAACATCCTTCCCCCCTAAATTTAGTCATCATCCTTGATGACTCTTATTCTAACATAAGTTTTGATTTAAAACATTATTTAGCAAAGAAATAACATAGAATAAACTATCAAGTTAAGTAAACTAATGGGAAATTACTTATATAACTCACCATAGTTCCCTAAAGCTACACTATTCATAGAGTATTGGTCCCACAAGACCCTGCTCTATGACATCTCCCTATTAAGCAAACACAATTTGTGAGTAATACTTACTCTGATTGATTCTATCATGACCACCTTGGGGTCCATAACTATAAAAACAAGCTGATATACTATAGGACTGACCACTTATATTACCTTGAAGGATCCCACATATCCAAATGAAATTTTAATTGAGTTCTTAAGACCACAAAAGATCATCATACAAGCCAAAATAAATTTCTAGGGAGAGTTCCACAAAATATTCCATCCCTTTTCACATATCTATAACCTAAAGAATATTTCTCTCATTTTGGAGAAAGTAATTAGAAAACCTAGCATGAATAATTTTTATAAGTTAATATTATCACTAATTTATGTAGCTCTTGATAAGTATAACATCTCAGTACTATCACTACTCCATAGAGATTTTGACAAGTATGATGATGAATAGGAACTATAAATACTACATTTCCATTGTATACACAATCATGTAATAAATGTTATATCATTTACAGGTGTATCACTATATGATTGAATTTGACAAGTCTATCTACCAAATCTTAGATTCGATAAGTCCATCTATCAGATCCAAATTCAGTAACACCTAAGTCAATGTGACTCTAAGTAGGATATCATCTTATCTCTTAGAAATCATAATTCACCACTCTTCCCTCTAGTCTTCATAACCTAAAAATCTCCACAATGTGTACAAGGTTCAATGAACCACAAATTCATACTAATAGATCATACAAATCAATAATATGTGCTAAATAATTCTAGATGTATCAACATACATACAAAATAAATATAATACAATGAATCTATAGTTATATTAAGTTGCCACTAGCTAAACATATCTAGTATCATCTTTCTAAGCTTAATTTATAGTGTTATATGTATAGTTAAGAGAAAATAATTTTAAAATTAACATACATATAAGGGCCAAGGATCACACTATCCCTTTAACCCTATAAGGGAACAAGTTAGATAATATCTCCCTTCTTGCTCAGTTAGAATGAAATCAATTAAAAGTTTATCTCAACCCCTAGATTTACAAAATGTTCCACACATCCTATACCCTACTCACTTTCGATGATAGGGATAATATAACTCTTCAAAGCAACATGTTTTAGTTTAAAAGAGAATAATATCATTCTAATCAAGGGTGAATAATAACATAATAATTCATAATATATAATTCAAGGTTTGCCACTCCATGTGGTATAAAATTACAAGATTAAGTAAAATAATGACCCTGAAGTGTGACAAGTAAAAATTTGAGAACTAACATCTCAAAAACTCCTAATACCCTCATAAGGTAAAAAGAAAATGTCGCAACTCAATGTTGTCAAAACACTACCTACTTACCAGATCTGTAAGTATAGCTTCAAAATCTATTTCCATAATTGGGAGAAATAAAATACTAGTCACAAAGATGTATCAATCCATCTAATTATATAAATTCTCTCTAAAGAATAATCAAAAGGAATTCTCCCATGAATTTCAAAGGAGTACATTCAAACATCATGAAAATATGAATCCTTTCAATAGCTTAATGTTATCAAAGGAGAATGAGATAATAACAACTCACCTCTAAGCTAAATAATAGAATTTACACTCCTTTATAAACCACATAAATTAAGGGTACCAATCCTTAAACAAATTTCTAACACATAAGAACTCTCAATTAAAAAAACAACACTCTACTGAATGAAAATTCCCACCACACAAGGTGGTACTAAAACTAAAATTGATCGTATAAAATTTTCCATTACTAGGATTAGTGAAAATAAGGCAAAAAAATTAAAGCAAAATATATATATATATATATATATATATATATATATATATATATATATAAAGTGAGAATCATCCCATAATTATAAACAATCATAATACAAAACACAAATGGTGAAGGTGACTTGATTAACAAAAAATATGTAATCACACTCGAGGTCTCAATCTAAGTGATCAAACTATGGTAGAAATCTTTTGTTCATAACTCATGAACTATGTTATATACTCATCTACATAAGCCTCATATACAATCATCATAATTGGTAAATTAAATAAGCCAACCCTATAGGAATTCTAAGAGGATAATAGACCTTATAATAAATCACACTCACTATACTACACACATTTCATGAATGTCACATACTTACAAAAGTGACCAATCCATACAGAGGATCTACCAAGTCTCAAAATTCCAATGATGGTGTACATGGTTTCACACTGAGGTACCATAAATACAAAATAATAATTAAATATTTCATGTAAAGAAGCTTATAATAGTGAACATAAAGACATGAAAATGCTAATGGACTCATTAGGTCTTAGAGATAGAGCCACATCTCTGATACTGCATGCAATAACCCTTCTAGGTTAGACATATAAATATGTGATTTTTTTAAAAAATTATAACATATACCAAATATATATTACACCAAGATAGTTTACATCTACCATAATAAATAATCAAGGTGTGATAATAGAAACAAGCATAATACCTCACATAATACTAAATTTTATTATCATGAGAGTACATGTCAATACATAAATATAGAAAGTAA